>CM056052.1:533958435-534375625 GCA_029574335.1 Rana kukunoris | reverse complement strand
GGCCCCGGGCTACTAGTGGGTGGGGGAGCGGAGGAAGATCACTCCGCCAGGGCAGGCAAGGAGATAAACAGGCAATGCGGCTGGCAGGGACTTGAGCCAACAGAAGAACATGCGAGTGGAGCTGAATGGGCATGCATCCAAAACTGAAGAAATATTCCCTCCGCCTCGACCAGCACATGATCATCAGAAAGGGGCACAGGTAATGGAAAAAAATACACCCCCCTATGCTAGTAGTTGTGTCGGAGGAGAGGGGGTGGGGGGGCTTCTTAATTCAGATTTATTTTATTTATTTTTTTTATTCTGCACTGACTGTCTTTGAAATTTCCCAAGCCCCTGTATAAATCCAATCCGGGGACAGACCTGGTCCGGGACTGCCCCCAAACCGAGATGTCTGGTCACCCTACTATAGAAGGTTTCATAGGTGTGGGCAGTAAATTGCATTAGGGTGTGCACCTCAAAGCTCAACCACATATGCGTGTGCGCACATGGTGTGGCACACCCTAATCACCTTGTGCACCACAATGTCCCACCACTGCCCTGGCTCCCTTCCCCCCGCATGCCTCCGGCTTCCCTCCTCTCCTGCCGAGTATTGCTGCGGGGATGTTTAAGGATGAGTGGAGGAAAGGGCCAGTAAGCAAGTCATTTACTGACCCCTTTTCTTTCTGAGTGAACATCGTGCTTGATCAAGTGTGTGTTTGAGCTTTGGGGTGCACACCCTAATGCAATAGGCTACGCACACCTATGCATCTGTGTATATATATATATATATACATACACACACTACCAGTAGGGGAGTGGACAGTATCAGTCCTTTTTATTATTAAAAAAAAAAAAAAGGAGTCCCGTTAGGCAGAGGTGTATTTAGGCTTTGTGCTGCCCTAGGCCTGACTAAACTTGCGCACCCCTAATTTAAATATGACCCACCCCTTCCTGTCAAAGCCACACCCCTGTCATATTCATGGGAAGAGGACAGAGGGACGCCGTGGGAAGAGGACAGAGGGACGCCGTGGGAAGAGGACAGAGGGACGCCGTGGGAAGAGGACAGAGGGACGCCGTGGGAAGAGGACAGAGGGACGCCGTGGGAAGAGGACAGAGGGACGCCGTGGGAAGAGGACCGGCCGGCCGCCCCCCGAAAAGTGCCGCCCTAGGCCTGGGCCTTGTCGGCCTAGGCCAGAGTACATCCCTGCCGTTAGGGGGCTTTGGTGAAATATCAGGGGTCTATATAGGGGGAAGTTGCAGCACACAGGGTGATTAGGGTATGTCCAGGCACATGCCTATGGAGGGTTTTATAGCCCTGCTAACTTTCTGAGATAGATTAAAAAAAAAAAGTCAACTTGGACCTAGTTTACACTTGTAGCTGAGAGAGTTTTTTCCATGCAATTCCCAAAATGCAACAGTGTTCAAGATGAAGAATCCCATTATTCTCAATAGGCACACAATACACCCCAGCATTGCATCACTTTTTGCATAGAGATCATAAAAGTATATTTGTTTGAGGTTTTTCACTTAAAGGGGCTGCCCTACATGTGATAAACGTGTCGAAGAAGCTCATGTACCAAATTTTGGTACTGAGCCAGGCGATTTTGGCGATGCACATTGTGTTGAATGGCAAAAATTGCACCATGTTTGGGGTGCCATTAACCACTTAAGCCCCGGACCAATATGCTGCTAAACAGAGCTTTTTTTCTCAGAAAATAGGTGCAGGAACTCAACCACGACCCGTTCAGATTTCACAAACAGTAGAAGGGTCTTAAAGGGGCATTAAATACCAGAATTGCATTACATACAGTGTGCAGAGTTCAGGGGGTTACAAAGCAGTCACTTGTAAACACAGAAACCAGACTTCTATGTTCACAAGTGATTGTGGTGAGCGGGCACCAAAGGGTCTGAGCCAAAGGTGGTGGAACTGAGTTCCACCAAGTTCCCCCAGAAAAAAAGCCCTGCTGCTAAATGCCCAGAGGCGTTTTTACAATTCGGCACTACGTCGCTTTAACAGACAATTGCACGGTCGCGTGACGTGGCTCCCAAACAAAATTTGCGTCCTTTTCTTCCCACAAATAGAGCTTTCTTTTGATGGTATTTGATTGCCTCTGCGATTTAAATTTTTTGCGCTATAAACAAAAATAGAGCGACATTTTTGAAAAAAAAAAACAACAATATTTTTTTACTTTTTGTTATAAGAAAAATTGAATAAACTAAATTTTAGTCAAACATTTAGGCCAAAATTTATTCAGCCACATGTCTTTAGTAAAAAAAAAAAATATATAGCTACCTAGCAGCAACAGTGACTGCCTGTCACACTGACACTACATGCAGTGATCATACATATATGATCACTGCAATCAGTGACAGTGTGACAGGGGGTGTGGGGGGGGGTGATCGCAAGGGGTTAAATGTACCTATGTGTGTGGTGTGAATGTAGTGTTGGTGCAGACTTACTGTGCCTCTTCTCTCATCTTGGCGGTTTGAAAATATCGCCGAGATGAGCGCTGCATCACTTCCTCTGCCTGTGTGTACGTTTTACAGGCAGAGGAAGTGGCACAGGATTGGCTGGGAGCGATCACAAGGGGGCGGACAGAAACGAACAGCTGACCCCTCAAGACGGATTGCTCCCGATCTTTTTCAGACGAAAATTTTTCAGATCAGAAATTCTGATCGTCTGTAGCAATTTCGACACGCAAAATTCCGACGCATGCTCGGAAGCATTGAACTTAATTTTCTCGTCTCGTCGAAGTGTTGTATGTCACCGCATTCTTAATGGTCGAAAGTTCAGAGAACGTTCATGTGACCGTGTGTATGCAAGCCAAGCTTGAGCGAAATTCCGTTGGAAAAAACATCCAAGGTTTTTACGACGGAATTTCCACTCGTGTGTACTTAAGTCTGTGGGGCCAAAAACATTAGATTCCGCTTCTGTATTACAAGGCATACATACAAATGTGCAAAGCCATTATATTGTTTAGATATGGTTATGTTAAGACAGCAATCCCCAGCCTTTTTGGCACCAGGGACCGATTTCATGGCAGAGGGGGCGATAGGGTTGTTGAACTGGGGATTGGATATTCATGGAGTCTGTCCTCAGCCCTCCTTCACACCACATCCCGCCTTTTATATCAGTGTCCTCAGTGCCCCTTTACAGTAATGTAACGGGAACTGCTCTGTAAAGTTTAAAGAAAGAGTGACTAAATGCAACATTTTAATTTTTTTAAAATAACAAACATGTAATACTTACGCACACTGTGCAGTTAGTTTTGCACAGAGTGTCCCCTAACCCTGTCTTCTGGGGTCCCATGGCGGCTGTCTCAGCTCCTCCTCGCAACAGCTTTCTACCTTCATGCGAGCGAGCTTGCATGGTGGAAAGCTTTTGCGAGCGTGTTCTCGTAAAACAGCGGCGGGCATAGCCGCCGACTGTATCACTCGGCCCCGCCCCCCGGCGCTCCGCGTCATCCGCTGTGATTGAGAGCAGTGCCAGCCAATGGCTGCGCTGCTATCAGTCCGCCCAGCCAATCAACGGCCAGGCTGGGAACCCAAGAACATCACATGGACGCGCCTGGGACTTTCGAACAGTCAGGCAAGTAAAACGGGGGCTCGGGGGGGGGGGGGTGTGGTACCATCGGATGTTTTTTCACCTTAATGCATAGGATGCATTAAGGTGAAACACATTTACCTTT
The DNA here is from genome assembly GCA_029574335.1 of Rana kukunoris. Lineage (NCBI taxonomy): Eukaryota > Metazoa > Chordata > Amphibia > Anura > Ranidae > Rana > Rana kukunoris. Next base: position 534,371,957 of record CM056052.1, on the reverse strand, counting down.
ACAAACCCTTTATTAAAAAGAAAAAAAGAAAAAAAAAAGTTTGATTTGTTACATTATTTTTTTTTCCTCCTTCCCTGGTTGATATAGGTTTGATTATTGTAATATAATATAATATATTTTGTATATTTGTGATTTTATTTTATTGTAGGAATGTACATTTTTTTTTCAGCCTGAAAATGCGTCAATTTACATAGATGCAAGTTTAGACCCATTATGGATTGATCTTTGAAAGACTGTACCTGGCTACGGAATTAACCACTTGCTTACTGGGCACTTATACCCCCCCTTCCTGCCCAGGCCAATTTTCGGCGCTCACTCTTTGAATGACAATCGCGCGATCATGCAACTCTGTACCCATATGAAATGTTTATCATTTATTTCACACAGAGATTTCTTTTGGTGGTACTGTATTTAATCACCACTGGAGTTATTTTTGCTAAACAAACAAAAAAAGGCTGAAAAAAAAAAATAAAAAAAAGTTTTTCATATTTTGTTATAACATTTGCAAACAGGTAATTTTCTCCTTCACTGATGTGGCTGCACTGGTGGGCACTGATGAGGCGGCAATGATGAGGAGGCACTGATTGGCAGGGAGTGATAGGCGACACTGGTATGCGGCACATTCAGGCGCTAAGGGGTCCGATGACCCTTTAACAAAAGCCGCAGTTTCTTTTAATATCACGCAGACAGCTTGAAGTGAAAAAAAAAAAAAAAGATAATCGGCATCTGTTTATTTCCATGATCAGCTGTCATTGCTGTGATTGGCCCATTACCCAATCTATAATCAGCTGAGTCTCAAGGACTCAGAAAAAGTGCGCTGCCCTTGTGCCCCAGGGGGCGTGTAGGAAGCACGAGAACTGGAGGATGTCTATGGATGCCCTCCCGGCAATTTAAGCCCACGCTGTAACTGTTTTACAGGCGGTAAGTGGTTAATATGTATATATTGACCAATCTGCTTGTCACTGTGACTGATGATCTGTTGGAAATTGTATGTACCAATAAATATTTACCTTATTGATTTTACAATTGAGTAGTGTTGAGCAGAATATGCCATATTCGATTTTGCGATATATCTCGAATATATAGTCGAATATTCGAGATATATTCGCTAAATGCGAATATTCGCGATATTTTTTGGAAATGAAATGATTGCGAAATTTCGCTATTGCGAATGCGAATGCGAAATTTCGCTATTGCGAATGCGAAATTTCGAGAAATGCGGAAGGAGCACTCTGATTGGCTCAGAATATTTGTGATATTTTATAATACAAAATAATTGCGAAATTTCGAGAAATGCGGAATGGAGCACTCTGATTGGCTCAGAATATTCGTGATATATTACAATACAAAATAATTGCGAATATTCGGCAAATGCGGAAGGAGCACTCTGATTGGCTCAGAATATTCGTGATATTTTATAATACAAAATAATTGCGAAATTTTGAGAAATGCGGAATGGAGCACTCTGATTGGCTCAGAATATTTGTGATATATTACAATACAAAATAATTGCGAATATTCGGCAATATAAAACGATCGCTTCAGCTACTCGGACCAAGGTCTCTAATCATAACAGCAATGCTTTTAGACGTCGAAGGAGATCACTAGGATGTGATCTGTTTTAAAAATGAAACTGAAATAATCGCTCTGAGGCGGAAGATAGGGCGGAGAAAATAATCGCGCGATATCGCTATTGCCGAATAATCGCATTGCGATTTTTCGGGAATATAAAATGATCGCTGCAGCTACTCGGCCCAAGGTCTCTAATCATACCAGCAATGCTTTTAGACGTCAATGGGGATCTCTAGGATGTGATCTGTTCTAAAAAAAAAATTGAAAAAATACGAATATTCGAAATAGCGAATATTCACCGCGAAATTCGGAATATATCGCGAATACTCGAATATGCCATATTCGAGCCGAATATTCGCAATACGAATATTCGTGAGCAACACTACAATTGAGTGTGTTGTGCCTCATCTAAAGTCCCAGCAGGATGGAGGCGTCTCACGGGGCACATCCAACCATATTGTTAGATACAATCTCTACAATCTTCCTAGATTTACCAAAATTGCAATCCATGTATGGCAGGCTGGTTGCACACAAGTCGATCGACTTGTCTAAAACCGGCCTGTTGGGTCTTTCCCGATCACTTACCGCCGCTGGTTATAGCCAGCAACACCGACACCGACTTTGCGGCACTTTTGCAGCACCGCACCGATTTTCAAATGTAGTTCCTAAACTAAATTTTGGCAACTTAGGGGGTGATTTCAAAAGACATCTGTGCATGAATCCGCATGGAGGTCTTTCAAGTCGCCCCTGAAGTCGGATTGAAATGCGGCTTTGAAATCATATAAACTCGCACAATTTCAAAGCCGTGTTTGAGGTGGATGAGGGCCAAGTCTGCACTTTTTTTTCACGCAGCGCAATTCACCGCATCAAAAAGCATGCTTGAAGGAGGTGTAATTTTGTTAATAAAGTTAAAATAAAAATAAAAAAAATAAAATACACAGTGCAATAACAACACATTACACAACCCCCACTGTCACTTCACATGCACAGTAGCGTGCAATAACAACATATTACACCACCCTCCCCCCGCCACTTCACATGCACAGTAGCGTGCAATAACAACATATTACACCACCCCCACCACAGTCACTTCACACGCACAGCAGCGTGAAACAACAACATATTACACCACCCCCACCACTGTCACTTCACATGCACAGTAGCGTGCAATAACAACATATTACACCACCCTCCCCCCGCCCCCCCCGTCACTTCACATCCACAGTAGCGTGACACAACAACATATTACACCACCCCCACCACTGTCACTTCACATGCACAGTAGCGTGCAATAACAACACATTACACACACCCCCCCGTCACTTCACATGCACAGTAGCAAGCACACATTTTAGCATGTGGACTGGTGCCTCATTCACACAAGCATACTTATGTGTACCATGCGGGTGCAGGTCCCCAAATGCACACGGTCTGCATGGCTGTGAAATTTGGACCAGCATCTGTGTTCGCGCAGCCACTACATCCCAGTAAACACAAATGGGACTGCCTGCATGCCAATCCTTGCACCCCCAGTGCATCCCATACAGGTTAAGGATATTTGCCCGTGTGAATGAGGCCTAAATTAGCAAATAAACTGGAAACCATAAAAAAGAAAAAAAACTGCATAACAACCTACAGAAAAGTGTCATGGATGCCTTAGCAACCAGTTAGGTGCTGGTCTCCTTTTAGGCCTCACACACGCTTGGTGTTTATTCAAGGTGCATGAGACCGCAGGGCTTTGTAACACTCTAGGAGAGGCTGAAGCCTGACGATAGGCCGAGCGGTGCGAATGTTTAGGGCAGTATGTGCCAAGGAGTAAATCACAAGTGTGCATGAGGCCTAAAAAATCAAGTGCGCAATCTGGGTGCTGTAAACAGCTGTTCCCTCCAGTTTTTATACAGCGGCCCACAGGGCTTTTTTTCAGGGGGAACTGAGTTCCACCACCTCTGGCTCAGACCCTTTGGTGCCTGCTCACCACAATCACTTGTAAACACAGAAGTCTGGTTTCTGTGTGTACAAGTCACAGCTCTGCACTCTGTGTGTAACCCCTTGAACTCTATATGTAAGGCAGTCCTAGTATTTAATGCCCCTTTAAGACCCTTCTACTGTTTGTGAAATCTGAACAGGGTCGTGGTTGAGTTCCTGCACCTATTTTCTGAGGAAAAAAAGCTCTGGCGGCCCATAAAGACTTAAATACTACTATGGTATTTTACCTACCACAGGATTGGGATTACCAGAGTGAGCCATGACTCATCCCCATCAACCTTCACCTGCCGTGTCAGGCTGCCCCACCTGCTCCTCTTCAGTAGCTGCATCACATGACCATACAATCACATGACCCCACCATTACCTGGAAGGTGTCTTTCCAGCTTCCCTCTAAAAGGATATGCTCAATGATGCACCATTGAGGCTGGGTTCACACATATACGATGCCAGACATTACATGTGATTTGCACCGCATTGCTGCGCACATCACGTGACATGCGATTTCTACATGATGCAAATTCAGCCATACAGTTAGTATGGCTGAAATCGCATCACATTCGCACCAAAATGATGCAGGACCCTTTTTTTGGTCCACACTGGAATCAGATCATATGGGTGTTCACAACCATGCGATCTGATTCCACAGTTTGCACTGCGTTCTGCGAACTGATTTGGAAGTGTCATTAAAGCGGAGCTTCACCCTAAAGTGGAACTCGCGCTGATCGGAAACCCCCCCCCCCCCTCCGGTTTTACATTTCACACCTTTTAGGGGAGGGGGATGCAGATATCTGTCTAAAGACAAGTATTTGCACCCACTTCCGGCCCAGCATTCTCGGGCAGAATACGGGCATGTCGTCACCTCCCATTGCCCCCCCCGTTGCTGGGAACACTCGGCTCCCAACACACAGCGGGAGCCAATCGGCGGGTGCAGCGCGACTCGCGCATGCGCCGTAGGGAACCGGGCAGTGAAGCCGGAGCGCTTCACTTCCTGGTTTCCTCACCATGGATGGATGGCGGGGGGAGCAGCAGAGTGATGAGCGAACGCTCGTCCTCTGCTGCAGACGGTGCTGGACTCCAGGACAGGTAAGTGTCCTAATATTAAAAGTCAGCAGCTGCAGAATTTGAAGCTGCTGGCTTTTAATATTTTTTTTTGAGCGGACATCCGCTTTAACTTTCTATTGACACCCGCAGCGGTTCACAGAAAGCAGTGTGAACTGCCCGTGAGTTACATGCAATGCGGGAACCTGCACAGGAATCGTGCTGGTTCCCGTAACGCATATGTGTGAAATCAGCCTTAAAGGGGTTGTAAAGGTAATAAAAAAAAAATCCCTAAATAGCTTCCTTTACCTCAGTGCAGTCCTCCTTCACTTACCTCATCCTTCCATTTTGCTTTAAAATGTCTTTATTTCTTCTGAGAAATCCTCACTTCCTGTTCTTCAGTCTATAACTCCACACAGTAATGCGACACTTTCTCCCTGGTGTGGGGAAAGCCTCTTAAGGGGGCGAGCAGGAGGGTCAGGACACTCTTTACTTTGCAGATAGAGAAAGGAGTTGTGTGTTAGTGGGCGTTCTGACACTCCTGCTCGCCACCTCCCCCCTCAAGAGGCTTTCTCCACACCAGGGAGAAAACCTTGCATTATGGTGTGTAGTTACAGACAGAAGAACAGGAAGTGAGGATTTCTCAGAAGAAATAAGGACATTTAAAAGCAAAATGGAAGGATGAGGTAAGTGAAGGAGGACTGCACTAAGGTAAAGGAAGCCATTTAGGGAAAACATTTTTACCTTTAAAATAAGGTGATTTTTAAAATGAAAACCGGGGACATATTTTTTTTTACTAGTAATGGCGGCAATAAGCGACTCTTTCCACGTCGCCACTGCTGCACCACCTCACAGCCTGTCAAGTCTTATGCCGCGTACACACGGTCGTTTTTTGCGATGAAAAAAAACGACGTTTTTTAAAACGTCATTTAAATTGATCGTGTGTGGGCAAAACGTCGTTTTTTGTCTTAAAAAAAAACGACCAAAAAAAAATTCCAACATGCTTGAATTTTTTGTGTCGTTTTTCAAAACTTCGTTTTTTGTTTCACAAAAAGTCACCGTGTGTAGCAAAAACGTCGTTCAAAACGACGTTTTTCAACCCGCGCATGCCCAGAAGCTAGTTATGAAGCGAGCTTCAATGGAAAAGAGTGGTGAATGTAACCTCGCTTTTTGTGAAAAAACGATGGTGTGTATGCAAAATTGTCTTTGAAAAGTGACGTTTCAAAAACGTCGTTTTTTACTTCACAGAAAACGTCGTTTTTTTTTCATCGCAAAAAACGACCGTGTGTACGCGGCATTACTCTCCAGGCCCCGGCTATTACTGGGTGGGGAGCAGAGAAAGATCACAAAGGAATGCCAAGGAGATAAGCAGGCAGGCGGTTGGCCGGAACTTGAGCCAAGGCAGAACAACATGCGAGCAGAGCTGAATGGGCATGCACCCGAAACTGAAGAAAAATACCCTCCGCTTCGACCAGCACACGATTATCAGAAAGGGGCACAGATTATGTAAAAAATACAGCACCCTAAGCTAGCGGCGGAGCGGGGGGTGTAATTCAGATTTATACATTTTTTGTCTATGAAATTGCCCCAGCCCCTGTTCAAATCCAATCCGGGGACAGACTTGGTCCGGGGACAGTGTCCTGAATCCGGGGACTATTCCCTGAAACCAGGGATGTCTGGTCACCCTACTTTAAAACCCCTTTAAGCCAGTAAATAAATCGAACATCTGATGTTTGTCCTTCATAAGATTTACCCCTCTTCATGACCACACTATTTTTTGCAATATGGTACTGCGTCGCTTTAACTGACAATTGCGCGGTCGTGCGACATGGTACCCAAACAAAAATGACGTCCTTTTTCTCACAAATAGAGCTTCCTTTTGGTGGTATTTGATCACTTCTGCGTTTTTTATTTTTTTATTTTGTCCTATTAACCAGTGGTCATCAGCCCTGTCCTCAGGGCCCACTAACAGGCCAGGTTTGCAAGATATCACAGGTGATATCATTTGCTGCTCAGTGATTGCAGTATTCTAGTCTGCATCTCCCCAAGGTAATACATAAAACCTGGCCTGTTAGGCCTGATTCACACCTATGCATTTTTAGTGCTTTTTGCATTTTTTCAGATTTGCACTACAGTCCATTTAACATGGTTTCCTATGGAACACGTTCTGTAGTGCAAATCTGCAAAATGCAAAAAGCAATAAAAATGCCATAGGTGTGAATCAGGCCTAAGTGGGCCCTGAGGACAGGGTTGACCACCACTGCTATAAACAAAAAAAGGCAGACAATTTAAAAAAAATATATATTTTTTAAAAACATTTTGCTATAAAAAATATCCTCAAAAAAATAAAAATAATTTCTGCATCAGTTTAGGCCAATATGTATTCTTCTACATATTGTTGGTAAAAAATCGCAATAAGCATATATTGATTGGTTTGCACATAAGTTATACCGCCTGTAAAATAGGGGATAGATGTATTTCATTTTAATTATCATTTTTTTCTTTTAACTAGTAATGGTGGTGATACACAATTTTTAGCAGGATTGCGACATTACGGCGGACAAATCGGACACTTTTGACACTTTTTTGGGACAAGTGACATTTATACAGCTATCAGTGCTACAAAAATGCACTGATCATTGTATAAATGACACTGGTAGGGAAGGGTGTTAACATTAGTGGTGATCAAGGGGTTAAGTGTTCCCAATCCCTGGGAGGTGTTTCTAACAGTGGGAGTATGGGACTGACTGGGAGTACAGAGAGATCGCTGTTCCCAATCACTAGGAACAAAAGGTCACTCTGTCCTTCCCTGTCAGAACAGGGATCTCTTAGTTTACATTGACAGATCCCCTTTCTGGCTCTCTATGGAGCGATCGTGGGTGGCCGGCAGACATCGCAGCCACGTGCATTGGCTTCCCCGTCGTGCAGCAAATGCATGCATGCGTGCCCACTATAACTCCTAAAGGAGCCAATGTACCAGTACGGCGAATTGCGGGAACAAGCCGTCCTGCCGCAGTATAATGACGGTGGCTGGTCGGCAAGTGGTTAACTGCCAATTTTGCGATCATGCAATGTTGTACACAAACTAAATGTATATAATTTTTTTCCCACAAATAGAGCTTTATTTTGGTGGTATTTGATCACCTCTGCGGTTTTTATGTTTTGCGCTATAAACAAAAAAAAAGGGACAACTTTGAAAAAAATATGTTTTTTACTTTCTGTTATAAAACACATTTAAAAAGTGCACTTGGACGTTCAGTTGCTGTAGATCAGAAGGGGACATGCAAGGAGAATGAAAAACAGCATTTTAGTTTGCACATTATTAGATGATTAAATCAGCAGAGCTTCCCCCATTCAGATCTTCCCCTCAGATTTACAGCGACTGCACTTTCAAGTGCACTTTAGGGTGGGGAGGTGCTTCAATAAGGGTATTGAGGATCTATTCCACTGTGCACCTGTTCACATATACTCTTATCAGGTTGCTATTGGATACAGTGGTGTGACGTTATTGCTTTGAACAAATATCTCTGCCAATCAATACTTGTGTTATTTATCTGTTATTCACACCATGTCTTTATGTTATTCTTCACTATTTTTCATCATAGTGTAGCGGCTTGCTCCTTTTGAGCTGGCGCTGCTTTAAGTCTGAGAGTTAAGTCTGAGGCCGCATACACACGCTCGGTTTGGTCCGATGAAACTGGCACTTGCTTTAAACCCAGTCCGTCGGACGCCTGACCATCGGACCAAACCGATGGTTAGTACATAAAAGCATCGGACCAAAAACCCGCGCATGCTCAGAATCAAGTCGACGCATGCTTGGAAGCATTGAACTTCGTTTTTTCAGCACGTCGTTGTGTTCTACGTAGACGTGTTCTGACCCGATTGGATTTTGAACTGATGGTGTGTACGCACATCAGACCACTTCAGCGGTAAACCGATGAAAACGGTCCATCAGACCATTCTTATTGGGTTGGACCGATCGTGTGTACACAGCCTGAGAGTTAGTTTACTCAGACAGTTATGATTTTTTACAAATTCGGTCTCTGTTCCAGCCATGCCTGTGCTGCGAATCACCACTATTGTTTGCCTGGGGTGCCATTACCACCTCAGGCCAACAGTGGCAGCAGTCTGGTCAAGGTGACATTGGGTGTTCGCCCTCGGCAGCCAATCAGTGGGGGTTGGTCGCCCCCCTGTGCATGCTGGGGAGGGGTACTTAAGGGACAGATGTCATTAGACCGGGGTCATCGATCCCTGATCTGTCGTTCCACCACCCCCACCCATGTGTGGCCCTCCTGGCCGGGGGTGCGTGTTCCTGTAATCCTGGCTCCGGGGCCACGTTGGTCCGGGGTTGTGATCTACTGAAGTAGGCCCAGTAGTCAGACTGGGTCTGTATTCGCATGGTGATCCTGTGCTTTCCGTTCTGGAGGGAGGAAGCTGGTCAATGAAGAACCTATCTTGGATTGGACCGAACGGGAGGCTGGTATCTCAGGAGAGGCCTTGAACTTCATCGAAGGATGTACCGTTACTGAGAGGCTTGCTGATGATCGCCTATCAGTTCTAAGTTCTGCAAGAAGTTAATCTAGAGAGATCCGGGTGCTTAATCTTGTGCTACAGGGATTTTGGACCGAAAGTATCTCCACCAAGTGGGAAGGTCTGTGGCAGAGACTGTACCATTTTCCGTGTGCCATTCCGGCTGCTAGGCTAGTGAGAGAAACCTATTCGGGTGCCCAATACCCACTCTGGCTAGAGTGGCAATGAAAGCTGTGTTACTGGAAGCAGGAGTGTTTCCTGATTGAAACTATGCACCTGAACCTATCTACCTGTTACCATTCCACCTCTTCAACTACTTATTTTATTATTTTACCAAGTTCAGCAAATAAACCTTAGAAAAAGAAGTGCAAAGTGTGGACCTTGAACTTTTTCAACTCTCATCTAGTACCCTGGACGGCGAGGAAATAGAGGTAACATGCCGCCCAAAAATACTCAGCAGCTCCTCAGGGGGTAGTGCTCAGGGCTGGACTGGGACAAAAATGTGGCCCTGGACTTCATCCAGACTGGCCCACTTTGACAGGTCTCTCCCATGGTGGCCGGACAACTCCCGCACCCCCCCCCACGGGCCAACCAAGCCCCCTCTCCCCCGCCACTAGTCGTTTTACTTTATTAGAGTACTGGTACTCTTATAGGCAGTACCAGTGGGGAAGCTAGACATTATTTCACCCGGGGCAAGGAATCAGTTTGGTGCCCCCCTTATGGGACAAGATTAGGCAGAAGTGAGAAACTCCCAGGCCATAGCTGTTGAGTCAGCTATCTGTCCCATCCCACATGCTCCTCTGTCGCCCCCCCTGCTCCTCTGGTCCTCCCCCTGCTTCTTTGTCCCCCCAGGTGAGCGCTGCGGGGAGGGAGAGACAGAGGAGCGGAGGAGGGCGGCGGTCCGCTGTCACTGAAGCCGGCCCACTGAGCCATCGGCCCACCGGGAAACTCCCAGTAGTCCCAATGGCCAGTCCATCCCTGTACTAGTGCTACAATAGTAAACTTTTACAAGTTGTTCATTGATATCTTGTGTGAGTCTCTACTGCCACAACTGATGAAGTGACGGAACCCAGGGGCTCGGTAAATATATATTCTCTTTCATTATTGTGTCACTTTCTGTTGCTGGGTTCTACACTAACATTGTTAAGCAGGTGTGCCAGAGGGGTTGAGACAGTTCTTGGGGTTGAGCGGCAGAACCAAACAAATATTAAAGTGGATTTCCACCCATTTTTTTATGTTTGTCTGTGCTGCATGCCCTAATCTCATAGGGCCAGATTCAGGTAGAGTTAGGCTGGAGTATCCAGTGATCCGCCAGCCTAACTGTCACTTTAAGCCGGCGTTTTTGTTTTCTGTAACCAGAAAACAAGAAACGCCGGGTTGGAGTTCCGATGCGATCGGCGCAATTGAATTTCGCCATCGCATCGTTACTTCAACTTAAAAATGGCGCCGGGGGCGTTCCCGCTGATTAACGCTGAAAAAATATGTTAATCAGCGGGAGTCGGAAATTCACGATCTTTTTTGGGCGCGACGCAGTGACTTTACGACGTTTCCGGAAGCGATACGCGACGTAAAGATAAAGCAGCCCCCTAGTGGAGTATCCTATGTTAAGTATAGGCATCGTCATCGCGTCGGAAAAAAAAAATCGCGTCGTTTGCGTAAAACTTTCATGAATGGGGATGTGACGTCATTGACGTTCACTGACAGAATTTGGAGCATGCGCACTGGGATGCATTGACACTCGACGCATGCGCAGTACGTTCGCCGCGGGATCGCGCTTAGTTAGAATACTACACGCCCCGTACCCGCCCAATTTGAATTCCGCCGGCTCATTTGCGATGCGCTGCCGCAACTTTAGGAGCAAGTGCTTCATGAATAACAGCACTTGCTCCTAAAATTTCGGCAGAGTAACGTAAATGAGAAGCGTTACTCCAGAGCAAAGATGCTCTCATCTACCTGAATCTGGCCCATAGTGTTCAGAATGGTAAATTTTTATTTATTTTGTTGCTTGTAAATACCTTTATTTTGTAGTCCTTCATTACTTCCTCCTCCTTATTAGCCTAGGCTATTAAGTCACAAGGCTATTTGCAAGGGTTTCTGGGATAGGCATCATGTTTCCCAGTAGTCCTTGCAAACCTGACTAAAACCTATTACATTGCTTGTGCAGCACTGAGCATGTGCGAGATATGCAAAGCTGAAATCCAGGAAGTCATACAGTCTGGCTTCATGATGCCCACACTTAAGATGGCCACGGTCTATTTATAGATTATAAACTCTAAAATCTAAATGCTGTAACAACCTAACAAAACAGACCTTAGTTTACAGACTAACCTTACTAGAATACATTAAGCTTGTGTATTACAGGGGTATTTATATTTAAAAAGTGAAATTGTGGGTGGAACTCCCCTTTAAGCGCTACACTTGGTATAGATATTTTCTTACATCTCACAGTGTCCCACTGTAGATCTCACTGAGCTCCTGGTCTCTCACTGGACTTTAAGATCCCAGTCGTCACTGGATCTCTGAGCTCTTCCACAGCTATCCCGCTAACCCGCATCACCCCCACTAACCCGCTGGATCCCTGGCTTGACACTCAGCTGAAGCTTTCTCACTTTTCACCATCCCCGGCTAGTGAAAAAGGCTGCTCTGGTACTTCTGTAGCGCTACCCCCGAAGGAGCCGCTGGTTAGATTTGGGTCGGCCTATTACCTCTATAGCTTCGATGTCTAGGGTAGTTGAAGAGAGTAGCAATGATGGAATGTCCAAACGATGGATGTCTTTTTTTGTGCTTTATTTTACCCAACATGGTAAAACAATAAACTTGAGATGAATAAGAAAAGACGAATGAGGAGGAGAATAACAGATTCAGGCCTACAAGTAACAGAAGCAAAATCCAGAAACGATAGAGAGAAAGGAGTCACCGCTCCAGGTGGGATCACTAAATGGTTACAGGTGGTGCAGGATACCGAGGGTGCTGGCGGTGCACTAAGCAAAATGAAGACAAAGAAAAATGGATAGCCGCACTCCAAAACCTGATGGGTGGTCTTTTATTCAATAGACAGCATGTACAAAAATAGGGTCACAGCAGTGGAAACAAGGAACAGCTGACGCGTTTCACACTGGATCAGTGCTTATTCATGGCTTGAATAAGCACTGATCCAGGCTATCCATTTTTCTTTGTCTTCAAGTAACAGAAGCAGTCCTGCTTCAAACGACACTTTGCTTTCGTCGCCACTCCAGACAGAGTGGGTGTAGTGTACCCGGACAGGCCTTTCACACCCGACCTGGCAGCCAGGGTATCACACGGAACCTTGTGGCAAACAGGCCTCTGCCACAGACCCTTCCCTAGAACGTAGGTCATTGAGGTAAATCTTCTTAGTGAATTTAGTGCCTGAATCTAACTTTTAGGTAGTTCTCAGTTGGTCACTGACTGACAGGTTGCTGACATCCAACCTCCCATTGTCCGGTCATGGTCGATGGTTCGCTCCAGTGCTGTCGGATCACCAGCCTCTCATTGGTGCTCCTCAACTGGATTCCCCACCGAACAGCTAAACTCGTTTGGGATCTTCAAAGATGGGACCCCAGTCGATCACTGGGGTCCCGCCACAACTTCAGTTGCTCCGGGCCGACATGGTCCCAGAACCAGGATCTCCGCGTAGCACCCACGCCCCGGCCAGATAGGCCATAACGCCCGGGGCGTGGTGATGTACGGTCACCCTAAAGGTGGGTGCCGCACCAGGAACCAGAAGACCCGCCAAAATGGCGTCTGCTCCAGAAGTACTCTCCCCCAGCATGCCCCACGAGGGAAAACCCCCCCCCTGATTGGCTGCTGGCAAGAGACACCCCAGCCTAGACTCCACTGCTGCCACCTATCACCCCGGGTGTAACAACACCCCAGGGACAACAGAATAAGCCCACAGCACAGCCCAGCCATACCCATTTTAGTCAAATCACTGAATGAGAGCCAAATAACTCTCTCATCCCTCCTAAATTTAGGAATAGCACCTGTACTGAAAGTACACAGGTGCTACACTTCTTTCAAACTTCCATAAACTGGCTCCCTGATAACAGGAAGGATGGTCACTTAGTGGCAACTGCTTTACGTTTACCTCTGACCTTGATCAATGATTGTGGCTAGCAACCAGAATGATCGTTCCCAATAGCAACAACTTGGTCCCCTATCCAGCTGAACCTCTGCAACTTGGTTGGACTCCAAGCCTGAAGTCCCAACCCTGCGCTGCTTATCCTACTCCTAGATAGGCCTTAGACAGCCTAGCAAACAGGTACTCCCAGGATAGTCCTCAGGCTTCAGGTCTAGCAACCCGGGGCATTTCATTACATGTCCACCCAGACAGCCATCCAGGTGGCACAGAACCACGATCACCTCACCCAAATAAATGGGCTCTCCCAGCAGGCCAAGGGACTAAAGAGACCCCTGCCAATTGGCCGAGACAACCCATCCACTCATAGTCTGACTTTGGTAGGCTCTTGTCAATCCAATGTCACCGGCAACAGTGCCACCCAGTGACAGAAGAGAGAAGTGCAGCAAATCCAGATTTAAAGAAAAACCAGTGGATCCTCTAACACAGGCATGTCCAAAGTCCGACCCGCGGGCCAAATGTGGCCCCCCTGTTGATTTAAAATGGCCCCCCTGGGGATTTGGATATATATATATTGTTTGTGGCCCCCCGGGCCACAAAAGATATATACCGTATTTATCGGCGCTGCCTTGAAAGGGACAGGACGAGCGCCGTCAGATTACATGAAGAGAATCTCCTGTTTACTCAGCAGCGTCTTTATTGGAAGTCAGTCTCCTGAGATGCCATTGGACGACTGTTCTGTCTATCATAGGAGGCGGGACTTTGTATTAAAGAGTAAACAAAAGATTCTCCTGTTTGTAATCGGTCAGCACTCGTCTCGCCCTTCTCCCTCTGCTTAGGCTGCAGATGGGCATCGATCAGGCTGCACTGATGGCAATGTTAAGGCTGCATTCATGGCACATGTGAGGCTGCATTTATGGCACATGTGAGGCTGCATTGGTAAGGCTGCATTGGTTGCAATAGTAAGGCTGCATTCATAGCACATGTGAAGCTGCATTTGGGCACATGTGAGACTGCATTCATGGCAATGGTGAGGCTGCATTCATGGCAATGGTAAGCCTGTGCGTGTTATATGCCGATAAATACGGTATATCCAAATAACACACCCAAGCTCATCCTTAGTCCCGAGCAGCGCTCTGGGATTTGGCGGGGCCACACAAGAAATATATACAGTATATCCAAATAACACACCCAAGCTCATCTCTTCACCACACACAGCCACAAAGGCAAGAGAATTCTTGTTGGGCCGTGTATTAGTTGAACGGACAAACACACTTAGACCGAATTTTAATGGTTCAAAAAATGTCAGGCAAAATGGTCGGCCCTCATGCATGTTCACTTCATCAAATCTGGCCCTCTTTGAAAAAAAGTTTGGACACCCGTGCTCTAACAGTTAGCCAGGACACGTACTACCTGGCAGACTACATTTGTTAGCGGCCTTGCCTATACGCCAGGGTGCTACATCTATAACATGGCAGCTCCCTTGTAACCTAACTCAGTCAAAACTTTTCTGTCCATCTGGACGTTGAGTATGCCCTCTTCATATAAGCTGGAGATTTATTTTTTCCATTCTTTGCGTCAGCGTTTTGCGTGATTTGTACTTGGAGGCCATCTTCTCTGCTAATACTAATGTACGCTTTGCAAAATGGCCGCCGGCACCTTTTCGAGGTATTATCTTATATTCCACGTTCTCTGAAGGGGTTTCATGCCATTGTATGCTGCTCAGCTCTTGCAACAATGCCTTCCAGCTACATAACTGGGTCACGGAGCCGCCTCAAATCTATCAGCAGCCAACAGTGACAGTGAAATCAATAGTGATATTTTTTGTATGATGCCAGTGCATTATATTTGGCCTAGTTTGGCAGGTTGTGATAAATGACTGCCACTTCTCGTCCTCCAGACACAAGAAAGCCTTTTCTCTGACTCTGGCATTGTATTCAGGCAATTTTACTTTTAGATATACTGTCATTTTCTTTTCTTTCTCTATCACTGAGGTCTTTTATTTATGTGCTGGAGAGATTGTGGGCTTTGCTGGAACAGATTCTCAAAGCAAAGACCTTTAGGTGTGCTGCTAAATTTCTGTGAAGTTATCCCGCTGACATCTGATAGGTGCTAAAGGGAATATTTTATCTTGTTATGTTTTTTATACTATTCTTCTTTTTTTTTTTATGTAACTTGATTAGGTTAAAGTGTTACTAAACAAACAAAATCAGTCTCTATATACATTGTCTCATTGTGAAAAAAGGCTGTTTGCTCCTGTCTTCTCTGATCCTCCCCTCCATCCACTGTCCCCAATCCATCTCCTGATAAAAACTGAGCCTTGGAGGCACTCTGCACATGCTCATTTTGGTGAGTATTGCAAGAGAGTTTTATTTTTTATTTTATTTTTCATTGGGAGGGTGAATGTGATCAGCACTGGGCCAATAGGGGAGAACAGTGGTGTAGTGGTTAGCATTTTCACCTAGCAGTGAAGGGTTGCTGGTTTGAATCACGACCACGACATCTGGCTGGAGTTTGCATGTTCTCCCTGTGCCAGCTCCAGTTTCCTCTGGGTGCTCCGGTTTCCTTCCACCCTCTAAAGACCAGTGGCGGCTGGTGCTCAAAATTTTTGGGGGGCGCAAACAAATAAAAAAAAAACACAATTGCAGCCTCACTGTGCCCATTAAAGGAAGCCACTGTGCCCATCAATTGTCACCACTGTGCCATGCCAAACGCAGCCACTGTGCCATGCCATCAATTGTTGCAACTGTGCCCACATCAATTGTCCCCACTGTGCCCACATCAATTGTTGCCACTGTGCCCACATCAATTGTCCCCACTGTGCCCACATCAATTGTCCCCACTGTGCCCACATCAATTGTTGCCACTGTGCCCACATCAATTGTCCCCACTGTGCCCACATCAATTGTTGCCACTGTACCCACATCAATTGTTGCCACTGTGCTCACATCAATTGTTGCCACTGTGCCCACATCAATTGTGGCCACTGTGCCCACATCCATTATCCCCCACTGGTGCCCACATTAATTGTCCCCCACTGGTGCCCACATTAATTGTCCCCCACTGGTGCCCACATCAAATGTCCCCACATCAATTGTCCCCACTGTGCCCTGTAAAATGCTGCCAGTCAGATTGCTCCCCCCAGCCTGGCATTTACCTTTCTGGGGTTCGCCATCCTCCTTCCAATGTCCCTCGATGTCTTCTGCCGCCCTCGATGACGCTCCAGCCAATCAGGTTACGGATAAACAGAATCACTGAAACCTGATTGGCTAAGACGGCCGTCAGTCTTATTCAAGGGACGTAGCCCACTACGTTCCGAGATAAGACATCTGGGAGCTGAAGGGCTGTACTGGAAAAGCCTATCAGAGCAGCTGTCTCTGACAGGCACTTCCCCACAGCCAACCAGCTGTCCTTAGTCAGATAATCGGCGCCCTATGTCCGGTTATCTGACTAGGCTGGCCACAATAACATACACTCAGGCAATGCGTGAGTGTATGTTATTTGCGCGGCGCTGCAGAACGAATGTTTAAAAGCCTTGAAGGGCCCGTTTTTTTTTATGCCTACAGGAGGGGGGCAGCGCCCGGGCGCCCCCTATGGACGGGCCGCCACTGCTAAAGACATGCTGGTAGGTTAATCGGATCTTGTCTAAATTGGCCCAAGCACGTCAGGACCCATCAGGGTATGACCACGCTATATCAAGATACCTCTCAACTCAATCAGCACTGTCCAGACAGAGGCTCATGGTTCCTTCAGTCTCATAGGACAGTCCGAGGAGAGCATAGCTCCCAACTGTCCCTGATTTTAAGGGACTGTCCCTGATTTGGAGCAATGTCCCTCTGTCCCTCTTTCCTCCTCATTTATTATAGCAAAAAGTAAAAGATAATGTGTTTTTTTTCTAAATTGTCGCTGTTCTTTTATTTAACCACTTCCCTACGGCCGTACGACTATATGCGGCCGCAGGGTGGTTCTAAATCTCCGGGCTGCCGTGTTTTCACGACAGCCCCTTTCTTTATTCCCAGCGCGCGCTCCAGAGCACGTGGCGGGGAACTTGTGTACTGGCCGTGTCCCTTGGACACAGCCAATCACAGATCGCCGTGAACAGCCAATCAGAGTGGCCGTTTGCGATGCGATCTCTGCAGCGAATGAGAGATGATCTCATATGTAAACATATGAGATCATTTCTCATTGCCGGCTCTCACAATGACAGCGTCCTGTCAGGGAGAGAGCAGTCCGATCTGTGTCTCTTGTACATAGGGACACAGATCGGTCACCCCCCAGTCACCCCCCCTCCCCCCACAGTTAGAACACAATGCAGGATACACATTAACCCCTTCCTCACCCCCTAGTGTTAACCCCTTCCCTGCCAGTCACATTTATACAGTAATGAGTGCATATTTATAGCACTGATTGCAGTATAAATGTGAATGGTGCCAAAAATGTGTCAAAAGTGTCCGATGTGTCTGCCATGATGTCGCAGTCGCAATAAAAATCGCAGATCGCCGCCATTACTAGTAAAAAAAAAAATAATAAAAAATAATAATTCTGTCCCTTATTTTGTAGGCGCTATAACTTTTGCTTATTTCGCTTTTTTTTTTTTTTTTTACCAAAAATATGTAGAAGAATACGTATCGGCCTAAACTGAATTTTTTTTTAAATTGGGCTATTTTTTATAGCAACAAGTAAAAAATATTGTATTTTTTTTCAAAATTGTTGTCCTTTTTTGTTTAAAGCGCAAAAAATAACAACCGCAGAGGTGACCAAATACCACCAAAAGAAAGCTCTATTTGTGGGGAAAAAAGGACGCCAATTTTGTTTGGGAGCCATATCGCACGACCGCGCAATTGTCAGTTAAAGCGATGCAGTGCCGCAAGCTGAAATTTCACCTGGTCAGGAAGGGGGTTAACATGCCCAGTAAGGAAGTGGTTAAAGCGCAAAAAATTAAAACTGCAGAGGTGATCAAATACCATCAATTGGGTGCAACATTGCACGGCCGCGCAATTGTTAGTTAAAGCGACGCAGTGCCGTATCGCAAAAAGTGCTCTGGTCAGGAAGGGGGTAAATTGATCCAAAGCTGAAGTGGTTAAAGAAGGCCCTACATGTGTAAGTTGGTACCGAGATAGTCCTTTAACCGCTTGAGGACCGCCCACTGTATATATACGTCGGCAGAATGGCAGGGACAGGCATAATCACTTTCCTGTATGTGGCCCTTGAAATGCCTGCCGTGTTGTCGCGAGCGAGCCGCGCTCGTGACCCTGCCGCCTTCCCTGTGAATCGGACAGAGATCCCCGCGATCGTATCACGGAGGTAAAGAGCGGGGAGATGCTTGTGCAAACAAGCATCTCCTTGCTCTGCCTAGTGAGAATGACACTGATCTCGGCTCCGTGTACTCGGAGCCGAGATCAGTGTCATGTGACACAGAGCCCACCCCCCCTACAGTAAGGCCCCTTTCACATCTGAGCGGGAGTCGCGCTGGCGGTAGAGCACCGCTAAAAATAGCGACGCTATACCGTCGGATTTGCCGCGAGTTGCGGCCGCTAGCGGTGCGGTATTAACCCCCGCTAGAGGCAGTGAAAGGATGCATTGCGGGCGGTATGGCCACGGTTTCCCGTTGTTTTCAATGGGAAGGAGCGGTGAAGGAGCGGTATACACGCCGCTCCTCTCACCGCTCCAAAGATGCTGCTGACAGGAGATTTTTTTCTCTCCCGCCAGTGCATCGCCTTAGTGTGAAAGCCCTCGGGCTTTCACATTGAGGTTGCTTGGCAGGAGTTTTTCAGGCGGTATAGCAGCGCTATTTTTAGCACTGTACCGCCTGAAAAACTCCTCAATGTGAAAGGGGCCTAAGAAACACAATGCAAGGCACACTTAACCCCTACCTAGTGGTTAACCCCTTCACTGCCAGTGTCATTTTCACAGTAACCAATGCATTTTTATAGCACTGATCACTGTGAAAAAGACAATAGTCCCAAAAATTTGTCAAAAGTGTCCCATGTGTCCGCCATAATGTCATAGGGGTAGATTCTCCTACAGAGGCATATCTTTGTGCGGGCGTAGTGTATCTTCTTTGCGCTACGCCGCTGCAACTTAGAGAGGCGAGTGCCGTATTCACAAAGCACTTGCGTCCTAAGTTACGGCGGCGTAGCGTAAATGTGTCAGCATAAGCGTGCCTAAGTCAAATGTGGAAGAGGTGGGCGTGTTTTATGTAAATTAATCGCGACCCCACATAATTTACGCTTTTATCGAACTGCGCATGCGCCGTCCGGGGACGTATCCCTGTGCGCATGATCCAAATTACGCCGCAACTACTCAATGCTTTTGACGTGAGCGTAATTTACGCACAGCCCCATTTTACGGACGACTTACGCAAACGACGTAATACGTGAAAAATTTGACGCTGATCCGACGTCTATACCTAACATTGGCTACGCATCATAGAGCAGGGATAACTTTTTCCCCCGGATATACGCTTACGCAAACGACTTTAAAAAAATGCGCCAGGCGCAAGTATGTTCGTGAATCAGCGTATCTAGCTCATTTGCATATTTGACGCGTAAATCGACGGAAGCGCCACCTAGCGGCCAGCGTAAATATGCAACTAAGATACGATGGCGTAAGAGACTTACGCCGGTCGGACCTAAGCAAAATTCCGGCGTATCTTGTTTTCTGAATACAGAAAAAAGATACGCCAGCGCATCCTAGAAGTTACGCGGCGTATCTCGAGACTGTGACAGGAATCGCTGGTGAAGGACCCACAGCTTATTATAGGATTTCCCACCATTGATTCAGTCTGAAAGCACGAACTGTGAATTTGTTTATTGTGTGTTTTTTGGCACTGTTTTTTTTTTTCACTTATATTGGCACGGTCATATACTTTTTGGTACCCCATTGATATTTGTGTGTTACATTTGGTATCATTGCATCTTTTTACATGTTGGTCACTGTATAGCAGCAAGGGTTGATATTAGCGCATTATTATTTTTTATTTATTCCGCCATAATGTCGCAGTCACAAATAAAATCACTGATCGCCGCCATTACTAGTAAAAAAAAAAAATTATAAAAATGCCATAAAACTATCCCCAATTTTGTAAACGCTATAACTTTCGCGCAAATCAATCAATAAGCGCTTATTGCGATTTTTTACCAAAAATGTGTAGAAGAATTCGTATCGACCAAAACTGAGAAGAAAAAAATTATATATTTTTTGGGGATATTTATTATAGCAAAAAGTTAAAAATATAGAATTTTTTTAAAAATTGTCGCTCTATTTTTGTTTATATAGAAAAACCGCAGAGGTGAACAAATACCACCAAAAGAAAGCTCTATTTGTGGGAAAAAAAGGATGTTAATTTTGTTAGAGAGCCACGTCGCACGACCGCGTAATTGTTAGTTAAAGCGACGCAGTGCCGAATCGCAAAAAGTGGCCTGGTCTTTGACTACCCAAATGGTCCGGGGCTGAAGTGGTTAAAATCCCCCTTATTTGGGTGACCGGGTGGTGACTGCTCTCCCAATCTTTTTCCCTTTAGTTCAGGGGACTCCGAACTTTCTAGACAAAGGGCCAGTTTACTGTTCTTCAGGCTTGAGGTGGGCCGGAAATTGGTGTCAGTGGGAGGAATAGCGCCCCATCATTGGTGTCAGTGTTAGCAATAGTGCCCCATAATTGGTGTCAGTGGGAGGAATAGCGTCCCATCATTGGTGTCAGTGGGAGGAATAGTATCCCTCCCATCATTGGTGTCAGTGTTAGGAATAGTGCCCCATAATTGGTTTCAGTGGGAGGAATAGCATCCTATCATTGGTGTCAGTGGGAGGAATAGCGTCCTATCATTGGTGTCAGTGGGAGGAATAGCGTCCTATCATTGGTGTCAGTGGGAGGAATAGCGTCCTATCATTGGTGTCAGTGGGAGGAATAGTATTCCTCCCATCATTGGTGTCAGCGGGAAGAATAGTGTCCCATCATCGGTGTCAGGGTTAGGAATAGTGCCCCGTAATTGGTGTCAATGGGAGGAATAGCATCCTATCATTGGTGTCAGTGGGAGGAATAGCATCCTATCATTGGTGTCAGTGGGAGGAATAGCATCCCATCATTGGTGTCAGTGGGAGGAATAGCATCCCATCATTGGTGTCAGTGGGAGGAATAGCATCTCATCATTGGTGTCAGTGGGAGGAATAGCATCCCATCATTGGTGTCAGTGGGAAGAATAGCGTCCCATCATTGGTGTCAGCGGGAAGAATAGCGTCCCATCATTGTTGTCAGCGGGAAGAATAGCGTCCCATCATTGGTGTCAGTGGGAGGAATAGCGTCCTATCATTGGTGTCAGCGGGAAGAATAGTATCCCATCATTGGTGTCAGTGGGAGGAATAGTATCCCATCATTGGTGTCAGTGGGAGGAATAGTATCCCATCATTGGTGTCAGTGGGAGGAATAGTGTCCCATCCACCATTGGAGCACAGGTGTGTGAGGAGGAGGGTGTGTCTGAGCTGCTCCCTGAGATCCGTGTGAGAAGGGAGTCGCCTGAAAAACTATCCCAGCTCTCCTGGCCCCTTTCTGGGGAAGCCATGGAGGGCGGCGGGGCCTCCCCTGCTGGAGGTTCTCAGCCACCTCCTGGTTCATCTGCTGGCATGCCTGCCTCTCTACAAGCCTCAGCTGGTGATCTCTCTGCCCCTGGTGAGGATGAAGGATCGGCGGCCATTCGGGAGTGAGTGGTGGCCGGGATAAAAGTCCTGAACAGGGAGAGGGATAAGCTTTACAAGCTATGTGCGGAGCTGAAGCGCCTGAGGAAGCATCGTGAAGGCTTACATAGTCTGAAACGCGGATCCATGGATCCAGAGATACAATTGGCCAAGGTCCGTGTGGACCATCAGGAAACCATCGTGGCCATTATGGAAGGAAGGAATGGTCCTTTCAAGGAGAAGTTCTCTAACGAGAGGAGGTTTGCAAAGGTGACCAAGATGGAGGTGGAGGAGGAGGAGGAGACCCCCGTTTCTGATCCCCTGACCCCCCAAGGAGAGGTAAGCACCCCCATGCCTTCACAGGACTCAGGAGGCATGCTGAGGGTGATCCAGGGAATGGAGTCTCCTGTGCGGGAGGATAAGATGGTTTTTAATGAGGAAGACATAACTGATGATGTACCTGATAGAGTGAAGCCAGCTAAGCCACGTGTTGTGGATAAGACTGTGTATGTTCCATCTGTGACTGTGCCCAATAATAAGACTGTTTGCAGCAATAATGTGACTGCTGAGGCTGCAATGCAGCAAGAGACACATTTAAAAAATGACATTCCTGTGAAGGAACTGCAAGTCCCAGCAGAACCCATTAACCCCACTGCTGCTGAGACCAGAGCTGATTGCCCCACTGCTGCTGAGGGCTCTGCAGCGCAGCATCAGGAGACAGCTGGTACTGCAGCAGCAACAGTGACTGTTCCTGATGAAAATGTGACTTCAGTGTGGGGCATTGGCCCGGACAAACCTTCCTTTGCTCAAGTGGTGCGCTCTGCCCCTGGTAGCTCCGCCCCCAAGCAGGGTTTTCCTCTGCGGGCTACCACCTTCAGTACCCCGGGATCTGGTCTGGGGTCTCTGGCTTCTGCTGGGGGTCCCAGACGCAATGTCGTTATCCTGAAATGGGAAGGTGGTGCAGTCCCCCCTGCAAGGCGTGCAGTGGTGGATTTAATCCTAGAGATGGGTTTTGGGGTTAACGATCTCTATGCTTTTATACATGTGTCAGGGACGCGGGATTATACAGTCAGTTTCACCAAGCCAGAGGGTCTTGACCTGTTCTGGGAGAGATATGAGGCCCGGTGCAGGTCAAGACCCGAATGGGAAAGTCTGGCCCCAGTTGCGATTTCGCAGCGATCAACGGTGAAAAAGATCACTATCATTCTCACCAATGAGAGCGTCCCTGCCCGGGATCTGGAGGTTTGGTTGAGGAACTATGGGGAGGTTTTGACCAAACCTAATAAAATCCTTGATGAGCGTAACATCTGGACTGGGGGATGGTCGGTAACAGTCAGGTTGGCCAGGGATGGGAATGTTGTCCGTCACCTGCCCTCCTCGGCTTTCATAGGGAGGGATAGGATGACCGTGTTCTACCCTGGTCAGCCGAAGCTGTGCCACCGCTGTGGAGAGAAGGGCCACCTTAGCTCCTCCTGTTCGGCCTTGATATGCTCAGTGTGTCGGGGTCAGGGTCATGTGGCCAAGGACTGCGACCAGAAGATCAGGTGCAACCTGTGTCTGCGTTTTGGCCACCCCTACAGCAGATGCCCTGAGGCCTGGCACAATATGGAGAAGGAGGTAGTGGATGAGATGTCAAGGCTGGACAGGATGGAGGGTGAGGCCCCTAGTGTACCATCCTCCACTGCGGTGACCGACCCCCCTGGTCCTGCTCAGGATGCCTCCCCAGTTCCTGTGGCCACCCCCCCTGTGTCTGTAAGTTCTCCTTCTGTATCTGTCTCTGTGTCCCCCCAGCCTACTGTACCCGCTCCTCTTGTGTCAAAACCCTCTAAGTCTGTGCCCCCCGTGTCAGTTACCCCCCAGGAGTCTACCCCTCCTACGTCTGATTTACCCCCCCCATCAGGAGTGGTAGTGGGTACTGAGAAGGTCGCTTCCTCCTCTATGACAAAGTCTTCTGGGAAGACTTTAAAGAAAAAAAACAGAGATGAAGGCATCTTTGAGGCCGACCTCAAGTATTTGGAAGAGAAAAGGAAGGTTGGAAAACGGAAGAAGCAGGTGGTGAGGACGGAACGGGAACAGGAAGCTCCGGTGCCTGTCTCCCACCGTCATAGGTCCTCTAGTTGGGACATTTCATCATCTGGCTCTTCTTCAGAGCTAAGCTCCGATCCAGATATGGATTTTGAGGCGGCCTCAAGAAAAAGAGAGGCTTCTGGTGATGAGCAGCAGAGGGGAGCTAAGAAGCAATCCACCCAATAACCCAAATGGCGGTTCCCCCTCCGTTAAAAGTGGCGACAATTAATGTCGCCAGCATTAAGTCAGTGAGAGCTCGTTCTATGGCCTTATTTTTGTTCAGCCAATTAGATGCTGAAATTTTATTTTTGCAAGAGACTAGGCTCACCTCCTTGGCAGATATTCATATGGCCAAGAGAGAGTGGAGGTATGGTCCATCTTACTGGTCTCTTGCGGCCGAGCCTTACGGCGGTGTGGCGGTGTTGTTTAAAACCGGCATGGTAACTGTCCGGCGGGTCATTGAGGTGGAGATTGGGAGATGTATGGTCTTAGACGTCCTTGTGGGAGGGCAGGACCTGCGCCTAATTAATATTTATGGACCGCACACAAAGTGGGACAGGAAATGCCTTTTTACAAGGATCAAGCCATTTCTTTTTACATCCCGGCAAGTGGTCTTTGGAGGTGACTTTAATACAGTAATTAGGCCCAAGGACAGGAAGGACTTCAAGGACCGGCTGGGATATGATAGCGTTTTTTTAAATAGTATGGTTAGGGATGCTGGTCTTGTGGATGTGCACATTAAGCACCTCCCGGACGACACCGGGTTCACCTTTCATCGTGGTAATAGTCAGAGTAGGATAGACAGGTTTTTTTTGAAGGAGGCCTCTGCTTTCTCACCCCCAGTGGTGCAGGCAGTGGAGTTCTCTGATCACTGTATGCTATCTGTGGCCCTGAATGCTTCAGACGCCCCTCAGAGGGGAAAGGGCATCTGGAGATTGAATTCGACTCTACTCAAGGAAGAACATGTTAGACAATCCTTTGAGGAATTCTTTCAGGCACAGGTGACCATCCTGGACTTTTGTAGCAGCAAGGCTGAGTGGTGGGAGCTGACCAAAAAGAGGACCGCTGGATTCTTCAGGGGCCTAGCCAATAGAAAACAGTTTAATAGATACATGACCTACCAACGTTTGCGGAGGAAGCTGGATATTCTTGTCTCGAGAGGAGGAGATCCTGGGGCAATCTCCGAAGTGAAACTCCTCCTCAGGAAGTGTCAATATGACCGGCATGCCTATTTGGTTCTGGAGAGGGACTATGGGAAGTACCACTCGCCTGACCCTTACCAGAACTGCAAACAAGGTGTAGCTGTTAAAGCGGTCGTTGGCCTTAAGGACAGTACAGGTTCCTTGACAAAGTCCAGGTCAGGGATTCTGGAGGTCGTGAGGTCCTTTTATGCCGACCTTCTTGGGAGGAAAGAGCTTGACCGTGACAAGATGGAAAGCTTTTTGGACTCTACTCCAGGTCTAAATGGTGGAGATGTTCCATTGATGAATTTGACAGAGGAGATCACAGTTGAAGAGGTGATGAGGGCAATTGAACAGCTTGCCATCAAAAAGTCACCCGGACCGGATGGCTTGACGGCTGAGTTTTACAAAGCCTTTAAGTCTATTCTGGCCCCACATTTGGTAGAGGTTTTTAACAGTTGTCTCGCTGAGGGGCTGCTTCCCCCTTCCATGAGGCACTCGGCTGTGATTCTTCTGTCAAAGGGTAAAGATCCTTCGATGATTGAGAATTGGCGCCCCATCAGCCTTCTTAATGTAGATAGAAAGATACTGGCGAAGATATTTTTCTGGCGCCTGTCGTCAGTAGCAGAGTCTTTGCTTTCTCGCCATCAGCATTGTTCGGTCCAGGGTAGGAGCACCTTCACAGCTGTGTTAGCTGTCCGGGAGGCCTTGGAGCGGTGCAGGGCTGCAGGCTGGGGAAAGTATTTGCTGACTTTGGATCAGGCAAAGGCTTTTGATCGTGTTAACCATGAGTACCTGTGGTTGCTCCTTAGTAAGTACGGTCTGCCGGGTGGTTTTGTTGATTGGCTGAAAGTCTTGTATAAGGGGGCAGAAAGCTTCCCTCTTGTTAATGGTTGGGTTGGGCAGTCCTTTGAGGTTGGCTCCGGGGTGCGCCAGGGTTGTCCCCTGAGTCCCCTGCTCTATGTTTTTGCAATCGACCCCTTCATCAGGAGGCTAGAGAGCGGCATGTTGTGTGGGGTACCAGTGGGGCTTCCGGGTGAGCCGCCATTGAGGGTTGTTGCTTATGCGGACGATGTATCGGTGATTGTCACTGGGACGGATGAGGCGGAGGAGGTGGTCTCTCTGACATCACGGTATTCTGAAGCATCAGGCTCCAAGATCAATCAGGAAAAGAGCGAAGTTTTCTGGATGGGAAAGGAAGGTGAGGGGTTTGATCTCCCGGACGCCTTTCCAGTGCCCCAGGAAAAAATTAAGATACTAGGCATTGAATTTGGACCCGGCGATTATGGCCTCAAAAACTGGGAAGGCAGACTGGAAATTGCCAATGCTAAGATGGTCAGCTGGAAGAGATGGAAGTTATCTATGAGGGAAAGGGTTGATCTGATTAAGACCTACCTGATTCCGATCTTCTTGTATGTCAGCTTTGTCTGCATCTTGCCAGTGTCTCTCTATGCTAGGGTCAGTAGTGTGTTCTTCCAGATGCTGTGGGGGAACAGACTGAACCCCATCAAGAGGAATGTCACCTACCTATCCAGGAGGGAGGGTGGCTTAGGTATGGTCAACCCAGTTCTTTTCTTTTCACTGTTATTTCTCAAGTTTAATATTGGTAGTATGCTTGCAGTGGAACCTCCTGGATGGGCAGGCATATTTAGATCTTGGTTTAGGCCTTTTCTACGACTTTGGGAAGAAGGTGGCCAAGTGAAGAATCGCAGGGGTCATCGTGGTCAGCTACCAGCCTATGTAGCTCCGTGCCTGAAGTTACTGCGGCAGTGGCGATTGTCGGCTGAAGATCTCAGATTGGTTCCGAGGAAAGACCTTATGAGTCGAGTCTTGAGCGAAGTCTTTCATGACCCACTGGCCTTAAGGGATTGCCCAGGCCCAGTTTTGAGGGCGGGGTTGAGGCTGATTAATTTGGATAGAATACCTCCTAAATTTCGGGATCTGGCCTGGTTGTGCTTCCATGGGAAGCTCTATGTTAAGGGCAATTTGAAATTTCGCAGTTCGATGGATCGTAGCTGTCCTCGGGAGGAGTGTGCAGATGAGGAGGAGACTATGGACCATTTTCTGCTTCATTGCCCCTTTAACATAGAAGTGTACAGACAGGTGGGGCGGGCGCTCGGTGTTCCTTTCCTCTCCAGGCTGGGTTATGCTGAGTGGGTGTACGGAGCATTCAGTACCGGTGGAGGTTTTTGTTTGGATACACTTTTTTTAGTTAGCCTAGTGGTCCGTTATTTCACCTGGAACGCACGGTGTCAGGTCAGCATTCGGCAAAAAATCCTTCCTGTTGAGGTGGTGGTGTATGACATTGTGCATGAGGTGGGGAAGATTCGGGGGCTTGAGAGAGACAAGTGGGGTCAGGGGGCGTGGCTGAAGGCGTGGAGGGGTTTCAGGCCTCCCTGACTGCCAGGAGTCTCTTTCCCGGGTGTGGCTGTCTGTCTCTTATCACCCTAGATTATTATTATTTTTGATACATTTTTGATAGATGGCTGCGTACATAGGTGACGGGTTGTGCCTCTTAGGCCCTCTCTGCTGCTTTGTGTAAATAGTTTTGTAGTAATGTTTTGGTGGTGGTGTATAGTGTATATATTGTGTATAGTGTATATATTGTATATATTCTGACCCTGGATGTGTATTCCTTGGATTTATGTTTAAGTTTTGTACTACAGTTATGTTTTTTACTTTTGTATAAAATTTGTTGCTTGATTCTTTTAATAAAAGATCAATAGTATCCCATCATTGGTGTCAGTGGGAGGAATAGTATCCCTCCCATCATTGATGTCAGTGGGAGGAATAGCGTCCTATCATTGGTGTCAGTGGGAGGGATTGTGTCCCATCATTGGTGTCAGTGGGAGGAATTGTGTCCCATCATTGGTGTCAGTGGGAGGAATTGTGTCCCATCATTGGTGTCAGTGGGAGGAATAGTGCTCCATCATCGGTGTCAGTGGGAGGAATAGTGCCCCATAATTGGTGTCAGTGGGAGGAATAGTGTCCCATCATTGGTGTCAGTGGGAGGAATAGTGTCCCATCATTGGTGTCAGTGGGAGGAATACTGTCCCATCATTGGTGTCAGCGGGAAGAATAGCGTCCCATCATTGGTGTCAGTGGGAGGAATAGTATCCCATCATTGGTGTCAGTGGGAGGAATAGTATCCCATCATTGGTGTCAGTGGGAGGAATAGTATCCCTCCCATCATTGGTGTCAGCGGGAAGAATAGCGTCCCATCATTGATGTCAGTGGGAGGAATAGCGTCCTATCATTGGTGTCAGTGGGAGGGATTGTGTCCCATCATTGGTGTCAGTGGGAGGAATTGTGTCCCATCATTGGTGTCAGTGGGAGGAATAGTGCCCCATAATTGGTGTCAGTGGGAGGAATAGTGCCCCATAATTGGTGTCAGTGGGAGGAATAGTGTCCCATCATTGTTGTCAGTGGGAGGAATAGTGTCCCATCATTGGTGTCAGTGGGAGGAATAGTGTCCCATCATTGGTGTCAGTGGAAGGAATAGTGTCCCATCATTGGTGTCAGTGGGAGGAATAGCATCTCATCAGTGGGAGGAATAGTGCCCCAAGGGCCTAATAAAGGCAAGCAAAGGGCTGCATCTGGCCCCTGGGCCACAGTTTGGAGACCCCTGCTTTAGTTCAACTTAAAAAGTTGTGTTAAATCCTATTAGGTCGTTTCACTGCTTAGTTGGCAGAGGGCTTTGTTTCCTACGTTTCCTTATTTAACACCACAATATCGCCTCCCTTTTCAAATGATCGGATGATTAGCTCTTTATCTGACTGTAGCCGTCTCTCTGTTCTTAATTAGTGTTGTTTATATCGTGTGGTGGGTGTATAATTGCTGTCATCTCTTTTGATACCTCCATTTGAAAAAAATATCCTGACCCTACCAGGAGTTGTTGGAGGGTTAAATATAGAATTTTTAATAAACTTCTAATATGTCTCCGCTAACTTTATCAGCAAATGCACGCGGGCCTTGCAACGCTCGTCTTTCATCTGCATTGAAATGACCACTAATGCTAAATCCTAAAAGACCGACTTTAATAACTTACACATTATTTTGTTCATTTTTTTTCACATGCCTTTTACCAACCTCAGCTAAAATGATATGTAAATTTTATTTGAAGCTACACATTAGCAAACGTATTTCAAGTTTTATGTGATCAAAGAATTTGTTACAGAATAATGTAAACATTTTCAATAGCAATATAGCATTCTTAGATAAGTCAGTACCTCGAAATTCTGCAAACTGACAGCAGGGTCGGACTGACCATTGAGTCACTTGGGCACTAACCAAGGGCCCCATGCCAATAGGGGGCCCCATCAAGGTTGCCAGGCTCAGAAAAACCAGGGACAGTATGTAAAAATCTTTGTTTTTCTTACATCTGTCCCTGATATGTCCGAAACCGACATGCCTTTGATGTGGAAATCCAGAGATTTTAGCTGCCCCGCCTCTGCACTGCCTTCTGGCATGGTGGCCATCTGTAAGCCCAGGGGCCCCATAATCTTCTAATGCCCGGGACCCCATGAGTTGTCAGTCCGCCCCTGACTGACAGTCATAATTTATTCGGTATGTATGCATAAAACAATGATATCTCCGGCGGTGCCCTGTCCATATGGGGCACAGGGGCTCCCCCCCCCCCCCGATCCATGCACCAAGCCCCTAATTTTTATGCAGAGTGCCAACATGGATTCCAATGGGTCTTTTTTTTTTTAAGAAGCACGTGATTAGACCATGAGGCTCTAATTGGCTTAACCACTTACCATCCGGCCACTGTACATATACAGCCGGGTGGGCGCTTCCTCCTTCTGAGTGGACATTCAGGAACGTCCCTCAGAAGGAGGGGGAATCGCACGCCTGCCCGCGCAGCGGCGCGATCCCGATGTGCTTGTGTCACCCAGACACCGCGCATCTCCGATCGGCAGGAGGGTTCTCTGATTGGCCCTCCTGATTACATGACGGCTCTGTCCAATCACAGCCATTATGTGATGTAAATAGAGGGCCAGTTGGTAGGCGATCGGCTCTCCTCACACGGAAGTTGTCAGTAAGGAGAGGAGTAGGGTGACCACATTTCCAAACTACCATTCAGGGACACCCTCCCTTCCCAAAAATCAGCTTGTGCTGTAACGAATCACAGCACAGTGATTGGACACAAGAGGCGGGATTTATGATTTCTCCAATCACAAGCAGGGGGCGGGGATTGTGCTCCTCCAGGCATTCCCGGCCAGGACAATACTGTCAGTGAGTAAATCAGTAATGTGGCGGCCTTTTTTGGGGGCATCAGATTGGCACGGGGGGGTGGCTGTGTCAGTTTCATTCCGGGACACTGTATTGTCCTGGAATGACAGACCTTTAAAATGCGGGACTGTCCCAGGCAGTCCGGGACACGTGGTCACCCTAGAGAGGAGAGCGGATCTCTGCAGCCAGCCAGTGATCAGTATGAGCTGTTTTTTACAGCTTTTTACACATTGATCACCGGCCCAGTGACACACAAAGTCCCCAAAATAGTGTCCCCAAAACACTGTCCCCACACAGTAAAAACACCTGTCCCCCACATATGTAACAGTAAAATCGTATGTCCCAATGATCATCTGCACACATATGTCCGTGATCATCTGCGCACATCTGTCCGTGATCATCTGCGCACATCTGTCCGTGATCACACACACCAATTATTATACACTTAACAGGATTTGTTTTACCAAAGACATGTAGCAGAATACATTTTGGCTTAAATTTATGACAAAATTCGATTTTATTGGATTTCTTTTAAAATAGAAAGAATAAAATATATTTTTTTCCAAATCTCCGCTCTTTTTCGCTTATATCGCAAACAAAAAAAAAAAAAAAATGAGTCGGGAATAAACACCACCAAAAGAAAGCTGTATTTATGTGAACAAAATTATAAAAATGTAATTTGGGTATAGTGTTGCATGACTGCGCTATTGTCATTGAAAGTGCGAGAGCAATGAAAGCTGAAAATTGGCCTGGGAAGGAAGGGGGCGAAAGTGGCCAGTATTGAAGCGGAAAAAAAAGGTGGGCTCGGGGGGCAAAGCACTGCATCCCAAGCCCAACCAGTTGTGTGACAATAGCAAATTAATAATTAATAATAATGTCACCACGTTCTGACACGATCGTTTTTTTAACTGATGGTGTGTAGGCACGACTGATCATTAGTGTTGCTCACGAATATTCGCATTGCGAATATTCGCTACGAATATTGCATATTCGAGTATTCGCGAATAACACGAATATCGCGGTGAATATTCGCTATTTCGAATATTCGTATTTTTTTAAAATTTTTTTAGAACAGATCACATCCTAGAGATCCCCATCGACGTCTAAAAGCATTGCTGGTATGATTAGAGACCTTGGGCCGAGTAGCTGCAGCGCTCATTTTATATTCCCGAAAAATCGCAATGCGATTATTCGGCAATAGCGATATCGCGCGATTATTTTGTATTGTAATATATCACAAATATTCTGAGCCAATCAGAGTGCTCCATTCCGCATTTCTCGAAATTTCGCAATTATTTTATATTGTAATATATCACGAATATTCTGAGCCAATCAGAGTGCTCCATTCCGCATTTCTCGAATATTCGCAATTATTTTATATTGTAATATATCACGAATGTTCTGAGCCAATCAGAGTGCTCCTTCCGCATTTCTCGAATATTCGCAATTATTGTGTATTGTAATATATCACGAATATTCTGAGCCAATCAGAGTGCTCCATTCCGCATTTCTCGAAATTTCACAATTATTTTATATTGTAATATATCACGAATATTCTGAGCCAATCAGAGTGCTCCATTCCGCATTTCTCGAATATTCGCAATTATTTTATATTGTAATATATCACGAATGTTCTGAGCCAATCAGAGTGCTCCTTCCGCATTTCTCGAATATTCGCAATTATTGTGTATTGTAATATATCACGAATATTCTGAGCCAATCAGAGTGCTCCATTCCGCATTTCTCGAATATTCGCAATTATTTTATATTGTAATATATCACGAATATTCTGAGCCAATCAGAGTGCTCCATTCCGCATTTCTTGAAATTTCGCATTCGCGTTCGCAATTCGCATTCGCATTCGCAATAGCGAAATTTCGCAATCATTTCATGTTCAAAAAATATCACGAATATTCGTATTTAGCGAATATATCTCGAATATTCGACTATATATTCGAGATATATCGCGAAATCGAATATGGCATATTCTGCTCAACACTACTGATCATCAGGCCGCGTACACACGATCAGTCTATCCGATGAGAATGGTCCGAATGCTAAAGGTGGGGGGGGGTCAAACGAAAAAAAATGGGGGGGGGGGGCGACCGGGCCCCTGGGGACAATCGCACACTTACAGGTGTTTTTAAAGGTGGGGGGGTCAAATGAAAAAAGAATGGGGGGCGACCTGGCCCCTGGGGACAATCAGGCCCCTTACAGGTGTAATGCCTGTACTCCCCTGATGGTGGCCCTGGCTATAACATTATCACCACTGACAGGCAAAGTGAATAACATTAATTATCTTATGATAATGGCACCTGAAAGTGGGTGGGATATATTGGGCAGCAAGTGACCATGTTGTCCCTGAAGTTGATGTTATGAAAGTACAAAAAATGGGGAAGCATAATTATTTGAGTGACTTTGACAAGGGCCAAATTGTAATGGCTAGACAACAAGATCAGAGTATCTCCAAAACTGCAGCTCTTGTGGGATGTTCCTGGTCTGAAGTGGTCCAAGGAAGGAAAACTGGCAAACTGGTGACAGGGTCATGGGTAGTCAAGGTATATTGATAAATGTGCCGAGGAAAGCCTGGCCCATGTAGTCTGATCCAATAGAAGAGCTACTGTAGCTAAAATTGCTAAAAATATTAATGCTTGTTCTAATAGAAAGGTGTCAGAACTCACAGCGCATCACAGCTTGTTGTGTATAGGACTATGTAGCCGCAGACTGGCCAGGGTGCCCATGCTGACCCAAATCCACAGCCAAAAGTGCCTGCAATGGGCACGGGAGCATCAGAACTGGACGACGGAGCAAAGGAAGAAGGTGGCCTGGTCTGATGCATCACAATTTTTTTATATCATATTGATCATGGGCGTCCGCTCCATATGGCAAGGAGGGGCAATTGACCCCCCCTGGAAAATCAAGAAGGTGTTGAAGAGTGAAGAGCGCCACGATGACAGGCAGGTTAGAACAGGGAGAGAGAGGCAAGCTGCTGGCTGTGGCATTGCAGGGTGTTGTGGAAAATTCTATAAATGTATGTTGTCAGATGTCCCCCCCAGTGTCGGTTTTGTTGTAGTGCGCTCAAGTGAGCGTATTCACACATACAGACGTTGGTGGAAGGCCATTGGCGCAACACCTTTTCATAGACAACAATTTGCGAGCTCCTTTTAGGGATGTTCATTTATGCCTCAGCAAGGAACTGGCCACTTCTTGTCGACTGCATTAAATAACTCCGAGCGAACAGATCTGCGTACATGAAAACTGTAGCATAACTATAAAAACGTTATGGGTATCTTATCCATGATTTTAGTATGGTTGGCAAAGATGGCGACAGTTTGGCTTGCAGATGGCTTTGTTCTGAGCCATGCTTTCTAAAGCCTTTTGTTTTACAGAGCATGGCTCGGCACCCAGCTGTTTTTGCACACCTCACTGCTAGCATTATTTTGAATCACATGTCTGTGATTGGTTCTTTTGAAAGTATACAAACATGTCTGATTGGCTGTTTTGTAAAGCCACCACCTTTTTTTGTTACTCAAACTGACATAAATAAAGAGAGCTAGCTGCTGCAAGGGAGGACTCTACTAAGCTCAATGTGATACCAGCATCTGTGTCTGTGTTACTAAGAGATTCTCCAGCGCTGACCCCGGCATTATACAAGAGAGCTATATTTGTGCTTTTAAGCGCAAGAAAATTATTTTGCTAGAGGGAAAGCTTAATATTACCACCACAAGGGGGGGGTGGGGGGTGGTTTGGTAAGGGGTGACACCACTGCACCTGACCAACCAACCCCTTCTCTTGCGGCCGCGGGCTGTCTGAGCGGTCCGGGCCGGATGTCACACAGGCACAGCTAGCAGAGTGAAGCTGCCTCCCACTCCAGTGTTTATGTGTACACAGGGGAAGGGAACATTCTGTGCTGCGCTGATGGCTGATCTGAGGTACTGTATGGGATGGGGGGAGGGAGGGTGTGTCTGTGCTGAAAGGGGGGGTTTGTGCTGAAGGGGGATCCATCTGTTCTGAAGGGGGGTCTGTGCTTAAAGGGGGTCCATCTGTGCTGAACGGGGGGTCTGTGCTGAAGGGGGAGGTCCATCTGTACTGAAGGGAGGGGTCTGTGCAGAATGGGGGGATCTGTGCGGAATGAGGAGTCTGTCTGTGTTGAATGGGGGGGTCTGTGATGAAGGGGGGTCCATCTGTGCTGAAGGGGGGTCTGTACATTCTCTAGGCTATATTTATATGGGCATGGAGTGAAGCTGAATTATCTCAAGAGCTATTTTACACTGCCAGTTGGCCGTGTTATCGGTAAAGTGCTTAACCATAGTTTTAGCTGCTTAACCATAGTTTTAGCTGACTGATAGTGTGTAGGCAAGACTGATGAAAGTCAGCTTCATCTGATATCCGACTAAAAAATCCTTCGGATTCGATTCCATCAGATATCCGATCGTGTGTGCGAGGCTTAAGTCTAGTTTTACATGTTGCTCGCACTAGAACATTGGGTCCATTTTGTTCTATAAGACCAGCAAATCTAGAGAAGACTTCACTACAAAATGGGTTAAATGTAATACCGCGTACACACGGTCGGTTCGTCTGATGAAAACGGTCTGATGGACCGTTTTTATCAGACAAACTGATCGTCTGTGGGCCCCATCGTTTTTTTTTTTTCCCCATCGGTGAAAAAACGTAGAACCTGTTTTAAAATGATCTGATGGTTAAAAAAACGATAAAAAAAAAAACCAATCGTCTGTGGGGAAATCCATAGGTTAAAAATCGACGCATGCTCAAAATCAAGTCGACGCATGCTCGGAAGCATTGAACTTTCTCAGCACGTCATTGTGTTTTACATCACCACGTTTTGGCACAGTCGGATTTTTGACTGATGGTGTGTAGGCAAGACTGATCAAAGGCAGCTTCATCGGATATCCGACGAAAAAATCCATCGGATTAGATTCCATCAGATATTCGATCGTGTGTACAAGGCTTAAGTCTAGTTTTACATGTTGCTCGCACTGGAACATTGGGTCCATTTTATTCTATAAGACCTCCATCAAATCTAGAGAAGACTTCACTACAAAATGAGCTAAATGTAATTCTGCGTACACACGATCGGTTCGTCTGATGAAAACGGTCTGATGGACCGTTCTGAAAACCGGTCGGATATCTGATGAAAAAATCAGACCAATTTCATCAGATGAAACGATCGTGTGTACAGGGCATAACAGTTTGGATTAATAAATATAAAAATATAAATATAGTAATATAAAATTTAACAAATATTCATATTAATTAAATAAAATATTAATTCAATATAAAAAATAACTGTAAAAATAATATTTTAAAACATTTTCACAAAGACTCGTCCATATTGTGTTTGGAATAAGGTTCTATTTCTGGTTCTCTTAGCTTCTTTAACCACTTCCCTACGGCCGTACGAGTATATACGGCCGCAGGGTGGCTCTAAATCTCCGGGCTGCCGTGTTTTCACGGCAGCCCCTTTCCTCGTTCCCAGCGCGCGCTCCAGAGCGCGCAGCAGGGAACTTGTGTACTGGCCGTGTCCCTTGGACACAGCCAATCACAGATCGCCGCGAACGGCCAATCAGAGTGGCCGTTTGCGATGCGATCTGATGGGCCAATGAGAGATGATCTCATATGTAAACATATGAGATCATTTCTCATTGCCGGCTCTCACAATGACAGCGTCCTGTCATAGAGAGAGCATACCGATCTGTGTTCCTAGTACATAGGGACACAGATCGGTCACCCCCCCCTCCCCCTACAGTTAGAACACAATGCAGGAAACACATTAACCCCTTCCTCACCCCCTAGTTTTAACCCCTTCCCTGCCAGTCACATTTATACAGTAATTAGTGCATATTTATAGCACTGATTGCAGTATAAATGTGAATGGTGCCAAAAATGTGTCAAAAGTGTCCGATGTGTCCGCCATAACGTCGCAGTCGCAATAAAAATCGCAGATCGCCGCCATTACTAGTAAAAAAAAAAATAATAAAAAATAACAATTCTGTCCCTTATTTTGTAGGCGCTATAACTTTTGCGCAAACCAGTCGCTTATTGCGATTTTTTTTTTATTTATTTTTTTTAACCAAAAATATGTAGAAGAATACGTATCGCCCTAAACTGATTATTTTTTTTAAATTGGGCTATTTTTTATAGCAACAAGTAAAAAATATTGTATTTTTTTTCAAAATTGTCGTCCTTTTTTGTTTATAGCGCAAAAAATAAAAATCGCAGAGGTGACCAAATACCACCAAAAGAAAGCTCCACTTGTGGGGAAAAAAGGACGCCAATTTTGTTTGGGAGCCATATCGCACGACCGCGCAATTGTCAGTTAAAGCGACGCAGTGCCGCAAGCTGAAATTTCACCTGGTCAGGAAGGGGGTTTACATGCCCAGTAGGGAAGTGGTTAAACATTGCGATTTCTTTCTTACTTATGTCATTTTAATACATTGCTGTTCTTGTTATCTCATTGTCCTCTTGGTATCAGTACAGTCTAAGGCCTAATTATCTAAAATAGGAAGCAGTAACCTCATTGTATATGTCTTGCCTTACCAGTCTAAAAAAAAAAAACTATTTTTCAACACGGCAGCAAAATATTATTTCTAATGTGTTCCACCCTTAATATTAAAAGCTCAATTTCCAAGGTAATGCCCTTCCGATGTATCACCATCTTTCAATGTCAATATCTGCCGCCTTGGGTCAAGAGAAAGGACAAGACTACGAGGGGCTCTGGGCGGCTGGAAAGGGCAGTGGACATGAGGATAATTAATGAGTGCAGTTAGAGAATCTATGACACATCACATTGTTAACCAGGCATTATATATTATGCTTCACATTGTTTTCCTGTATGCTTTATGCCGCTGTTCATATCCTAGGTAAGCAGATGCATTTTGTATTCCTGTAATAAAAAGAATACCCACATTGATTTTTTTATTTTTTTGCTTAACTATTGCATGCCCAGATTTTGAAGGTGTAACATTTTGTAAATTGTTCTACCTAATTGACCATGACTTTTCAAATGATGGATTAGGCCCCTCTTATTTTTTTTCTTTATATGAGAAAATGGGTTTGAAATATTTATAAAATGCAGTTTTGTTGGTATCTGTCTATCTGTACTCGCTGTCTCTTTTTCACAGATAAAATTGATCTGACAGGAGAGAGATTGACAAGAATAGATAGAAAGACAAGTTTTATTAACAGCTTTTACTCTGTAACCACTTTAACTGTCATAGTGATTACTTGACAACAAACTATACTGATTGCTTACTGTCATTGCTCTAGGACCACAGCTGTCTAGTGCCATCTTGACCTAAAGAAAAACCTCAAGAACAATAATGTAGATTTACTTTCTGGCTGAAAGTATATATATATTTTTTTCAGGATTTATCCAATAACATGGTCATGAAAAAGCGACGCATAGGCCAGAGAAGTCTCTACATAAATAACCATTTTCTCCCAGTCTTACCCCCTGTGCCAGAAGGCCTTGGTGCCTTTTAATGTAAGGTCATCCTCAGGTACCTGCATGCATTTTTAACAACATGTTGTTTTCCAACTGTACATTTACGGCTTCATTAGCCTGTAGGGTCAGCAAGTGAGTTGGAAAGCTATTTTGGTTTGTCACCAGTCTATGGGATGGTTGACAACCAGGTACCAAGCAATGAACCGTAGTAAAAAGAGCACCTTGGGGATAGGTTGGGAGTGACATATTTCAAGGCCCATTACAATGAATATTCAAAAACCCTGTATTTTTAAACTGTAGCACCCTGCTGGTTCAGAGTAGGCTGTTAGGAAAATTTAGTTTAGCTCCTCTAAACAGTGGAGCAGTTGATTTTTCTGGGCTTCTCAGTGTTTCACAGGCTGCTGATCGGCTACTCCACCCTGTCTTCTAGAGGCCTCTGGAAGCATAGTGGGAGGAAGGGTAAAACAATCAGCCTGAATATTAATGGGACACCAAGCAATCCTTGGGGGGGGGGTGCCCAGAAGGTGGAGGGAGAGCCAATAAGTGAGACCTGGCAGCAAAGGACAATGTTCCTGGGTCCGGTTGTCGTGGAAATCTGGGGGTTTGCAAGGCACACCCCCATCTTGCCTAGTGCTGTAAAGCACATTCCCAATCTTAAATGAAATAATGCCATGTTTAAGCTAACAGATTTACTCACCATATATTCCATGCCCATCCATACCAATCAAGAGACATTACAACCGCTTGCTCTCATGTTATCATCCTTGCAATCATCTCCCCTCACAGGGCTGAGCATGGCACTTTTATTTACACAAAACAGGAAGTCATCACCAGTAAGTCGCCTCCCCCCATGGGAGGCGACATTACCAGATGTCTCCTATACACAGAACAAAACATTTCTTCTGACAGGAAGTCAAATTGAATAGATGAATAGAATATAATACAATGAATAGAAATACAAACAATGTCTTATGGGTGTGTCCGGTCAGGGTGTGCATGTGCCCCCCCCTGACCCCAGAAATGCTCACAAGCCCTCAAAATATACGCTGATAGAACCTTTAATCTGCGCCATTCCATAGAATAATGCATATAAAGATTATACCCTTATTGAGGCTATTTACAGATGTACCCTATGAATCCCAAATCCTGCTGATCAGACATGACCCAGATAAGAGCGTACATCTGTCCATAGCCACTAGTGTGCTTGCGAAATGAACGCATCCCCCTCAATGATCGTCTGTGCTAAATGCACAGAGGGGCCCCTCGCTGGTGGGCATATGCCCATGCCGCAACCATCACACTCCAACCTCAAGACGAGAGTCAACCAGCCTCTGGACTGCCACAGTCAGCTCTATTTAGAGCTGGTTGGGGAAGTGTCAAGACTGGGTGCCAATTATGACAATACATAATAAATACATCTTCAAATTTCCACCACACGGTCCTTCAGGAGAGGGAGGCAGAAAAGCTAGAGGAGCCACAGTGAAGACTTAAATTGGATGTAAACCCTCTCCTATACCCAATGAAGGGAACTGCCTCAGATAATACAAAGAGATTAAACAAATCTCCCTACATATGTTTTACTTGTTTATCTGCTGTCTTTTGCTTTCTACATGCTTTGGAAAGTGAATATTGTGTTAAAAATCTTGTTTCCTTTTCCAGCAGTGGGTCTGGAGTCTGGGCTTACACTGTGTGAGAGTTGATTGGAGAACACACCTTCCCTTCACATAGGCCGAGGATCGAAGGAATATGCAGAGCTGCAGGCTGAATAGACAAGCTCTCTGCTTATCTCCCTCTAAGTTCTCTCCCCGAAACAAATTTTTAGTTGCTGTTATCTCATGTGTTGGAGAACTTGTCAGATATTACTCTGCTGATAACAGAGGAAAGGAGCAGCAGATAGAAACAGCAATTAGAGCTTTGGAGAGAGATAATTACACACTACAGATATACAAAGCTGTGAAAAACTATTTGCCCCTTTCTGATTTATTATATAGTTTTTGTATATTTGTCACACTTGACTCAGATCATCAAAAAAAAATACTATTACACAAAGATAACCCGAGTAAATACAAAATGCAGTTTTTAAATGATGCTTTAATTTATTAAGGCAAAAAAGCTGTCTAAATCTGCCTGACTTTATGTAAAAAGTAATTGCTCCCTAAACCTAATAACTGGTTGTGCCGCCCTTGGTGACAACAACTGCAATCAAGCATTTGCGATACCTGGCAATGAGTCTTTTAAATTGCTGTGGAGCAATTTTGGCCCACTCTTCTTTGCAGAATAGTTTTTATTCAGCCACATTGGAGGGTTTTCCAGCATGAGCGTCCTTTGTAAGGTCATGATACAGCATCTCAATTGGATTTAAGTCCCCTGTTTGACTAGGTCACTCCAAAACCTACATTTTGCTTTGTTTGAATCATTTGGAGGTGGACTTGCTGTTGTGTTTCGGATCATTGTCCTGCTGCACTTGAGCTTGAGGTCAGGAACTGATGGCCGGACATTCTCCTTTAGGATTTTCTGGTAGAGCTCAGAATTCATGGCTCCATCAATTATGGTAAGTTGTCCAGGTCCTGAAGGTGCAAAGCAGCCCCAGACCATCACACTACCACCACCATATCTGACTGTTGGTATGACGTTCTTGTTATGAAATGCTGTATTTGTTTTATGTCAGATGTAACGGGACGCACACCTTCCAAAATTTGACATTTTGCCTCATCAGTCCACACAATATAATCAAGATTTTTTATTTTTTTTGGTAAATGTGAGATGAGCCTTTGTGTTCTTTTTGGTCAGCAGTGGCTTTGGCCTTGAAACTCTCCCATTGATGCCATTTTGCCCCGTCTCTTTCTTATTGTCGAATCATAAACACTGATCTTACCTGAGGCAAGTGAGGCCTGCAGTTCTTTAGATGTTGTTCTGGGTTCTTTTATGACCTCCTGGATGAGTCGTCGTCATGCTCTTGGAGTAATTTTTGTAGGCTGCCCACTCCTGGGAAGGTTCACCACTGTTCCAACTTATCTCCGTTTGTGAATAATGGCTCTTCCCGTGGTTCACTGGAGTTCCAAAACCTTAGAAATGGCTTTGAAACCTTCCTAGACTGATACATATTTTTTTCTAATCTGTTCTAAATAAAAATAGATTGTGGCATGATGTGTGGCTTTTTGCGATCTGTTAGCATGCTTCACTTTGTCAGACAGCTTATATTTATGTGATTTATTGATTCAACAGTTCTGGCAGCAATCAGTGGAAAAAGAAAAGGGAAGAGCTGCGCAAAAAACGTGATAAAGAAGCAATATTGGCAAACCTAAACACAGCAATCTGTAATAATCACAAATGAATGATGAAAAATATATAGAGAGAAGTGCATGAACAGTCCAAAATTGAAATCGTGAAAAACGATAAAAATTGTAACAAGTCCAATCGTTGGTGAATCAATATGGCAAACCAATGAAAAATTAGCACCGTGTAGAAGCCAGTGAAAAGGATCTTGAGTGAAAAAAAAATACCACAATATGTCAGCAATAAC
The DNA here is from genome assembly GCA_029574335.1 of Rana kukunoris. NCBI lineage: Eukaryota > Metazoa > Chordata > Amphibia > Anura > Ranidae > Rana > Rana kukunoris. Next base: position 534,330,598 of record CM056052.1, on the reverse strand, counting down.
ACAAGTGCACCACCACCTATAGGGTTATATGCTTACCAGAGGTAAGCTGTACTAGGCCAAAATGATCGATCGTAATCCTGATGACAGGAATCTCCAATCTCAGGGAACCGAAGCTTCAGGTGTTATGAACTCAATAGCCACAATGACCACGGAACTCAGCATTAATGACCCAAAATGGAAAGAGATTCACATGGTGTGTAAAGCTTAAAAAGGTTTTTAATAACAAAAATATATGCACTTACATTAAAGGCAATAAAAATGTGTAGGACACTGGAGAGCCGGCCGACATGGTGTTTCTGGTTCAAAGCGATGACGTCAGCATGTCTGCCTCCCGACGTGCTTTTCACTAAGAGATAGCGTTGTCGCCTCAATCCCCCCGTTGATCGGCTCTTCCTCACTCGCGTCTGACAGACGCGAGTAGAGGAGAGGCGATCGGCAGCTCTCCTGACAGGGGGGGTTTGCGTTGATTGTTTATCAGCGCAGCCCCCCTGGGATGCCCACACTAGACCACCAGGATGACACCCAGGACCACTAGGGAAACACCCAACATGTGGATGGCAAGGTAAGTCCCCATGGCTATCCACGTGTACAAATATATACATAACATATGCCAATCAGTGCCCACAAATGGGCAATGACTGGCACCATTATGGCACAAACAAAAATTGTGATGCTCAGCAATGCCACCCACCAATGTCATCAGTGCCACCCACCAGTGTCAGTGCCACCCACCAGTGTCCATCAGTGCCACCTATCTGTGCCCATCAGTGCCCACCTATAAGTGCCCGTCAATGCCACCTATCAATGCCACCCATAAGTACCCATCAGTACCAGCTATGAGTGCCCATCAGTGCCGCCTATGAATGCCCATCAGTGCTGCATACCAGTGCCACCTTTCAGTGCCCATTACTGACGCCTATCATCAGTGCCCATCAAAGCTGCCTTATCGGTGCCCGTCAGTGCAGCCATATCAGTGCCCATCATTAAAGAAGAAAAGGTACTTATTTACAAAATAAATTAACAGAAACAGAGAAAAAATAAATATTTTTTTCAAAATGTTCACTCTTTTTTTATTTGTTGCGCAAAAAATTCAAATCGCAGAGGTGATCAAATACCACCAAAAGAAAGCTCTATCTGTGGAAACAAAATGATAAAAAAATTGTTTGGCTACAGTGTAGCATGACCGCACAATTGTCATTCAAACTGCGACAGCGCTGAAAGCTGAAAATTGGCCTGGGCAGGAAGGTGTATAAGTACCTAGTATGGAAGTGGTTCATCATAGTTCATTCATGATTCAGCCTGGGAGGGGGCAATTACTTTTTCACATAGGGTCAGGCAGGTCTGAACAGCTTTTTTCCCTTAATAAATGAACAAATAATTAAAAAACTGCATCTTGGATTTACTCGGGTTATCTTTGTGTATTATTAAAATTTGTTTGATGATCTGAATCGTTTTAAGTGTGAGAAATATTCAAAAAAAAAAATCAGGAAGCGGCAAATACTTTTTCACGGCACTGTATGTGGTATAGGTCAAATTTCATGAATGGAGTTTACAACCACTTTAAAGGTCCCAGCTAGGCTTAGCTGGGGGGGCCTACTGAAGAACCTTTGATCAGGGTCAAGAGGAGGCTTATAGTGGAGAGTGAGAGGAGGAAGTTGGTGAGAAGAAGTCTAGCTGTGCTGTACAAGACCCCAGTGTTGCAAAGTGTGACCGTGTGGTGCTTTGAGACTTTGTGGGTACAGGTCACAGTCAGCCTAGAGATCCAGTGGGACATTTCCAGTGGGTCTTGTACAGAACAGTTAAGCCCTGTACACATGATAGGATATCTGATGGAATCTAATCGGATGGATTTTTTCATCGGACATCCGATGAAGCTGACTTTCATCAGTCTTGCCTACACACCATCGGTTAAAAATCCGATCATGTCCAACGCGGTGACGTAAAACACGACGTGCTGAGAAAAATGAAGTTCAATGCTTCCGAGCATGCGTCGACTTGATTCTGAGCATGCGTGGATTTTTGACCGATGGACTTCCCCACAGACGATCGTTTTTTTCTATCGGTTTTTTAACCATAGGAAAACTTTAAAACATGTTCTGTTTTTTTTCACCGATGGGAAAAAAAAAACGATGGGGCCCACACACGATCGGTTCGTCCAATGAAAACGTTCCATTGGTCCGTTTTGATTGGACAAACCGATTGTGTGTACAGGGCTTTAGACTTCTTCTCACCAATTTTCTCCTGGCACTCTCCGCTTGACTCAGCTTATGGGACTGTATGCCGAAATATTACTATATTATTGTATGGAAAAAAATAGGTTGCGCTAACTATACTGAATCTGCAACAAATATAAACAAAGAAGTGAATAATTGTAACCTAATGAAAACAGATGAGTAAATATATGTGAAATGAATACAAAAATGAATAATGTTGTGGTCCAATAAACTGAAACACTGGGATAGATTCACATAGAGATACGACGGTGTATCTACTGATACACCGTTGTATCTCTGAGATCCGACGCTCGGATCTATGCGGCTGATTCCTCGAATCCGGTTCCGCATAGATCTCCCTTAGAGCCGATAGGTGTAAGTGACTTACACCATCGGATCTTAGGCTGCAATCTTCCGCCGGCCGCTAGGTGGCGCTTCCGTTATTATACGCGACAAATATGCAAATGAGGAGAACCGCCGATTCAGAAACGAACGCCCGGCCGTCGCTTTTTTTTTACATCGTTTGCGTTCGGCTTTTTCCGTCGATAGTTACCCCTGCTATATGAGGGGTAAGTGCGGTGTATCCTATGTTAAGTATGGCCGTCGTTCCCGTGTCGAGTTTTGAATTTTTTACATTGTTTACGTAAGTCGTTCGCGAATACGGCCATACGTAAATTGCATTCAGCCGGGGGATTTACGATCCACCAGGGCAACTTAGAGCACTTGCCTCAAAAACTGGCGCTGGCGGATCGTAAATAAGATAGATCACACGGATCTAAAGATCCGCTGATCTATGTGAATCTACCCCACTGTGTTTTTTCGTGAAACAAAAAATGTTACAAAAAGCAAACAGAAGAGAGTCCAGTTAACACCAGTGAAGATATTATGCAAATATTGTGATGAACTCAAAAATTTATACATTCATTTAAAGACAGTCTCTTCCAAATGCTGTGATTGCTTTAGGGACAGAGTTGTGAAACAAAATCCACCACCGGGAGGAGTGCCTGCTTACCGAATCTCTATGACCCTTTGTTACAGAGGGTCAAAGACAGCTTTGAAACAGTTGCGACTTGCTCTAATCCAACCAAATCCGAATGAAGATGAATTAATCCGAATCACCCACCGACTCAATGGACTCCAATGACCGATATCATACCAAAGAAAACAACCAAAAAAACTCCCATAGTGTAAAACTGTATAGGATTTATTAAGAAAGGATAAAAAGAAAACGCACTTACATCAGAACAAATGTTGAACAGCCTTCAACCTGCGGTGCCAGCAGGGGAGTGAGGTTTCTGCGCCATTCTGCCCTACGCCGTTTCGCAATAACTTGCGTCTTCCAGGGGCACGGGCGGCGCATCACGTCACACCCTTTATACATGAACAAATGAAAAAACCTCCACCTTCAAGCACGCCGCGCGCATGCGTGTGCACGCGCACCAAACAGAGGACCAAGCCTCGTATAGAACTCCCAATCATATGTGTGAGCGCATGCGCATCAGGCTCGCTTTGCGTGCATAACGGCGTGTGTTCCAAGCCTCATATACGTACTAAGTACAAAGGCGCGCATGCGCATGCAAAGCTACCAACCAAGCCTCATTTTCAACTACTTCATAAGGACCAGCATACAGGCAGGATGATGTCACAAGCCAAGCCTCACTCTGAATCGCTGTCCCCAGAGTGGGAAAAATTTTGAAAAAAGGAAGAAAATTCCTTATAAATCGTAATTCCTTTTCACGTATAGCCTCTGGGCATACTGAAATGGGAAGTCATGGAGATTAATGTTGTACGTATTCAAACATATAACCTAAAAATCGCCACAAGGCTGTAATAATTATTTTTAAAAAATGTTTATAATTTAAATAAAAAAATTCCTTTATATTAATAAATATTAGAATATTAAAAAACTAAAAAATATTCCAAAACTAGTCAATTGCAAAAATGTAATTTGAAACTAAAATGTCTCGATTCCAATTTTTGGAAACTAATAAATGATAGAGTCATGAGCAGAGACTCAGAGTGGCGGTTATTGGCCCATGATACCAAATAATTCCATCCAATAAAATTAGGATTAAACATTTCTAGTCCTCAAAGTACAGCAAAGACTGCATGTTGTAAAAACATATTGCACATATTGAGTTATTAAAATTATGCAAAAATGCCCGTAAACAGTAAAATTGTCAATATCTAATGTTGACCACCTCCTCCTATGAATTATTAATAAATGCATTAACGTCTGACGTTAAGGCCAAAGGGGGCATAAGTCTTAAGATGATAAATCCAAGACATTTCCTGTTTGGAGATCTCCTTGACCAGGCAACTGCCTCTCCAATGTGGCCTATATTTGTTGATCCCTCTACATAGGGTATTGGAGGGATCTCTGTTGTGTACTTGGTCGTAATGTTTGGAGACAGAGTGCTTGTCATAACCTCTCCTAATATTGCCCACATGTTCATTTAAATGGACACGGAATGCCCTTTTAGTCCTTCCAATACAAGTGTAGCCTTTATTGCTAGAAAACAGCGAGCGGTTGTACCCGCATGACACATAAAAACACACACCCAGAAGCTATACTAAAAAACACCCATGTTATGGGGGTCACGTGATAATGGCCTAACACCGGCCTACGTGTTTCGTCATACGTGACATCTTCCTGGGGCTACACGCTGACGTCATTGTGTCCCACGTGACCCCAGAAATCTGCTGGCATATATGACCTTGCTCTTTAGGGTTCGACCCGTTCAGGTAAGGGTTCCCACGTATCGAGTGGGATTATTTAGATTTGAGAACTTCCCCCCCTCCTCTTCTTCTCTCTCTTGGTGAACATGGAAGGAATTTGGATTTTATTACCCGAATGAACTTATCATTTTTCACATTTATTGGCCCGGATTCATGTAGAGAGGCGTATCTTTGTGCGGGCGTAGCGTACATTGTTTACGTTACGCCGGCGCAACGTTGAGAGGCAAGCATGCTATTCTCAAAGAATATGCGTTCCACAATGCGCCGGCATAGCGTATAGTTGTCGGCGTAAGCCGACGTAAGTCAAAGTGGGTGGAAGTGGGCTGGAAGTGGGCGTGATATATTATAATGAAGCGTGACCCCCTGCAAATGATGGTCACAGCTTCAAAAAACGAACTGCGCATGCGTCGTCTCTTGGACGCATCCCAGTGCGCATGCTCACAGTTACGTCAAAATAGCTGCCTAAGATACGCCGAACACTGCCTACGAAGTGAAAGTAACCTACGCACAGCCCTATTCACATAGTACTGCGTAAACAGCGTATGCAACGTAAAATTCGACTGCGTCGTTCCCTGGCCCATACCTTTGCATTACCTTTGCATTACCTGCGCCTCCTATATGAGGGGTAACTTTACGCCGGACGTAAGCCTTACGTAAACAGTGTAGATTACAGCGACGGGCGCAAGTACGTTCGTGAATCGGCGTATATTGCTCATTTACATATTCGACGTGGAAATCTATGGAAGCGCCCCTTGCGGCCAGTGTAAAGATGCGCCCAAGATCCGACGGCGTAGGAGACTTACTTCGGTCGGATGAAGCCAAAATTCAGGCGTATCTTATTTCAAGAATAAGGCGCATAGATACGACAGTGCATCCGTGGATTTACGCGGCGTATCAGTAGATACGTCGGCGTAAGTCCTTTCTGAATCCGGGCCATTGTCTTTTCTTCTTAATATGTGAACATAATTGTGTGTTTTATCAAAAAAAAAACACAATTTTTTTCACTTATTACTTGTGATTATTCACGTTATATGTACGCAACTTATTTTTTATATAATAAATAAAGTCACAGGGCCAGATTCTCAGCGGCGATACGACGGAGTATCTCAGATACCCCGTCGTATTGCCGTTTTTTTTGCCTCATATCTATGCGCGTGATGCTTAGCATCACTTTTGCATAGATACGCTTCAACATCCGACAAGTGTAAAACCATTACACTTGCGGATCGAAGTTGTAATGACAACACCGGCCACTAGGTGGCCTTTACGTTGTTTTCTCATTTGCATATGCAAATGAGGCTAGTATGCCGATTCCCGATCGCTTTTACGCCGCCCCGTCGTCGCGTACGTCGTTTTCGTCCGCGTAAGGTTACCCCAGCTTCTATGTGGAGTAACCTTACGAAGTACCGTCGGATGCCGTCGGATGCCATGTTAAGTATGGCGTTGGGTCAGCGTCGGCTTTTTCCGTCGCTTACGTCGTTTTACTAACTCGTTCGCGAATAGGGGCATTGCGTAGTGACGATCACGTCGTTTTGACGTCGGTTTCAACTACGCTTTCCGACGTGAGCTGGAGCATGCGCACTGGGCTTTTTCCCCGGCCGGCGCATGCGCAGTTCGTTCGACGCGGGGGCGCGCTTAATTTAAATACAAGCCGCCTCATTTGAATTACGCGGGCTTACGCTGGGCCATTTTCGCTATGCCAACGCAAACTACAGAGTTTTTCCAGGATCCCAAATTGGAAGCGAAATTTGACTTTTTTGATAATATGCGCCTGCATATTAAAATTAAAACATTAAATTGCGAAATGGCTTGTGTAACAGTTATATAAGTCATATTATTATTTTTTCTTTTTTTTTAGCCAAAGTTTTCCTTTAAGTAAACTTATCCCACAAATATAATATATGTACATCATTTCAAGAGTATAAAAACTGTAAACCTTTTCATACGTTTATATTTATTGGTTATAGACGTGTCATGCAAAGAAGAGATTTTGACAAGTTTCGATCTAGAAAAAAAATTACATTTTGAATAACACTTTGAAAAAACATGTGACCAAGTAAATCCAAACGGCGGGTATCATTACAATCTGCAGGATCTGCCAAGAGAAGAAATAATTTGTCTCAGCTGATTACAGGAAAATTACATTCCCCGAGCTCATATGCTGATATCTCCAAGAGCCAAGCATTCCCCGCTGCAATGCAATTATAACTGCCCCTAGATGGGAAAGAGTTAAGAAGCAATCATGACACTTAAAGTTTAATACCAGCACAGTACAATGTCACCTTGGAAACTAACCGCTAGAATAGCTGCATTCACTGTTTCTGAATAAAAGACTTCAAGGTTTGGCATTATTATTGCCACATTATGCTTACCTGGAGTTTACTAAAATATATGTCAGAAATAGCAATTTTTAAAGGGTGCTGTCCAAAGAAAATTAAAATGGGCCGTTACTGTACAGTCATGTGAAAACTTAAGTACAGTCCGTGGAAATTGTTGACTTTAACATATTTGAACAGGCAAAGCAAAAATTAGATATTTATTCAAACAGTGCCTACAAATAAACTTTACATACAATATCTTACAAAAGAAAAGTGAGTACACCCCTCACATTTTTGTAAATATTTTATTCTATCTTTTGTGTGACAACACTGAAGAAATTACACTTTGCCACAATGTAAAGTAGTAAGTGTACAGCTTGTATAACCGTGTAAATGTGCTTTCCCCTCAAAAAAACTCAACACGCAGAAATTATTGTCTAAACCGCTTGCAGCAAAAGTGAGTACACCCCCTAAGTAAAAATGTCCAAATTGGGCCCAATGTGTCAATATTTTGTGTGGCCACCATTATTTTCCAAACTACACCACTAGGGATGAGCTTTGTATTCGATTCGAGCCCATGTTCGACTCGAACATGGGCTGTTTGACCGTTCGTCGAAAATCGAACAAAACGGGTCGTTCGCGACAAATTCGAGTGACGCGCCACGGCCCATAATTCACTGCGCATTGCGCGCTGATGATTGGCCAAGCATGCACTATGACCCACATGCTTGGCCTATCACAGCGCGCAAAAAATGGAGAGCCATAATTGGCCAAAGCCAGGGTGGCTTTGACCAATTATGGCTCAGGGCTTTAGCACACGCCCCACACTATAAAAGGCCGCCTGCAGGGCGGCCACGTGTAGTGTGTTCCGGGCTTGTTCCAGATCGGACAGAGAGAGAGATTGTCTCTTTTTCTAGCTAGATAGAGCAGGCAGGCTAGTCAGTTAAATTTACAATGTGTAGAGGATATATATACATCCCAGGAGTTGTACATATATTTATACACTGTATAGTTTAGTTAGATTAGTTCTTCCTAATCTGTCAGGCAGTTGATTGTGCTAGCTGCAGTGTTCTCACGTGTTATATTGCCCGTGTGCTCAGTGCACCGAAACCAACTTGCTGTATACTGCAAGTTTGCGCATTACTTTGCAACTGAACCCACTTGGTGGTGCATAGTGCAAGTGTGCTCATTACTTTGCAACTAAACCCACTTGGTGGTGCATAGTGCAAGTGTGCTCATTACTTAGCAACTAAACCTACTTGGTGGTGCATAGTGCAAGTGTGCTCATTACTCTGCAACTAAACCCACTTGGTGGTGCATAGTGCAAGTGTGCTCATTACTTTGCAACTAAACCCACTTGGTGGTGCATAGTGCAAGGGTGCTCATTACTTAGCACATAAAGCTACTTGTTGTGTACTGCACGTGTCCTCTGCAGTTTGCACCAAAAGCTACGAGGTGTATGTACTGCCTTTGTCCTCTGCAGGCCATTATAATGCCTGGAAGGGAAACAAGGAGAGGGAGAGAGTCATGAGGGCAAGCAGGCTCTGCGTCTACTGGCAACAGAGTTGGTCATGGAAACGGTGCATCCTAATCAGCAAGTGGCCGTGTGACACGCTCGTCCCTCAACATGCCGAAGACTTGGTAGAGTGGATGACCAAGCCATCCTCATCCTCCTCATCCTCTCTCACCCATGCTCAGGGTACTTTGTCTGGCAAAGTAGTTGCCAAGGCGCCCTCTTCCCTCTGCTCAATGGCATTACTTACTCCTTCCCTAGTCCCACCATGTCCTCCTGAGGAGTCCCACAAACTGTTTGAACACAGTGTTGGGTACATTCTGCGTGAAGATGCGCTGCGCTTTGAAGGCTCCGATGATGGAACACAGATAGAGGAAGGCAGTATTGTGAGCCCAGAAAGAGGGGGTGCCCAAGAAGGACAGCAATCTGACAGTCATCTTCCCTCAGTTGCAGCATACTGCCAGGTTTTCGACAGTGATGAAGAGGGAGGGGATGATAAGGTCACTGACTCTACGTGGGTGCCTGATAGGAGAGAGGAGAAGGAGGAGGAGGAGGCACAGGCACATCTCCAAAGAGGCAGGATGCCCTCCAGGGGACAGCAGCACACCAACTGCATTACATATCAAAGCTACGAGTGTAGGGCGCTGCTGTGTCTCAGCGTTACTGCAAAAGTTCTTTGGTATGGGCCTTTTTTGAGACATGTACATCAGATCGCACCATTTCTATTTGCAACATATGTCTGAAGCGTATCTCGCGTGGCCAAAACATCAACCGCTTGGGCACCACATGCTTGACCAGACATATGTCGGCCTGCCATGCAGTTCGTTGGCAAGCATACCTGAAAGACCCACACCAAAGAACAAAGCGGACCTCCCCTTGCCCCTCATCAGATGGGATCCCCAACCCCACTATACCATCAGTCCTTTCTGAAGCCTGCACTGATAGGACTGAAGGTGTAGAATTAGGTGTGTCACAACCTAGTAGTACATGCGGGCAATCTACTATCGTTACACCGATGGCAGATTGTACCAGACAAATTTCCCTGCCCCAGCTGCTGCAGCGCCGAAAGAAGTACTCTCCGAGCCATCCACATGCCCAGCAGTTGAATGCTAGCTTAGCTAAATTGCTAGCACTTCAACTGCTGCCTTTTCAGTTGGTAGATTCTGCCCCCTTCCTTCCGAATGCCTCAGCAAACCTACACCGCATGGCCTCCCTAATCCTGAAAAGCCTGCGTAAGGATCCTCGTATTCGTGCTATCAATGAGAGGGATCATTACTGGCTGGCAACTCTCCTTGATCCACGTTACAAGGGTAAGGTTGCGGACCTTATCTTGCCATCGCAGAGGGAGCAGAAGATGAAACATCTTCGGGAGGCCTTACAGAAAGGTCTGTGCCGCACGTTCCCAGAGACTGGGGGGTTACCAAATCCTGGTCCTGGACAATGTGTTGCTGAGGCTTCGGTGAGTCACAGAAAGAGCAGTGGAGAAGGTGGCCGTCTGACTGATGCATTAAGACAATTTTTTAGTCCGCAGCCCCAAGGTATGACCGGTTCCAGCAACCATCGCCAGCGTCTGTTTTACATGGTGCGGGAATACCTAGGGGCAAGAGCAGACTTGGACACCTTTCCCATCTAAAATCCTCTGGCTTACTGGGTCTTGAGGATAGATCACTGGCCAGAGCTTGCACAGTACGCAATTGAGCTACTGGCTTGTCCTGCATTCAGTGTTCTTTCAGAACGCACATTCAGTGCTGCTGCAGGCTCTGTGACCAATCACAGGGTGCACCTCTCCACCGACTTTGTTGATCGAATGACCTTCATAAAAATTAATCCGGCTTGGATCACTACCAGCTACCAAGCACTTGATGCTGATGTAACTGAATAATTTTTTTGAAATGTCAGATCCCTTGGAGACTGCCTATGCTGATGCTGAGTGACTATCCTGTTATGCTAACTGAATATCCTTCTCCTTCTCAATGATCTTGCTGATAGCTTGTAAGAACATTGTCGGTTCTGGGCACCACCACCAGTGGCTAAGATCCAATTTTTCTGCCCCTGTTTAATAGGGGCGTGTAATTTACAATTTTTGGTGCAATAGTTTGCAGCAGGCTCTTTGCTGCGCTACAACTAGAGTATCTGTGAGGGGGTTGCAGTGTTGTGGCACCAGTGCCTAAGGCCCAATTTTTGTGCCCCTGTTCAACAGGGGCATGTAATTACAATTCTTGATCTAATATTTCATTGCAGGGCATTCCAGCCAGCGCCCACCAAGACTAACTGTAAGGGGTTGCAGTGTTGTGGCAACACCAACACCTAGGGCCCAAATTTCTGCAGCGTATATATGGCAGGCCCCTACTTTAAAACATCCAACTTACAAACGACTCCTACTTGCAAACGGAAGGAGACAACAGGAAGTGAGATGAAATCTACCCCTAGGAAGGGAAATTCTCTTCTGTAAAAGCTGTCTCCTGTCCACTGATGCTTTATGACAATCCTTGTTTCACAAAAAAAAGAAGACAATTTTTCAAAAAATTATTTGTCTTTGGGACAGAAAGTGAGATGCAATCTTCTGAACAGATGCACACAGACAGCAAAACAAATGTTACAGGGGTGATAACCTTTCTCTATGTTTTCAGAAAAGCTTAAAAAAACATTCTATGGCTGAAGCTACACTTTAAAGAAGTACCAGTTGAAAATTACAAACAGAGTCTACTTAACAACAAATCTACAGTCTCTGTCTTGTTTGCACCACCTGTATACTGCTATTCAAAGTATATAGAGCCAAAGGGGCTTGTAATGACCTGGGGGGAGGGGGGCGGGGAAACCCATGCTATTTTTATTAGTGATTTTCATCCATATTGCAGGGACCAGACATTACATTAAAGCCACGAGCAGTTTTAAATTACCTTTTTCTTATAGTAATCTCATTTTGTGCCACTACTATAGACACTCAGCAGGTACGATATTTAAAGGAATTTTTCTTTTTTTTTTCACTTTAACCACTTAACCCCCGGACCATATTGCTGCCCAATGACCAGAGCACTTTTTGTGATTCAGCACTGCGTCGTTTTAACTGACAATTGCGCGGTCGTGCGACGTGGCTCCCAAACAAAATTGGCGTCCTTTTTTTCCCACAAATAGAGCTTTCTTTTGGTGGTATTTGATCATCTCTGCGGTTTTTATTTTTTGCGCTATAAACAAAAATAAGTGACAATTTTGAAAAAAATGCAATATTTTTTACATTTTGCTGTAATAAATATCCCCCAAAAATATATAAAAAAACATATTTTTTTCCTCAGTTTAGGCCAAAACGTATTCTTCTACATATTTTTTGTAAAAAAAAAATCATAATAAGCGTTTATTGATTGGTTTGCGCAGAAGTTATAGCGTTTACAAAATAGGGGGTAGTTTTATGGCATTTTTATTAATATTTTTTTTTACTAGTAATGGCGGCGATCAGCATTTTTTATCAGTACTGCGACATTATGGCGGGCACTTCGGACACTTTTGACACATTTTTGGGACCATTGTTTTTTTTTTTTAGCGATCAATGCTATAAAAATGCATTGGATTACTATAAAAATGCCATTGGCAGTGAAGGGGTTAACACTAGGGGGCAGGGAAGGGGTTAAGTGTGTTCCTGGGTGTGTTCTAACTGTATAGGGGGGTGGCCTCACTAGGGGAAATCACTGATCTTCTATTCATACATTGTATGAACAGAAGATCAGCGTTTCCCCCGCTGACAGGACCGGGAGCTTTGTGTTTACACACATAGCTCCCGGTCCTCGCTCTGTAACGAGCGATTGCATGTGCCCGGCGGCGATCTTGCCTGCCGGGCACACGCGCGGGACTTGGGGGCAAACGGGGGGCGCGCGCGCCGGCCGCCGGCGGCGCACGCGCCCCCTAGTGCCCGCTTTACAGCGTTTTTGTCCGCCCCCTCCGGATTGCTCCCAGTCAATGCGCGCACCCCGCCCTCTTCCTGTGTAAACACAGGAAGGGGGAAGTGATGTAATCTCTCCTCTCAGCGGTATTTTCAACCGCCGCTGAGGAGAGAAGACATCACACAGTGAGTCTGCACAACACTACACTGACACCAGGACATGTAGGCACATTTAACCCCTTCTGATCACAACCCCCACCCCCCTGTCACAGTGTCACTGAATGCAGTGATCATATATAGCTACCTCTAGCTACGGGCTCTCGCCCAGCAGAGCCGTCTTCCCGCAGTAATATGATGGCGGGCGGTCGGCAAGCAGTTAAGCATCATTAAAATCGATGCTCCAGAAAAAACGACTGTTTTTAAAACTTTTTTTTCCATTGATACATGTTCCCTGGGGCAAGACCCGGTTTCTCAAAGACGTTTTCCGACAATAACTTGCATATGGGGCATTAAAATTAGCACTTTTGAATTCGAACGTTCGAGTCCCATTGACGTCAATGGGGTTCTAAATGTTCGCGCGAATGGTCGGTCCGTTCAAAGGTTCTGGTGCGAACCAAACCGGGGGGGGGGGGGGTGTGCGGCTCGTCCCTATACACCACAGGGCTGGTGGATGTAATGCCTCGTACACATGATCGTTTTTTCCGGCGGTCAAAGGTCCGCCGGGAAAACTGAGGGGAAAACTGAGAACCTGCTCGGTTGCTTTTCCCTGTGTACACACGGCCGGTTTTCCCGACAGGAAAACTGCCATAACAGCTTTGGTACGGAAAACTGGCCGTGTGTATGCTCCACTGCAGTGTTTCCTATAGGAAAACTGCAGAGCCAAAAAAACTCAGAGAATCGTTGCGGGAAAACAGAGAACAAGTTCTCATTTTTTTGCTCGCATTTTTTCTGTCGGGAAAACTATGGAGCATACACAAGGCCGGTTTTCCCGGCCAAAAGCAAACATGGCAGTTTTCCGTCGGAAAAAAACGATCGTGTGTACGAGGCATTCAACACCTTGCACTCCTCCACCTTCTGTTTGAGGATGCCCCACAGATACTCAATAGGGTTTAGGTCTGGAAACATGCTTGGCCAGTCCATCACCTTTACCCTCAGCTTCTTTAGCAAGGCAGTGGCCATCTTGGAGGTGTGTTTGGGGTATTTATCATGTTGGAATACTGCCCTGCAGCCCAGTCTCCAAAGGGAGGGGATCATGCTCTGCTTCAGTATGTCACAGTACATGTTGGTTCCCTCAATGAACTGTAGCTCCCTATTGCTGGAAGCACTCATGCAGCCCCAGACCATGACCCTCCCACCACCAACCTGCTTGACTGTAGGCAAGACACACTTGTCTTTGTACCAAATAAGTTTATCTTGGTCTCATTAGACCACAGGACATGGTTCCAGTAATCCATGTCCTTAGTCTGCTTGTCTTCAGCAAACTGTTTGCTTTGCTGTCTTGTGCATTGTCTTTAAAAGAGGCTTTCTTCTGGGATGACAGCCATGCACACCAATTCGATGCAGTGTACGGGGTATAGTCTGAGCACTGACAGGCTGACCCCCCCCCCCCCCCACACCCCTTCATCCTCTGCAGCAAAGCTGGCAGCACTCATATGTCTTTTTCCCAAAGATAACCGCTGGATACGAGCACTTGCACTCAACTTCAACCATGGCAAAGCCTGTTCTGAGTGGAACCTGTCCTGTTAAACCGCTGTATGGTTTTGGTCACTGTGCTGCAGCTCAGTTTCATGGTCTTGGCAATCTTCTTATAGCCTAGGCCATCTTTATGTAGAGCAACAATTCTTTTTTTCAGATCCTCAGAGAGTTCTTTGACATGAGGTGCCATGTTGAATTTTCAGTGACCAGTATGAGAGAGTGAGAGCAATAACACCAAATTTAACACACCTGCTCCCCATTCACACCGGAGACCTTGTAACAATAACAAGTCACTTGACACCGGGGAGGGAAAATGGCTAATTGGGCCCAATTTGGAAATTTTAACTTAGTGCAACCCCCGAAGAAATTTGAAAAAAATATATGTAGTAATTACGCAGGTGAAACAAATTAAACAAAACAGCAGCTGGCAGTCACACAACAGAACATTAGTGTAAAAAATTACAAAAAATAAAGATTACCATGCTAAATGATATAACAAAAACAAAAATAAGATAAATATGTATATGGAAGTCAGACTATAAAAATAACAGTGATAAGTCCAAAAAAGAAATCCAAGAGAAATTGGAAGTCCTTGAATAATCGTGTCTAAAAAGATACCAAACGATTAAACACCCGGAGTGCACCTTCCACCGTGATAACAGAAAAGTTGTGCCCTTACCAGATAACTAGACTCCACGTTATAGGAGCCTAGTATAGCATGGGTTCATACAAGGAATCAATCCTCTGGATGTAGACAGGATGATAAGAATATAAATTCCATTGGCTGCTCTCCATGTCTTTTGCTCCCAGGTGAGATGTAAAAAGGAGGAAAACGCCAACATAGCTTAAAACCGTGATGGCACGACTTTTCTGTTATTACAGTGGAAGGTGTGTTTAATCATTTGGTATCTTTGAAGCACGATTATTCAAAGACTTCTTATTCATCTTGGATTTCTCTTTGGACTGATCACTGTTGTTTTTGATATTTATAGATTGATTTCCTGTCAGAAACCATGAATCAGACCAAGACAGGAGTACAGTTAAATCACACTTGTTTAATAATAAAAGTAAATACAGCAAACGTAGTCACAACTTAGCCAATGTTCAGTAACCGGAACAGATAGTCAGACAAGTCAGGAAGCCAGGGATCAGCGTAGCGGAGCAACAAGCAGGATCTGGAGCCAGAAGGAATGTCAGCCAAGCAAATCTTTAACAGGAACACAGGACTGTGATGTTGACCAAGGCGAAGGCAGAGATGGTCTGGGCTAAACAGCTTAAGGGCCCTTTCACACTAGCGGATGAACGGTCCGCTAATTACAAGTCCGTTAACGAACTTGTAATGGGCCCCTATGGGAGCGGATCCGTTAGCGGATGATGCATCCGCTAACGTCCGCCAGATCCGCATCCGTTTTTTCGGACGGAAGAATGTCCTATTTTTCTTCCGTCCGGCCAAACCGATCGGATGCAAACGGACAGACGGTCCGTTTCCATCCGATTCCCCATAGGGGAGAGCGGAGGAGAGACAGGGCGGTCCCTGCACAGTGTGCGGGGACCGCCCTGTCCGCCCGACAGCTCAGCGGAGACCCCCCGCTGAGCTGACGGACACACGGAGCGGACCGAAAAACGGACCGCTCTGTGTGAAAGAGCCCTAAGTAGGCACGACTGACGAGCAGGATATCATCAATAGGTGAGTCCCTTTGGAGAGATAGGAGCTGGCAATTAGCCGACAGCTGAGCGGCCAGCTCAGAGAAGGAAGAGCTGAGTTAAGCCCTGACATTTCCATATATAGATTTATCATATTTTTGGTTTTGTCATACCATTTTCTTAAGGCCTCTTTCACACTGGAGTGGTTTTCAGGCGCTATTGCGCTAAAAATAGCGCCTGCAAACTGACCCTAAACAGCTGCTGTTGTTTCTCCAGTGTGAAAGCCCGAGGGTTTTCACACTGAAGCGGTGCACTAGCAGGATGGGAAAAAAAAAGTACTGCTAGTCGCATCTTTGGAGCGGTAAAGGATCGGTGTGTATACCTTTCCTTCACCGCTCCCGCCCATTAAAAACAATGGGACAGCACGGCTATACCGCCGGCAATGCGCATTGCGGGCGGTTTTAACCCTTTCTCGGCTGCTAGCGAGGGGTATTATGGCTCCGCTAGCGCCCAAATAGTGCCGCAAAATTTGCGGTAAAGCACCACTAAAAATAGCGGCGCTTTACCACCACCACACCAGTGTGAAAGGGGCCTTAGTGTGGCAATCTTTATTTTTTGTCTTTTTTTTAAACCAAAGAAATTTGCACCATGTATGGCCAGCCTAACATTGCATAGTTAGTACAGAGACCTGTAGGTTTTTCTTTTGTTCATTCAGCCCGCTGGGTTGAATTAAAGAAAATATTATACATGTGTACTAGGCTTTATAATGGAGAAGTGGGTTGCAAGAGGCCTTTTATGCCAAACCAAGCATTCCCTGGAGTGAGGCTACCCTTCTGGAGGACCTGACAGACGTGTACCCGAGCCAGAGGTGACTGCAGTGATCCTGTCTCAGGGAGGTTACCTGTAAGGCCGCGTACACACGATCGAACATGTCCGATGAAACTGGTCTGCAGACCAGTTTGATGGTGTGTACGGCCTATTAGACCGTTGTCCGTCGGACAAAAGTTTTAAAACTTGCTTTAAAACCTGTCCGGACAGGTTCGATGGTTAGTACACAAAAGCATCGGACCAAAAACCCGCGCATGCTCAGAATCAAGTCGACGCATGCTTGGAAGCATTGAACTTCGTTTTTTCATCATGTCGTTGTGTTCTACGTCACCGTGTTCTGGTCTGATCGGATTTTGGTCCGATGGTGTGTACGCACATCAGACCATCAGACAAGTTCAGAGTTGTCTGATGAAAACGGTCCGTCGGACCAGTCTGATCGTGTGTACAGGGCCTAAGAAGCAGTGAGCTGGATACAGACAGCCTTAAGCCTGGTACACACAATCAGACTTTTGTCCGAAGGGCGTTGGCCATGAACTTGTCTTGCATACAAACGGCAAAGAATTGTCTGCCAACAAACACAAAACGACAAGTTTATTCAGCTCTTTAGCGCCAGAGTTTTGTCTGAAGAACTTCTGTACACATGATCGGATAATTCGACAACACACATTTGTTGGCGAAAATTTTTAAAGCATGCTATCCAACAGTTGTCTGTGCAAAATCCGACAACAACGAGGGGCGGGGGCCTAGTGATACATTCAGCGGCTATGTATCACAAGAGCGCGCCCGCAACCTAACCCCCTTTGGGAGAGCGCTTCCCATGAAGGGGGTTAGCTCTTGCGGGGAGGAGCTGAGACAACCGCCGAGGGACCCCCAGAAGATGTGGATCGGGGCCACTCTGTGCAAAACAAACTGCACAGTGGAGGTAAGTATAACATGTGGCGGCGTATACTAATGGCGGCGATCTGCGTTTTTTTTTTCGTGACTGTAACATTATGGCGGACACTTCGGACAATTTTGACACATTTTTGGGACCATTGTCAATTTAAAATGCATTGTTTATTGTGAAAATGACAATTGCAGTTTGGGAGTTAACCACAAGGGGGCGCTGAAGGGGTTATGTGTGACCTAATGTGTGTTTACAACTGTAGGGGGGTGTGGCTGTAGGTGTGACGTCATCGATTGTGTATCCCTATAAAAGAGATCACACTATCGATGCTGCGGCCACAGTGAAGAACGGGGAAGCCGTGTTTACACACGGCTCTCCCTGTTCTTCAGCTCCGGGGACCGATCACAGGACTCCACCGGCGATCGGGTCCACGGGTCCCGCAGTCCCGGTCACGGAGCTTCGGACCGGGTCGCGGGAGCGACCGCGACCCACGGCTGGATACTAGCACAGGACGTATGCATGTGCCCAGCCGTGCCATTCTGCCGATGTTTTTTTTTTTAAATAACAAGCATGTTATACTTACCTCCACTATGCAGCTCGTTTTGCACAGAGTTACCCCAATCCACGTTTTCTGGGGTCCCTCGGCAGCTGTCTCTGGTCCTGCCCGTAAGAACTTTCCACTTTCATGCGAACGAGCTTGCATTGTGGCAAGTTCTAGTGTGTGCGCTCCTGTGATACAGCCGGCTGCTATAGCTGCTCACTGTATCACTCCGGCCCGCCTGCCGGCGCGCCGCGTCATTGGATGTGACTTACAGCAGAGCGAGCCAATGGCTGCGCTGCTTTCAATCCATCCACTCTAGCCAATCAACGACCAGGCTGAGCGGCGAAGAGGACGACAGGGGCAGGTGCTGCAGGTGAACGGGCTCAGGTAAGTAAAACGGGGGGCTGGGGGGCCGGTATTGTCGGATGTTTTTTCACCTTAATGCATATGTAGCACTACCCCGTAGGAGCTGTTGGTTTAAATGTGGGCCCTGCATGTTACCTAGCTCTTCATTGTCTAGGGCAGTGGTCATCAACCCTGTCCTGCAGGACCCACTAACAGGCCAGGTTTGCAGGATAAGGCTGGGTTCACACTACGATTTTCCCGTCCGTCAGCCGCATACGATTTCAGTTTTGAAAACGTATGGGCCCGTACGGGAAAACGCATACATAGACAATGCATTGCAAATCGTATGCACTCAGATGCATCCGGGTGCGTACGATTTGCTGGCAAAACGTTTTTTAACAGTACACAAAACCGTGTTCGACCACGGTTTTGAGTCTGTTTTTGAAACCGTATGGCAAACGCATACGTTTTTTTTAACATTAAAGTCAATGGAAAACGCACATATGTGCGGTTCCATACGTATAAACCGTATGCGTTTTTCGTCTGCGCATGCACATTTTCAAAACAAGAAAATCTTTATTTATTAAATGACACTAATTCCAAAAACGTATGCGTTTTTTTAATCAAAACCGGATGGAACCGTACGCACTTTTGAAACAGTATACGTTTTATAAACGCATACGTTTACGTACGGTTCAATCCGTTTCAGCCGCATACGTTTTTTCATATAAATCGTATGCGGCTGACGGACGGGAAAATCGTAGTGTGAACCCAGCCTAACTGAAATGCATCACAGGTGATATCATTTGCTGCTCAGTGATTGCAGTATTCCTAATGGCCCATACACCAGATCCGAATATCGGACGAAAACAATCGTCCGATGATGGATCGTACGATTTTCGGATCGTGTGTACACTACTTTCGACAGCCGATCGCGACCGTTCATCCGATTAAATTTGATCGGACAAGCGCAAAAAAATTTCTCGTCCGATATCCGATCGTCCGATTTTCGTTTAGTCAGTACAGCCGTCGTCCGATAATACAATACAAATACATTTCAACACGTGACATCACTTCCGATCGTTTTTTTCTATCGTACGATAATTTTCGTGAGTTTAAAAACCTATTTTATTTTACTCGCGATTATTAAGCGAAAAAAGTCGTACGATCCGTCGGCCGATATTCGGATCGTGTGTATGGGCCATAAGGTAATACATAAAACCTGGTCTGTTAGTGGGCCCTGCAGGACAGGGTTGATGACCACTGGTCTAGGGGATGAGATGAGATTGAAACTTTAATGTCCACACAAGTTGTAAATCCTTTTTCTGTAGGTTTTATTTTACACAAACTTGTATAGGGGAACTTCTAAGTTTCAAATAGTGATGAGCGGAATACGCCATATTCGATTTCGCGATATTTGGCGAATATTTTGAAGAATATTCGCGAATATTCGAATATGCAATATTCGTAGCGAATATTCGCAATGCGAATATTCGTGAGCAACACTAGTTTCAAAGTCACACTCACCACTTTCCTCAGAGTGGGTATTGCTCACCCCGGATAGGCTCCTCTCACTAGCCTAGCAGTCGGGATGATGCACAGACAAAAGGAAAAGAATACCACAGACCTTTCTTTGAAAGTGAAAAATAAATTGTTCCAGAATCCTCTGCCACAGGATTTAGTACCCGGATATTCAACCGTACAGTTTAGAGCCTTTAAGCCGATCCGGCAACACTGTAAGGCATCATAGAATACGGTGCATCCTCCAATAAAGTTAACAGGCCTCTCCCAAAATATCAACCTTCCGCTTGGTCCTCCCTAGAACAGGTCCTCCCCTGGTTTCCTCCATTGAGTGGCTTCCTCCTCCAGGACAGACAGCACAGGATCACCTTTAACATACAGGCCCCAACTAGGCCTACCTGGCAGAAATGCAGCCTCGTGCCAACGTGGTCCCGGGGCTGAAAATGGATCATCACATACCTTGCCCCAGGAGGGCCACGAGGCAAAGAGCCAGAGAAAATGGCGTCTGCCCCTTTAAGTATCCTTCCCCAGCATGCCCAGCTGAAGACCACTCCCACTGGGCTGTTCTCTGGAAAAAAAACACTCAATACACTCTGGCCTTCCCGTGTTCCAACATTGGACTATGGTGGTAATGCCACCTACAGGCAAACCATCGGAAAACCCTCCAAGCACAGCCATAGCCAGAACAGAGGCTGGTTTAGCCTAAGGCCTCGTACACACGATCAAATCTGTCTGCTGGAAACGGTCTGCTAGACCGCTTCAGCAGACAGATTCGATCGTTTGTACGGGCAAACAGACGGATTTGGCCACTCGACAGATTTCAAAGCATGCTTTGAAATCTGTCGGCTGGGAACCCGTCCGCCCGACATGTCTGCTGGTTAGTACGCTAACCAGCAGACATGTCTTCTCGCACATGCGCCGAATGATTTCGACGCATGCGTGGAAGTGTTTTACTTCCTGGTGCGGTGACGTGGCGGCGTCAACGTCACCGCCACGTCAGCGCGTTGTCTGCTGGCAGGGATTTTGGTTTGCTCGTGTGTACACGCGAGCAAACCAAAATGCCAGCAGACAGATCTGTTCAAATCGGTCGGTCCGACCGATTTGAACAGACACATTTGATCGTGTGTACAAGGCCTTAATCATCAGAGTCTGAGCTAACTACCAGCTCAGACACCCACTAAATTTAAACATAGCGCCTGGTCATCAGTCATCAGGGCGCTACACATAGGATGCATTAAAGTAGTTGTAAGTTTCTTGCTAAACTTAATGTCTGCTAGGCATTGGTGTGCGCAGCCTATTGCATTAGGGTGTGCACCCCAAAGCCAAAACGCACACTACCGATCATTCACAATGTTCATTCAGAAAGGGAAGGGGCCAGTAAGTTACATATTTACTGGCCCCTTCCACACTCCTAAAACAGCCAATAGGAGAGGAGGGAAGCCTGCACCTCTGCGGGGGGAAAGGTGGGAGCCAGGGCAGTAGGGGGAATCTGTGCTGCACGGGGTGATTAGGGTGTGCCCAAGCCTGTGCGCACGCCTATGCTGCTAGGTACAGAAATAGAATAATGTGATCAATAAATGTAATCATTCTCGTTAAAATCAAATCTATACCTGTGGAAATCCTGCATTTAGATCAGTTTCATTGCTGTGCTTTACTTCCTGGTTTGCGGCGCTCGTTCATGAAAACTACGTTGCCGCAGTGCATTTTTTTTTAAAACGGCACGAGAACTAGCAAAGCTGTTTTACATATACCGCCCACTAGTTTGTATTCATATTTTTGCGATACACCCACCCAGCCATTCCAGCCTTCACAGCCAGCAGTGAAGCTTAGTAAATGAAACTAAGCCAAGGGAGGCGGTGCTGTGGGGTCATAGACACGCCCACTAATACACACCTCCTTGCAGTATGTCAAACGTAGAGTGCGTCCTGACGTTCTGGTGTAGTCCATAGGAGGGGGTGAGCACATCACTCCACATCACTCCTTTACTGTGTGCAGTTAGAATAAGACAACCAGGAAGTGAAGATTACAGAGAACAAATACAGACATTTAGAAGCAAAAACTAAGCATGAGGAAGTTAAAGGAGCAATGTCTTAAGGTAAAAGAAGCTATTTCTGAAAAAAAAAAAATCCTTTACAACCCCTTTAGGTGAAAAAACATGTACCTTTAGTGTCCCTTTAAACCCACGTATTGCCTACTATATGTATTGTGACAGGAAGTCAGGTAAATCTGTGTGTGTTGTCACAGACGGGAGATATATTTCTGCCTTGTTTAGACAATAAACCAATTACTATTAGGCGTCGGCTGCAGAGATGGCCAGAGAGGTTTGGGGCGTTTAAAGGTTTCAGCTGTTCAGAATTAAGAAATTAAAGCCCCTATAAAGACAGCCTAAGGATGACGACTGATTGCTGCATCCTGAGGCTGTGTGAGTGAAGGAGCAGTCACAAACCCTACTGAAGAGGTAAGGTGCTGGTGGATATTTCTGTGTGAGAAATATCAGAGACTTTTTGTTTTCTGCTGTAGGACCAGCAGTGTCTGCCCAGCATTAGGCTGTGCCAGACTCCATAGGTAGGTTCCTGTGTTGGGAAGGTAGATGCCCCAAGTGGCAAGGGTTTATTTTATGTTTTGTTTTGGTTATACTGTTTTGATGCTTGCACATTTATCCAGCAATATGGAAAAATAAACCATATCATTTGTATTCAATCATCCTCAACTGCCTTTTTGTACAGTTCAGCGTGTAGTAAACCCATCCAGGGGGTCACACACACCAGCTACGGAGCTAATCCCTCACACATGGTGGAGTGCCGCGGGCAGTTAAAGTAAACCCAAAATGGAGGAGATGCTGAAACAGCTAATTTTAGCAAATGCAAAACACCAGCAGCAAATGGAGGCCATCATGAAACTATGTGAGAAAATAGAGGAAAAGGATAGCAAGCCCTCTCTGATTGAGAATCCAGAGGACCATAATGCTATGGAGGTTACCACGTCTGTTGTTGAGACGGAATCATCACCGGAGTGTAGTACTTCACCAGAGGAACAAGAAGTGGAGCCAGAGGACAATGCCCTGGCAGAGCCTGAAACTCCCGAAGTAAAAGAGCCGCCATTAGTAGTAGAAGAGTCTGAAGAGCCTGTTGAATCCAATGTTGTGAATAGCGTTCCAGAGGTCAAACCAGACGAGACCAAACCAGAAGAGAAAGACCCTCATGTACAAGAAGATGCCGAGGAAGAGCCGGTCCTGTCACTGCTAAATGTCCTGGAGGAGGATGACGCCCTGCAGGATGAGACGTCTGTTGTGTTGGCGGGGAGCGATTCCGAAAAGTGCTCCTACCCCCTGGGTTATGTGAAGAGACAAGCGCTGTATGCCTGCAGTACCTGCACCCCGGATAAAGAGGAGCCTTCTGGGATATGTCTGGCATGTGCATACAAGTGTCATGAAGGCCACGACCTGTTTGAGCTCTACACCAAGAGGAACTTTCGCTGCGATTGTGGAAATGCCAAATTTAAACAGTTGGAGTGCAAGTTATATCCGGTTAAAGAGGAGAAAAACCTGGCTAATAATTTACAATGACAATTTCTTTGGCATGTACTGCACATGTAAGAGACCGTACCCCGATCCTGAGGATGAGACCCCAGATGAGATGATCCAGTGTGTGGTGTGTTAGGACTGGTTTCATGGTCGGCACCTAGGGGCAGTTCCATCGGAGCACGTTGAGTTTCATGAGATGGTGTGCCAGAGCTGTATGGATCACTGTTCATTTCTTTGGGCCTACTCTGCCAAGTTAGGAGTTCCTGGTGTCACCAAGATTACCAAAGCAGAAACAGAACATGAAGATGTTAAAGTTGATGATTGTCCTACGGAAACAGCCAACACTCAGAATGGACTAACAATAAATAATGAAGAATGTGTGGAAGATAACGACGATGAGAAAGAGGCAATTCTTAGAAAGCTAAATCTGAAGGACTTTATGGAAAATGAAGCTGAACTTTATGGAAGTAATGTTGAAAGTGAAATCCCTGACTGCTTCAGGGCAAATGAAGTGGCTGAAGTGCAGGAAGTAGGGGTTTGCACATCTTCAGTTCTCAGTCAGTTGCTTAATTGAAATAAAGCCGAAAACGTAATTCTGACACTGCACTAAATGATGTAGAAAAAGTATATCCACTGAGCCTTGTGAATGTAGTAAGGCAGGTGATATTCATGACTTTCCCATAATTGATGATCAGCAGAGCAGGGTCATTGAGGAATCTGAATTGCAAGAAATATGCACCCAGACTGAAGCTATTTTTGCCTCTGTGAATTATTTGCATGTTGAAGAGCAGTGTGTTAATTTTTATGTTAATGAAATCGGATTTAAATATAAAGGTAATGTCACATCCTGTGAAACCCAGTCTTTAGAAAGTGTTCTGTCAGAGCAATAACGCAGGATAATACTTTGGACTTGACTACCGAGATTCCTCGGGAAGTAAAATCTATTTTTCAAAGTGTAGAATCTGTAATGGCAGGTGAGCCCTCTGAACGTTGTGAAACCTCCATCACTGAAGTGGTCAGAGAGGCTAAATGTACTAATTTAATGGATGCTTTTTCCAAATGTCTTGAAAGGAATGAAGAATATGAGAATTTATGTCCAATAGTCAATGGTTTCAAAGAAACAAATACTAAAACATTTTTGGGA
Source organism: Rana kukunoris (assembly GCA_029574335.1). Lineage (NCBI taxonomy): Eukaryota > Metazoa > Chordata > Amphibia > Anura > Ranidae > Rana > Rana kukunoris. Next base: position 534,305,814 of record CM056052.1, on the reverse strand, counting down.
GACTATGAGGCAAAGATAGCTGAACAACTAGCCATAAACATAAGTTCAAAAGTGATTGTAGCTGCTAGACAAGAAAGGTTGTCTAGCTCAGTTAATGATGTGTCCGATAGCAGTTGTCAAGTTCTTGGTGAGAATAGGGGTGTGCGAACAAGTGATGCACAGAGTAAGCAGTTGGTTCAAGAAAGTGACGAGGATTCAGTTTCTGAAACCCTTACATTGGGTTTGGTAGATTTTCACCATACTTGTGAGTCTGAACTATCACAAAGTAAGAAACTTGGAAATACAGAATTGACAAGTAATAATTTCCGTCTAGAGCACCAGAGGGAAGAAAAAACGCCTAGTACATCGGTTTATCAGAGGTCTTCTGCGTCAGACTTTAGTCCAGTTTATAGAAGAACAGATTTTTTTGAGTGTCACCATGCCTTGGAGGATTGCAGTCTTAGGGCCAGATTCAGGTAGATGGGCGCTTCTTTACTTTGGAGTAACGTTTCTCATTTACGTTACTCCGCCGACACTTTCGGCGCAAGTACTGTAATTCACATAGCACTTGCTCCTAAACTTGCGCCGGAGTAACGAAAATGCGCTGGCGTAACCCGACGCAAGTGGAAGTGGGTGTGATCATATGTAAATGATGGGCGGAGCCCAGCGCAGAGGCTTACGTTCAGCGCATCATCCACGGAGCATGCGCAGTAAGTGAGGCTTCACTCGCCCCCTTGTGCGCATACTCACAACTTCCGTCTGCACCACTTCACGGGAAACGTCAGCGCAATGCGTTCCGTTGGGCGTTTAAATGCGCCCGTAGATGCGCCATTCCGGCACTAAAGTGTATCCTGTTCCCCCTCCCCGCAGTGAAGTTACTTTTGTTCTGAGATGGCTACTCCCGTTCCCTGCAAACACACAGGAGAAAGCTGAACTCTAAAGGCCAGGAGCTGTCAGCCGTCATCTCGGCTATGGAGACCTATGATGTCTTCCTCCATGGCTGTAAAAGTTGACAGACAAGCATGGACAGAGGTGTTGTCCTGCAAGTGGGGGTGCTCAGCTAGCTCTTATCGTCGGTAACGCTGCTGTAGCTGCTCTCCTGCTGACCTGTGGCCGTCTGGAGTAAAGATAAAGCAGCTAATCCGTTCGCGAATCGGGAATCTGGCCCTTAGTGTGTTTACATCTGAAGAGGGCATCCACATGGATAATCCATTGCAGATCACAGTGTTATCAGCTCTTGGTATTGGTTATGACTCGCTGAGTTCTTCAGGGATTGAGCTATCGAGGGAAAGCTTTGTGTCCATTAAAAAAACAATTAAGGTTTTGCATGGTTTACAACTGAAAAGGAGTATATTACAGATCAAGGAACACCCTCTTATGTACCTCAGCCGAAATTTGAAGACCAATAGGAGAATAAATAGGTGGTTCCTGGCCCTTCAGGAATTTAGTTTTGTCGTAACGCATCGCCCCGGTGTTAAATGGGGAATGCAGATAGTTTGTCCCGAGTGCATGCGTGCCTGGCAACCTGTGTCCCAACCCTAGGGTTGAAACAAGAGGAAGGGTATGTGACAGGAAGTCAGGTAAATCTGTGTGTGTTGTCACAGACGGGAGATATATTTCTGCCTTGTTACTATTAGGCGTCGGCTGCAGAGATGGCCAGAGAGGTTTGGGGCGTTAAAAGGTTTCAGCTGTTCAGAATTAAGCAATTAAAGCCCCTATAAAGACAGCCTAAGGATGGCGACTGATTGCTGCATCCTGGGGGCTTTGTGAGTGAAGGAGCAGTCACAAACCCTACTGAAGAGGTGAGATGCTGATGGATATTTCTGTGTGAGAAATATCAAAGAGACTTTTTGTTTTCTGCTGTAGGACCAGCAGTGTCTGCCCAGAAGTAGGCTGTGCCAGACTCCATAGGTAGGTTCCTGTGTTGGTAAGATAGACGCCCCAAGTGGCAAGGGTTTATTTTATGTTTTGTTTTGGTTATGCTGTTTTGATGCTTGCACGTGTATCCAGCAATATGGAAAAATAAACCATATCATTTGTTTTCAATCATCTTCAACTGCCTTTTTGTACAGTTCAGCGTGTAGTGAACCCATCCAGGGGGTCACACACACCCGCTACCGAGGTAATCCCTCACTGTATCTAAGGTCATCAAAGCTGGCCTAGAACAGCTTGAGCAAGAACTGAAGGCCAAAAACACAGGAAGATGTAATTCAAGCCTCATTTCCTATTTAACCACTTAAGACCCGGACCAATATGCAGGTAAAGGACCAGGCCCCGTTTTGCGATTCGGCACTGCGTCGATTTAACTGACAATGGCGCGGTCGTGCGACGTGGCTCCCTAACAAAATTGGTGTCCTTTTTTTCCCCACAAATAGAGCTTTCTTTTGGTGTATTTGATTACCTCTGCGTTTTTTATTTTTTGCACTTTAACCACTTGCTTACTGGGCACATAAACCCCCTTCGTGCCCAGGCGAAATTTCAGCTTCCGGCACTGCGTCGCTTTAACTGACAATTGCGCGGTCGTGCGACGTGGCACCCAAACAAAATTGGCGTCCCTTTTTTCCCCACAAATAGAGCTTTCTTTTGGTGGTATTTGATCGCCCGTGCGGTTTTTATTTTTTGCGTTATAATGAAAAAAAGAGCGACAATTTAAAAATATATATATATTTTTTACTTGTTGCTATAATAAATATCCCATTTTTTTTTTTTTTTTTATATTTTTTTTTCTCAGTTAAGGCCGATACGTATTCTTCTACGTATTTTTGTAAAAAAAAAAAAAAATCACAATAAGTGACTGCTTTGCGCAAAAGTTATAGCACCTACAAAATAGGGGACATAATTATGATTTGTTTTTTTATATTTTTTTTTTACTAGTAATGGCGGCGATCTGCGATTTTTATTGGGACTGCGATATTGCGACGGACACATCGGACACTTTTGACACATTTTTGGCGCCATTCACATTTATACAGCGACCAGTCCTATAAAAACGCACTAATTACTGTATAAATGTGACTGGCATTGAAGGGGTTAACACTAGGGGGTGAGGAAGGGGTTAAATGTATTGCCTGAGTGTGTTCTAACTGTGTGGGGGGAGGGGGGTGACTGGGGGAGGTGACCGATGCTGTCTCCCTATGTACAAGAGAAACAGCATCTGTCACCTCACTGACAGGACGTGAAGCTCTGTGTTTACACTCAGAGCTCCACGTCCCTGCTCTCTCACCGACGATCGCGTGTACCTGACGGACATCGCGGCCGCCGGGTACACGCATCGGATCCTCGGTGATGCGTCGGAACTGCAAATCACGTCCAAAGACGTGACCCCGGCCTCAGGTCCGCGCTGTTCACGTATTTTGTTAATAGCGCGGACCTGAAGTGGTTAAACAAAAGTAGAACGACAATTTAGAAAAATATTCAATATTTTTTACATTTTGCTATAATAAATATCCCCCAAAAATATATATATAAAAAAAAATTTCCTCAGTTTAGGCCGATACGTATTCTTCTACCTATTTTTAGTAAAAAAAAATAAAAAAATCGCAATAAGCGTTTATGCATTGGTTTTTTTTTTCGTGACTGTGACATTATGGCGGACACATCGGACAATTTTGACACATTTTTGGGACCATTGTCATTTTCACAGCAAAAAGGTGATATAAAAATGCATTGATTACTGTGAAAATGACAATTGCAGTTTGGGAGTTACCCACTAGGGGGCGCTGAAGGTGTTAAGAGTGACCTCATATGTGTTTCTATCTGTAGGGGGGCGGGGCTGGATGTGTGACGTCATTGATCGCCCTTCCCTATATCAGGGAACAGACGATCAATGACAGCGCCGCTGTGAAGAACGGGGAAGATGTGTTTACACACACCTCTACCCGTTCTTCAGCTCCTGTGACCGATCGCGGGACTCCGGTCGTGATCGGGTCTAAGGGTCCCGCGGTCACGGAGCTTCGGACCAGGGGCGCGCACTCGCGACCCACGGCTGGGCATTTAACAATGACGTACAGGTACGTGATTGTGCCCAGCCGTGCCATTCTGCCGACGTATATCGGCGTTATAGGTGGTCCTTAAGTGGTTAGAATAACAACAACAGATTACATTAGTGACACTTCTGTAACTGGGTTAGTACAGTGGCCAAAACTACAGCTGTGTCAAAGTCATTTCTTTGCGCCATCTGGCATAGTACATGGGAGAACACCTTTTCCGACCCCTTCCAAGTCTCAGCGATGAAAAAAAAAAGATGATTTTGTGACTTTGAGTTTGATCACATTTTACAAAATACTTGATGATCAGAAAGGCTTTCCAAATTCCAATGAAACCTTTCAAGATTAAAATGCGCTTTAATTGTTAAGACATCAGGGACTGGAATTCAGTATCACACACCATACAAGGGGCAGGAGAAAGGCTACCCCAGAGATAGGAGAGGAAAGGCTTTCCTGATTAATTATTTGGAAGAATAATAATAAAAAAAAAAGACTTGCATGTGAAGAGGAAAGGAATTCGAAAGATCTTCTCTCCCAATAGAAAATTAAAATTATAAATGTACTGCCAACATGCCCAGAAGGGTTTCCTTATAGAACTGCATTGCCATCTAACTAACCCCAATTTGTTTTTCTTTTATGCCAACACATCTTAATCCAAAAGGTCAAGTCGTTTCTGAATTCTAGATGAACTGAGGAAGCCCAATGGATAAATAAAAGCAATCGCTAATTTGAAACAAAACATATCAAAAGGAAGATCGTTATATGCACACAGCACCCACAATTATTTAAAATGCCATGATTGCTATGGTTCTCATCAGAGACTTTGTAGTTTAACCACTTGCTTACTGTGCAAATAAACCCCCTTCGTTCCCAGGCGAAATTTCAGCTTCCGGCACTGCGTCGCTTTAACTGACAATTGCGCAGTCATGCGACGTGGCTCCCAAACAAAATTGACGTCCTTTTTTCCCCACAAATAGAGCTTTATTTTGGTGGTATTTTTTATTTTTTGCGCTATAAACAAAAAAAAGCAACAATTTAAAAAAATATATATATTTGTTACTTGTTGCTATAATAAATATCCCAATTTTTTTTAAAAAAATAAAAAAAAATCTCAGTTAAGGCCGATACGTATTTTTCGACGTATTTTTTTGTAAAAAAAATAAAAAAAATCGCAATAAGCAACTGGTTTGCGCAAAAGTTATAGCGCCTACAAAATGGGGAACAGGGTCTGAAGTGGTTAAGATCCTGCAAAGAGCAGTATTCATGTGGAATCGCAGAAATTGATAACAACCACCGAATAAGAATTATATACAGTAAAACTTTGGATTGTGAGCATAATTCGTTTTGGAAGCATGCTTCCAAAGCACTCTTATTTCAAAGCGAATTTCCCCATAGGAATATTGGAAACTCAAATGATTCGTTCTGCAACCAATTATTCCTAAGTCTTTCATTTACTGTATTTGCCGGCGTATAAGACGACCTTGTGGATGCAAAAAAATGCATCCAAAGTCGGAGGTCGTCTTATACGCCGGATCTGTCTCCGTCAGGCTGCGGGCATCCATGATTTAAAACAGAGGTGTATTTAGGTTTTGTGCTGTCCTAGGCCTGATTAAACTCGTGCACCCCCTAATTTAAAAATGACCCACCCCTTCCTGTCAAGGCCACACCCTTTTCTGTCTAAGTCCCACCCTAAACCCTAGACCGGCCCCACTTTTAGTTCTGAGGGCCTGGGGGGGGCAATGGATTGCTTTAATTTGCAGGGATTTCCTCTCACTTCCTGTTTAGCTATGGGGCAAGAAGTGAGGGGAAATCTCTGCAATTGGACAGGGATGGTAAAAAAAAAACTGACAGGGGCAGTGCGGCCGCTTTATGGGGATGCTTGACTAATTTGCCTCTCAGCCCAGTCTGGCCCAGAGGTCAGCCATCATAAATTTTGGGGCCCCTTACACATCTTTAGGCAGGGCGCCCCTGGAGCAGAAAACGGGGGGGGTGTGCTGACAAAAAAATTCTCTTCTCTCCTGATGCAAGATAATAAGCGGTGGAGGGGGACCTGGGGAGCATTACATGTGTAATGCAAAAACAAAATGGGAGGGGGGCCAGCCAGGCATGTAGGGGGCCCTGGGGAGCATTGGGTCCCTTGCATGTGTATTGCAAAAAAAATAAAATGCCTGTACCCCCCTGATGGCGGTCCTGCCGGCCCATAAGACTGGCACTACACTAACAGTGTAGCACAAGTCAGCGGGGACACTTTCCGTGCTGCCCTCCTGCAAAGTGCTGCCCTAGGCCTGGGCCTTGTTGGCCTAGACTAGGATACAGCGCTGATTTAAAAGCCGCGCCTCCTCCTCAGACTGTTCCGAGATTGGCGGAACACTCATTTTCCCAGCAGGGCCTCTGTTCAGTGTTCCGTCAATCACAGATGCCTTCTCATCCTCATTCGAGAGGACATCCGTGATAGGCGGAACACTGAACAGAGGCCCTGCTGGGAAAATTAGTGTTCCGCCAATCTCGGAACAGTCTGAGGAGGAGGCGCGGCTTTTGAATCATGGATGCCAGCAGCCTGGAAGCCAAAATGTGAAAAGAACGTAAGGTAGGGAGATCGTCTTAGCTAGCACAGTGGAGGCATGTGATGGCACAGTGGTGGCACAGTGGAGGCATGTGATGGTACAGTGGTGGCACAGTGGAGGCATGTGATGGCACAGTGGTGGCTCAGTGGAAGCATGTGATGGTACAGTGGAGGCATGTGATGGTACAGTGGTGGCATGTGGTGGCACAGTGGAGGCATGTGATGGCATGTGATGGTACAGTGGAGGCATGTGATTTTACAGTGGAGGCATGTGATTTTACAGTGGAGGCATGTGATGGTACAGTGGAGGCATGTGATGGCACAGTGGAGGCATGTAATGGCACAGTGGAGGCATGTAATGTAATGGCACAGTGGAGGCATGTAATGTAATGGCACAGTGGAGGCATGTAATGTAATGTAATTGCACAGTGAGATCTGAAAATAGCCTGTTTCTGTCAGCGGTTGTTCCTGTCTACCCCTCAGCTTCCAGAAAGACTAGTAGGAAGGAGGTCGTCTTATACGACGAGTATATCCCAAAACCAAAATTTTTCCTGGAAAAATAGGGGGTCGTCTTATACGCCGGCAAATACGGTAATAGTCCATATAAAAAGATTATAGCAATGTGATAGTTGTGTAACCATAAAATGTCCATCCACAAATGGAAGTACTCACAAGGGGATTAGATGAAAAACCCAGCAGGAGCCCCTTTGGGCAGTCTCCTGAAGACACTAAATAGCTTCCTTTACCTAAAGTGCAGTCCTCCTTCACTTACCTCATCCTTCCATTTTGCTTTTAAATGTCCTGATTTCTTCTGAGAAATCCTCTCTTCCTGTTCTTCTGTCTGTAACTCCACACAGTAATGCAAGGCTTTCTCCCTGGTGTGGAGTGTCATGCTCGCCCCCTCCCTGGGTTGCAGATAGATAAAGGAGCTGTGTGTTAGTGGGCGTCCTGACTCTCCCGTAGTCCAAGGGAGGGGGCGAGCACGACACTCCACACCAGGGAGAAAGCCTCACATTACTGTGTGGAGTTACAGACAGAAGAACAGGAAGTGAGGATCTCTCAGAAGAAATAAGGACATTTAAAAGCAAAATCGAAGCATGAGGTAAGTGAAGGAGGACTGCACCAAGGTAAAGGGAAAACAAAAGTTGTACCCTTACAACCCCTTTAACCTATGTTTGGGATCTCGATGACCTCCAAACAGTGTCTTCAGGAGACTGCCCAAAGGGGCAGAGCCCCTCAGACAGGGAACTCCTCTGGCAGGACTAAACCCACAAACCCACGATCCCACACCCTGCCTTGAGCTTTAGACTATTTATGGGCTCCCCAACCACCTCCTGGACACACCTCCCATTCTTTCTTCCACTGTAATTCTAGAATGTTCTAGAATGCGAGGCAAAGCAATCAGACCAGCAGCCTATGGAACACTGAGCAGGCTACAACAATCAGCCTCTGCTCCACTACAACCATTACAAACTAGGAGGATGTTATAACTGTATTGAGAAAGATATAAGTGCTGGTGTTTAGCTTTTGGGTGAGAGCAAATCCTGGATAAGGAGCTTTATTATAGAGGGTAAAAAAATAAAAAACGAGGCCTAAAATACACGTATTAAAGCAAACACAAGGGTTAAATCTCTATCTAGTATAAAGCAAATGTTCAATGTAGGCTTCCCTTTGAATTGGATCTGATCTATTCATCATCATTCCGAACAGACTTCAAAGATGTATGAGATAAATGCCTAGCAGGGTAATTCATTAGGCGGAGATAGGAGTGATCTCGGTTCTATTGCATGTCACTATTCTCAGCGGTGCTCCAAACACATCTATGGGAAGTGAAAGAATACCTATTCTTGTTACTTTATTCCCAAAATGTTGGGCTTTCTGCTACCTGCTCCTCAGGCAACAGTTTTGTTTCATTTATGTATCGATGGTAGGAGACTACAAGGGCTGGGAGAGAATTCACTGCCCATTGATTTCTATCTGTACAAGGGATGGATAGAACTATACTGCACCACTCTCCTCACTAAAGCACCCAGATCATGTAGACTAATGAAACACGCAATCAACTGGTGGATTATAATGTAGTACTATGGACTATGGTAGAGGGTTTTTTTTTTTTTTTTCATAAAGGAGGTTTTACGATTTTATAAAGGAAATCCTGCTAGATACTGTAACTTAGACAAATAAGGAGTCAGAATAACGTAACATTGTTATGATCCATATAAAACAATAATTTGACGCACCAATTTGTGAATAGGGATGAGCCGAACACCCCCGCGTTCGGTTCGCACCAGAACGTTCGAACAGAGCGCTCGTTTGCGCAAACATTTAGAACCCCATTGAAGTCTATGGGACTCGAACGTTCGAATTCAAAAGTGCTAACTTTAAAGCCCAATATTCAAGTTATTGTTGGAAAAACGTCTTTGAGAACCCGGGTCTTGCTTCAGGGAACATGTATCAATGGAAAAAAAAAGTTTTAAAAACGGTCGTTTTTTCTGGAGCAGCGATTTTAATGATGCTTAAAGTGGGAAAAAAAAGAAAAATTCCTTTAAATATCGTACCTGCTGGGTGTCTATAGTAGTGGCACATGTTTAGAAATGTCCCTGCACAACATGAGATTACTTTCAGAAAAAATAAATTCAATACTGCTTGCGGCTTTAATGTAATGTTTGGTCCCTGCAATATGGATACAAATCATTGAAAAAAATAGCATGAGTTTCCCTGCCACCACTCCCGCCAGGTCATTGCAAGACTCAGTGCCAATCCTGACCTCCCTGGGGCCCTAAGCAAGATGACATGGCACATTAAAAATGAGAAGCGGGGGCGCTGACGACAGTGACATGTCACATTAAAGAAAGTTGAGAAGCGGGGGGAGGGGGTGTTCTGCTGTCGTAAATGACTCAGCCAGCGAGTTTAGAAGTGGGGTGAGGGGTCGAAAATGACTTCTCACCAAGCGGGGCCTCTAGTAATTTAGGGGGGCCCTTTGCAGCTTTGCGGGGCCCTAAAAGGCTTGCATAGTGAGCCTATAGTGAGGATCGGCCCTGACAAGACCCTTTGGCCCTATATACTTTGAACAGCAGTATACAGGCTGTGCAAACAAGACAAGGGGGTAGATTCATGTAGATCAGCGGATCTTTTGATCCGCGTGATCTATCTTTTTTACGATCCGCCTGCGCCAGTTTTTGAGGCAAGTGCTGTATTCAGAAAGCACTTGCCTCGTAAGTAGCCCTGGCGGATCGTAAATCCCCCGGCGGAATGCAAATTCCGCGGCTAGGGGGAGTTTACTATTTAAATCACGCGCGTCCCCGCGCCGATCGTACTGCGCATGCGCCGCCGGCTAAATTTCCCAGTGTGCATTGCTTTAAATGACGTCGCAAGGACGTCATTGTTTTCGTCGTTAACGCTATTAACGTATGGCCGTATTCCCGGACGACTTACGTAAACGACGTAAAAAATTCAAAACTCGACGCGGGAACGACGGCCATACTTAACATAGGATCCGCCGCACTTACCCCGCATATAGCAGGGGTAACCATCCGCCGGAAAAAGACGAACGCAAACGACGTAAAAAAAAAGCGACGGCCGGGCGTTCGGTTCTGAATCGGCGGTTCTCCTCATTTGCATATTCGTCGCGTAGAAAAAAAGAAGCGCCACCTAGCGGACGGTGGGAGAATGCAGCCTAAGAACCGACAGTGTAACTCACTTACACCAGTCGGCTCTAAGGGAGATCTATGCGGAACCTGATTCGAGGAATCAGCCGCATAGATCCGAGCGTCGGATCTCACAGATCCGACGGTGTATCAGTAGATACACCGTCGGATCTGTACATGAATCTACCCCACGGACTGTAGGTTTGTTAAGTAGAATCTGAACCATGTCATACTGTAATTGGAGCGCAACAAGTAGCCATATGCAAAGTATTGCTTCAAAAATTGTTATTAGACGTCCCTGTTAAACAGTGGCAGAAAAATTTGGCCTTAGGCACAACACAACACTGCAACCCCCCACAGATACTATAATTGGAGCGCAACAAAGAGCCACATGCAAAGTATTGCATCAAAAATTGTTATTAGATGTCCGTGTTAAACAGGGGTAGAAAAATTGGGCCTTAGGCACAACACAACACTGCAACCCCTCACAGATACTGTAATTGGAGCACAACAAAGAGCCACATGCAAAGTATTGCATCAAAAATTGTTATTAGACACCCCTGTTAAACAGGGGCAGAAAAATTGGGCCTTAGGCACTGGTGGCAGAGCCCAGAAACAAAACATTTCTTACTAGCTATCAGCAAGATCAGTGAGGAGGAAAAGGATATTCCATCAGCAACATAACAGGACAGTCACTTAGCATCAGCATAGGCAGTCTCAAAGGGATCTGACATTTCAAAAAAATTATTCAGTTACATCAGCATCAGGTGCTTGGTAGCTGGTGTTGATCCAAGCCTGATTCATTTTGATGAAGGTCAGTCGATCAATGGAGTCAGTGGAGAGGAGCACCCTGTGATCGGTCACAAAGCCTCCAGCAGCACTGAATGTGCGTTCTGAAAGAACGCTGGATGCAGGGCAAGCCAGTAGCTCAATTGCGTACTGTGCAAGCTCTGGCCAGTGATCCATCCTCAAGACCCAGCAAGCCAGAGGATTTTCGGTGGGGAAGGTGTCCAAGTCGGATCTTGCCCCTAGGTATTCCCGCACCATGTAAACCAGACGCTGGCGATGGTTGCTGGAACCGGTCAGACCTTGGAGCTGCGAACTAAAAAATTGTCTGAACACATCAGTCAGACGGCCACCTTCTCCACCGCTCCTTCTGTGACTCACCGAAGCCTCAGCAACACGTTGTCCAGGACCAGGACTTGTTAATCCCCCAGGTTCTGGGAACACGTTGCACAGACCCTTCTGCAAGGCCTACCACAGAAGTTTCATCTTCTGCTCCCTCTGCGACGGCAAGATAAGCTCTGCAATCTTACTCTTGTAACGTGGATCAAGGAGAGTTGCCAGCCAGTAATGATCCCTCTCCTTGATACCACGAACACGAGGATCCTTATGCAGGCTTTGAAGGATCAGGGAGGCCATGCAGCGTAGGTTTGCTGAGGCATTCGGGGCACAGTCCTCTGGGTCACTGAGGACGACAGGATCCGTAGCCGCCTCATCCCAGCCACGTAAAAGTCCATGGGTTCCTTGGGACTGTAAGTGATGCCTTGAAGACTGCTGATGCTGAGTGCTGGGCTCCACCTCCATGCTGCTGATACAATCATCCTTCTCCTCCTCGTCCTCTTCCTGTGTAGTGTTGAGCGGAATACGCCATATTCGATTTCGCGATATTTCACGAATATATAGAAGAATATTCGTGAAATATTCGTTAATATCGAATATTCGTGATATTTTATAAAAAAATAAATTTTGCGAAATTTCGCTAATGCGAATGCGAAATTTCGCTAATGCGAATGCGAAATTTCGCTAATGCGAATGCGAAATTTCGCTAATGTGAATGCGAAATTGATTGCGAAATTCTCGTCAACACGCGAAAACGGAGATCATTTCCTGGATTACCGTATTTTTCGGACTATAAGACGCACTTTTTTTCTCCAAATGTATGGAGAAAAAAGTCTCTGCGTCTTATGGTCCGAATACTAAATTGACAGCCCCCCGTCACCGCCATTTAACTTACCGGTACCTGGGAAAGCAGACAGACAGGCAGCGAGCGGGCGCCGTTAGCGAGCGGGCGACGTGAAACATGATTGAGCCGGTCCATGTTGTTTAATGGCAGATGTCTGCGGCATGTCGGCAAGTGAAGCGGGCTACGAGAAGCCCCAGGAGGCATTGCGCCTTTTCCATTGCACAGAGCTACGCCCACATGGCGTCACTACGCATTGCTCCGTGCACTCAGTGCTCTCCTGAATCAGCTGACCATAATAGTGTAACCTAATTGGTTGCTCCTTCAGCATCTGAACAGCATGCACCTGCACTCCGGAATACAGTAGAAGTGACATTCAGAAAACAGTACAAGTTCAAGTGACATTTAAAAAAATAAAATCAGAATTTACAGTAATAAGATTTACAACTGAATACTGGTAACACTGACCAGGTGCCAGCCACCCAGTTTAGGGACCAGGTGCCAGTCACCCAGTTTACAGACCAGGTGCCAGCCACCCAGTTTAGAGACCAGGTGCCAGCCACCCAGTTTAGAGACCAGGTGCCAGCCACCCAGTTTAGGGACCAGGTGCCAGCCACCCAAAATATTTTTTTTCTAATTTTTCTCCTCTAAAATCTAGGTGCGTCTTATGGTCAGGTGCGTCTTATGGTCCGAAAAATACGGTACTAAACTAATATGCACTAAACACTAACTCTACTTACACAAACTTATATGACTAAACTAAAGCTAATTTTTTTTTTTTATACACAAAACACAGAAGGGCAGAGAAAGTATTGCATTGCGAATATTCGGCAACATAAAAGGATCGCCTCAGCTACTCGGCCCAGGGTCTCTAATCATACCAGCAATGCTTTTAGACGTCGATGGAGATCACTAGGATGTGATCTATTTTAAAAAATAAATTTGAAAAAATACGAATATTCGCAATATCGAATATTAACTGCGATATTCGATTTATTCACGAATTCTCGAATATGCAATATTCGTTACGAATATTCGCAATGCGAATATTCGTGAGCAACACTATTCCTGTGTGCTAGGTGGGCAAGCAGGACCACTGTCTGGATAAAGGGGGCCTTGAGAGGTAAGGGAGTCCTCCTTTTCCTCCCTCTGTTCTGCCTCAAGGGCCCTGTCCAATATTCCACATAGCGTGTGCTCCAACATGTGAATAAGAGGCACAGTCTCACTGATGCATGCACTGTCACTGCTCACCATCCTCGTGGCCTCCTCAAATGGTGACAGGACAGTGCATGCATCCCTGATCAAGACCCACTGGCGTGGGGAAAAAAAACAAGCTCCCCTGACCCAGTTCTGTTGCCATATTGGTACAGGTACTCATTGATGGCCCTCTGCTGCGTGTGCAGCCGCTGCAGCATGGCCAATGTAGAGTTCCATCTGGTGGGCATGTCACAGATTAGACAGTTCTTGGGCAGGTTGTATTCCCTTTGGAGGTCTGTCAGCCGAGCAGTGGCATTATATGACCTCCGGAAATGCACACAGACTTTCCTGACCTGCTTCAGGACATCCTGTAAGCCCGGGTACCTGCCCAAGAACTGCTGCATCACCAAATTCAGGACATGAGAAAAACAGAGCACATGGGTCAGTTTTGCCTGTCGCAGGGCAGAGAGGAGATTGGTGCCATTGTCGCTAACCACCATTCCAGGCTTAAGCTGGCGTGGCGTCAACCACCTCTGAGCCTGCCCCTGCAGAGCTGACAGAACCTCGGCCCCAGTGTGGCTCCTGTCTCCCAAGCACACCAGCTCTAGCACTGCATGGCATCTTTTGGCCTGCATTCCTGCATAGCCCCTCATACGCCTGCGGAGCACGGCTGGTTCAGAGGAGACATCAGCACAGGAAGAGGCCACAGAGGAAGAAGAAGAGGAGGGGGTGGAGGAGAGAGGTGTGTCACAGCGAGGCATGGACATTGCCTTCCACATGCCGGTAGAGAGCCGGAATTGCCTTCCGTGAGAAAAAGTGCGTACTTGCCACTGAGGTACAGCACGTTCCACAAACTCACGGAAGGAGGCAGAATCTACCAACTGAAAAGGTAGCAGTTGAAGTTCTAGCAATTTCGCTAAGCTAGCATTCAACCGCTGGGCATGTGGATGGCTGGGAGAGTACTTCTTTCGGCGCTGCAGCAGCTGGGGCAGGGAAATTTGTCTGGTACTATCAGTAGATTGCCCGCATGTACTACTAGGTTGTGAGACACCTATTTCTACACCTTCAGTCCTATCAGTGCAGGCTTCAGAGAGGACTGAGGGTCTAGTGGGGTTGGAGGTCCCAGCTGATGAGGGACAAGGGGAGGTCCGCTTTGTTCTTTGATGTGGGTTTTTCTGGTATGCTTGCCAACGAACTGCATGGCAGGTCGAAATATGTCTGGTCAAGCATGTGGTGCCCAAGCGGGTGATGTTCTGGCCATGCGAGATACGCTTGAGACATATGTTGCACATGTCTCAAAAAAGGCCCACACCAAAGAACTTTTGCAGTAACATTGAGACACAGCAGCGCCCTGCACAGGCGTAGCTCTGCGATGTAATGCAGTTGGTGTGCTGCCCTTAAGCTGGCCCCTGGAGAGCATCCTGCCTCTTTGGAGATGTGCCTGTGCCTCGTCCTCCTCCTCTTCCCCCTCCTCCTCTTCATCCTCCTCTTCCTCCTCCTCTCTCCTATCAGGCACCCACGTAGAGTCAGAGACCTCATCATCCCCTCCCTCCTAATCTCTGTCGAAAACCTGGCAGTATGCTCCAGCTGGGGGAACATCACTGCCAGATTGCTGTCCCTCTCGGCCACCCCCTACCTCTGGGCTCACCTCACTGTGTTGAAACAGTTCGGGGGACTCCTCAGGAGGACATGATGGGACTAGGGAAGGATTGTGTGATGCCATTGTGCAGAGGGAAGAGGATGCCTTGGTAGCTGCTTTGCCAGACAAACTAAGCTCAGCCTGGGTGAGAGTGGATGAGAAGGATGAGGACGGCTTGGTCATCCACTCTACTAATTTCTCTGCATGTTGAGGCTTAACACGGCCAGCTCCCGAAAAGAAGGACGAGCGTGTCAAACGGCCACGTGCTGAAGACGATGCACTGTGTCCACCACCAGCGTTGCCTCTAGATGCAGAGCCTGCTTGCCCTCGTGACTCTCTGCCTCTATTTGTTGTCCTTCCAGATATTTTATTGGCGAGAGGCGCATGCGCGGACAGCTCCGAGATGGCAGCTTAGCCCTGGAGCTCCGCACCGTTCCGGCTGACCGACGGATCTAGCGGGCGGATCGGGTCACCCTAGCTGGCCACAGCAACACTCTCGAGCAGAGGGGTAGCGAGAGCACCTGTGTATGTCGGTAGGACCGACGAGACGGAGCCTGGGACCACAGCTGGAGGCGGTAAGCGGGACGCGCGATCCCAAGATGGCGGGCGGCTCCCAGAATTACCTCACAGACACGGAAGAATCCTTTGGCACCAGGCCATCCTATGCCTCTGTGGCCCGCTCACTCGCACCAGGGAACCCAGCCAGCCCCATACCGACCATGGCTCATTCCCCTGCATCCACAGAGTCCCTGTTGGAGCAGACAATGGCAGATCTCATGGATTCCCCCCTGAGGCCTACCTCCCCACATGCAGCAGACAAGCCTGGCATGGCAGAGATCACTGCACACTCCCTGTCACAAACAACTGACTTGTTCACACAACTGTCTCTCTTGCTGGACAGGGGACTGGCACAAACAGCAGCCAAGATTACAGGAGAACTCAGGGGGGACTTTCAGATGATTGGCACCAGGATGGAATCTATAGAGAACAAACTCGATCAAACGATCGCCACTACCCGACAGAATTCTGACCACATCCAATTTTTGCAGCCAACCAATTGGACACTGCCCTCTCCCGGATCGACGACTTGGAGAACAGGTCCAGGAGAGAGAATTTTAGGATCAGGGGGCTACCTGAATCTATTACCGACACTGTCCAGGTGGTCCAGGACTTTATCAAACAGCTGATCCCTACCATCCCCCAACATAAATTGGAAATTGATCGGGCCCACAGAACCCTGGGACCGCCGAGGAAAGATGGCTCCCCAAGGGACATCGTGGTCAAGCTCCATTTCTTTTCAGTGAAGGAGGAAGTGATGAGGGTGAGCAGACGCCAAAACCCTCTCACTTGCCGGGGTCACACGGTTCAAGTGTTTGCGGACCTTTCGCCCACAACTATCCAAAAAAGAAGAACCCTGAAGCCCCTCTTATCGGCCTTGACGCAACGTGACATCAAATACAAGTGGGCCTTCCCATTTGCCGTAAAATTTGAATACAAGGGTAAGGCACATGCATTTCACAACTTCCATGATGGGGAACGCCTCCTGCTGAACCTTCGCCTTCTTTCACATGAAGCCGCCATGGATCTCTCCAACTCCAACCCTGGATCCACCAAACGTCCTTCTCCTGCAAGCCCCCTGACAAACACCTGGGACAAACCTAAATTTAAGAAGACCAGGGACACTAGGCCACCATGACATCACTAAAGAAGATTCTCTGGAAACAGTTCGTGAAGACTTTTGTTTTCTCCGGACGAACTCCCCCCAATGTTTTGGGAAGTATTCCCTACTCCTCATCCTTTCCCAGTTGCGGTCCTGAGGGACCTTGTCGGTCCCAATCTTAATCCTGAACTAGACCACTCATATGTTTTAATAGCCACTCACGGTTTAAGTATTGCTACTCATGTTTGTCTGTTCATTCCTCTCTCCGATTGTTCTTGATATTCTTGATGAAGGGGAAAGAAGGGGGAAGACGAAGGGGAAGAAAGGATTTTTCTTTTTTTTTTCTTCTGGTGCATTTGGCTGGCCCTCGGGGGCCCGTGTCCTCCTCTACATGCTCAGTATGTGGGGGGGGGGTTGGGTCCTTGGGAGGCGGGCCTCTGGGGTGCCCCTTTCGGCCCAGCATACTTGTATTTTGTTTAGATGGAACTATCGGTTCCAGTTTAGCTTGTTGGTTACGTCGGAGCCGGGGCGGTGTTGCAGCGCCTCCTCCTACCCCACGGACTCAGCTATGCCCTTTCCCTGGGTTAGGCGTTCACCCTGCCTGCAGGGTGCAGTGAATGAGAACAGGGTTCTCGGTGTTGGGCACACAGATGCCCAACACACCCCTGAGCCCCTAGCGGGCTCGAATTCCCCCCCCTCCCCCCTCTCACCCTTTCCCTCTGTCTTATTTCTCTCTAACTTTTCTTCCTCTTGCAGGCAGTGATGGGATGACTGGCGATCTTCTATTCCCAGGTGGTCTGCGGTTCACCAGACGACCGGGTCCTCAGCTCCATTGTGATGCCCCTGGCCAGGTAAGTGGCGGGGTTCTGGTGATCTCCCTCATACCTTTGCTCCATGGCTAGTGACACTCCCAAGGCGACCTCATTGAAGGTAGCCACACACAACACACAGGGTCTAAACTCCCCATCCAAACGACGGAAGGTACTGGACTTCATGAAGTCCCGTAACCTTGATATCCTCTTCCTACAGGAGACGCACTTCCCGATCCGATACAAACCCACTTTCCTACATGCACAGTTCCCCCAGTTTTTCCTGTCCAGCGCAGAGGATAAAACCAAAGGGGTAGCGATCCTCGTATCCAAGCACTGCAGATTCTCGCTACAGTCAGAATACAAGGACCCGGGAGGGCGGTTTGTCTTGGCCAAGGGCACTATCGATGGTCATCTGTACTCCCTGGTCTCCTATTATGCCCCCAATGTGGGCCAGCTGAAATTTTTTACCGATCTTTTCAAAACCCTGGACCCACTATTGGAGGGCATGGTGATACTGGGCGGGGACTCGAATGTCGCCTTTGATCAAGGCATTGATAAATCCAAACCCCCAACGGCACAAAATGTGAGACCCACCAGACTTAGCTCGAAGATTGCCAAATTGGTATATCAGAGGGGCCTCACTGACATCTGGAGGGAGATGAACCCGACCCAAAGAGACTACACACACTTCTCCCACGCCCACCAAACCTTTGCTAGAATAGACCATCTCCTGATTTCAAACGCCCTGATCCCATCAGTCAGCAAATCTCAGATCACAGACACAGTCTGGTCCGACCATTCACTAGTAAGTATGTTTTTGACTAACCACCCTTCACTCCCTAACTCCCGTCAGTGGCGGCTCAACGAATCGATACTGTCAGACCCTGCTCACAAACAGGAGGTAGAACTGGCCATTTCTGAATACTTTTTGCAAAACAGCTCCCCTGACGTCTCGGCAGAGACTCTCTGGGCTGCCCACAAGGCAACCATTAGAGGCAAATTAATTCAAATCAAAGCAAGACTTAATAGGGCTCGCAGAGCGGACATAGAGAACCTTGAAAAAAAATACCAAGAGCTCTGTGCGGAACATAAGAGGGAACCAGGCCGTTGCCCTATGTCTCGCATTGACTCTGCCCGCCTAGAATTAAATCTAGCTCTGACTGCCAAAGCTGTGACCGGTCTGCGATGGCAAGGGGCAAGATTTTACCACATGAAAGATAAACCGGGGGCCCCTTTTAGCTTCCAAACTCACCCCGCGTCCCCGAACGTACGCTTTCCCTAAAATTAACGTAGCGGGACAATCTCCCACGGCGAACCCACTTAAAATCCTCGGGGCATTTCATTCTTTCTATACGAATCTGTATAGAGGACAACAACCAGGGACAACCCCTATCAGGACTAGATTCCTGGATAACCTCCCTACGCCCACATTATCCAGGGACCATAGAGACAGACTCGAAGCCCCTATTTCTGTAGCGGAAGTTTTGGACGTCATTAAGGGTTTGAAGACGGGCTCTGCCCCGGGACCTGATGGGTTCTCCGTCCCATACTATAAGGCCTTTGCACAGACTTTAGCCCCTCACCTAACAAATTTCTTTAACTCCAAAACTGAGGGGGATCCCCTAGACGCACAGCTGAATACTGCCTACATCTCCGTCATACCTAAGCCTGACAAGGATCCGGGGGAGGTCAGTAACTACAGACCAATATCCCTGATCAATAATGATCTTAAGATAATGACTAAAGTTATGGCGGATAGGTTGGCATCCTTTATTGCTGTCTATATACACAAGGACCAGGTTGGGTTCATACCGGGACGGCAGGGCCCAGACCAAATCAGAAGGGTGGTTGATGTAATGTCTCTATTGCAATCTGGATGGGACGGCGGGGGGGCTCAAGCTGGGATGCTGTTGTCGTTGGACCTCCAAAAGGCCTTCGACTCTGTCTCTTGGTCCTATATATTCCAGATTTTAGAGAGGTGGGGATTCGGCCCCCAATTCATCGGACTAATTAGGTCTCTTTACTCGAACCCCGAAGCTAGGATCAAACTGCAGGGCCTGTATTCTGACCCAATTAAAATACGTAATGGGACCCGCCAAGGATGCCCTCTCTCTCCGTTACTCTTCGCTATTGCTATAGAGTCCTTGGCCATAGCCATCAGGTCCAACCCTGACATCACCGGAGTTCGCTGCGGATCCACAGTCCACAAATGTGGTCTCTTTGCGGACGACATAATCCTTTTTATAACCTCCCCCATTACAACATTACCGGTGGTATGTAAAACACTAGATGACTTTGCTGACGTGTCGGGTTTAAGGGTTAATTATACCAAGTCCTGGGCCCTCAACGTATCCCTTCCGTGGCCCCTGGTGGCCCAGTTGAAGGATTCGTTCCGCTTTAAGTGGAGTGACTCTTCCATTCGCTACCTGGGAATTAACTTAACCCCCAAATTTGAACAATTATACCGAGCCAATTATCCCCCCACCTATAGAAAATTAGAACTTGACCTCAAACAATGGCACCCGTACCAACTTTCTTGGCTGGGGCGGATAAACTCGGTGAAGATGACCCTGCTCCCACGGCTACTCTACCTCTTTCGCGCGCTCCCGATTTCTATTAAGAAGGACCATTTGACCTCGTTCCAAAGCAAGGTCATCCAATTTGTATGGGGCAAGTCGGGCCATCGCCTAGCTAGGCACACCCTTTTTAGACTCCGAAGCAGAGGGGGACTGGGACTGCCCAATTTACTCTGGTACTATCAGGCGGCTAGACTCACTCAGCTCTCCACAGTTTATAGTAAATGCACCAAACCTGATTGGGTGGAAATGGAAAGACAGGCAGTCCCCTCCTTCACCCTTGACTACCTCCTCTGGAGTGCCCCTAAGGCCAGACCCTCCATCCTTTGCCCATCTCTATCGCACTCGTTCACGATCTGGGATAAACTCAGAAATAACCCTTCCTTAGTTTCCCCCTGTAAACCCTTGAGTCACATATTTCATAACCCCGACTTTCCCCCAGGTATGGACATTCGAGCATTCAAATGGTGGTTGGATAAGGGGATGTATCGGATCGGGCACTTCATCTCTACCACGGGACCTATTTCCCTTCCTCAATGTATTATGACCCTGAAATTGCCTCATACAGAGAGATTCAGGTTCCACCAAATATCCTCCTTCCTTCATTCCATTTGGTTCACGAAACCTGACCCCCCACAACTCACACCGTATGAACAATGGTGTGGAGACCTTCTGGAGCAAAGGGGGGGGGATCTCCATGATCTACTCGTCACTGGCCGGGGACAAGCAGAAGGCGCCCTACATGCTGGCCTGGGAGGCGGACTTAGAATTGACCTGGGATCTAGACACTTGGCACAAGGCTGTGGGCTCCTCATACAGGGGCATCTACAACGTATCTCTTGTGGAAGCCAATCTAAAGGTTTTCACCAGGTGGTACCTCACCCCTACCCGGCTTGCGGTTATGTACCCCTCGACCTCTCCCTTGTGCTTCAGGGGATGTCAGTTGGGGGGTTCCATGCTGCACGTCTGGTGGGAATGCCCCAAAATCAGAGGTTTTTGGAACAAAATATTCTATATAGCATCCAAAATAACTGGCCTTGCTATCCCCAGGTCCCCATCAACGGCCCTGCTTAACCACCTCCCTGTGAAAGCCCCGAAATCCTCCCGCAAACTTATATTCTTTATCTTTTTGGGTGCTAAAATCACCTTGGCCAGGTCATGGAAACGTCCCAGGGTCTCCATAACAGCAGCCAAAAGGAAAATTTCATGGATCATGTCCCAGGAGAAGATGCTGAGTTCTATCCTAGATACATTTCCCCAGTTTAGGGAAATATGGGAGCCCTGGGCTAAATACATGGGGATCGGAGACTCCATTTATTTGTCCACTTAACCCTCCTAGAAGTGGGCCTCTCCTCCTAATCGCCGCTGTCCCTCTCTCCTGCTTCTCCTTCCTTTTTTATCTCCTTTCTCTGTCCACCCTACCCCTTATCCATCTTACACGTTACGGGGAAATCACCCTGGGCATTGGTTGATCCTTTTTGATCCATAGATTTTTTGAGCCCGACCTAGGCCTTTCTCCGGGTTGTTGTTCTTTCAGTTCTTCGTTCTTATTTTGTTTTGTTTTTTTGCTTGTATTTTGTTTGTTTTTTGGCTACGTACAGGTACAAAGTGCCTCCTGAATCGGTTGTCCACCTGCCTACAGCGACCTCTACCTAATGTCACTCCCGGATGTATACGGTGAGTGAGGGTCCTCTCCACCATCCTCTGCACAGTTGAGCTCCCGTTGGGGTGCGGGGGAGGTTGGAGGGTGATCCCCGAGCCTGGGCACACTTAAAGCAGCGTTACGCAATTATTTCTCCTTGCTGCCCTTGGTAATGCATTTACATTGTGTATTGTACCTATACGATTTGGATGATCTATTCTATACTTTATCTTTCTACAATGTATTTCCTTTTTTTTGAAAACCTAATAAATACTTTAAACACAGATATTTTATTGGCCTGCACAGGACAAAATCGGTACACACACCTCGTACCTTTAGGTACAAACTGGAGAGGACAAGTGCAGTAAGCTCCAAGTAGGTTTAAGTGAAAACTATACAGCACAAGTGCAGTAACACAACAACGTTTAGGTGCTAATAAACAGCAGAAGTGCAGTAACACCAAGTACGTTTAGGTGCTAATAAACAGCACAAGTGCAGTAACACCAACTACGTTTAGGGTCAAATAAACAGCAGAAGTGCAGTAACACAAATGACGTTTAGGTGCTATTAAACAGCAAACGTGCAGTAACAGCAACTGTGTTTAGGTGCTAGTAAACAGCACACGTGCAGTAACAGCAAATGCGTTTAGGTGCTATTAAACAGCAAACATGCAGTAACAGCACTTACGTTTAGGTGCTATTAAACAGCACATGTGCAGTAACAGCAAATGCGTTTAGTTGCAAATAAACAGGACAAGTGCAGTAACACCGAGTACGTTTAGGTGTAAACTAAACAGCACACAGGCAATACAACACGTTAGAACACTGCAGCTAGCACAATCTCCTGCCTGACAAATAGGAATAGCAGATCTAGCTAAGCTATACAGTGTATAAATATATGTACAACTCCTAGGGATGTATATATATCCTCTATACACTGTAAATTAAGCTAAACTGACCAGCCTGCCTGCTCTATCGATCTATCTGGTAGAAAAGACACTGGGCCAGATTCTCAGATATTTCCCTTGGCGTAGCGTAAGCTATTTACACTACGCCGCCGCAACGTAACAGAGCAAGTGCCGTATTCTCCATGCACTTGCTCCGTAGTTTGCGGAGGCGTAGAGTAAATTGCCCAGCGTAAGCCCGCGTAATTCAAAGGGGGCGGCTTGTATTTAAATTAAGCGCGCCCCGCGTCGAACGAACTGCGCATGCGCCAGCTGGAGAAAAAGCCCAGTGCGCATGCTCCAGCTCACGTCGGAAAGCGTCGTGGAAACCGACGTCAAAACGACGTGATTGACACTACACAATGCCCTATTCGCGAACGAGTTAGTAAAACGACGTAAGCGACGGAAAAAGCCGACGCTGACCCGACGCCATACTTAACATGGCATCCGACGGCACCCGACGGCATCCGACGGTACTGCGTAAGGTTAACCCTCATATTGGCAGGGGTAACCTTACGCGGACGAAAACGACGACGGGGCGGCGTAAAAGCGATCGGGAATCGGCGTAGTAGCCTCATTTGCATAGGCAAATGAGAAAACAACGTAAAGGCCACCTAGTGGCCAGAGTTGTCATTACAACTACGATCCGCAAGTGTAATGGTATTACACTTGTCGGATCTTCAGGCGTATCTATGCCAAAGTGATTCTAGGAATCACTCGCATAGATACGAGTCAAAAAAAAACGGCGATACGACGGGATATCTGAGATACTCTGTCGTAGCGCCGCTGAGAATCTGGCCCACTGTCTCTCTATCTCTCTCTATAGGACTTCTTTCATTAACAACGCCGCAACACACTACACGAGGCCGCCCAGCAGGCGGCCTTTAATAGTGTGGGACGTGTGCTAAAGCCCTGAGCCATAATTGGCCAAAGCCACCCAGGCTTTGGCCAATTATGGCTCTTCATTTTTTGCGCGCTGTGATTGGCCAAGCATGCGGGACATACAGCATACTTGGCCAATCATCAGCACGTAATGCCGCAGTGAATTATGGCCGTTGCGCGTCACTCGAATTTGGCACAACGACCCGTTTTGTTCGAATTTCGTCGAATATACCAACAGACAATGCTCGAGTCGAACATACGTTCAAATCGAACGTGGAGCTCATCCCTAATTGTGAACAATAAGACCCCTTTCAGACTGAACCGCCCATAGCGTCGGAGGTAAAATGCTGCTATTTTTAGCGCTGACGCTACGGGCGGATTTGCAACGTATTTTGGCCACTAGCGGGGCGCTTTTAACCCCCTAGCGACCGAGAAAGGGTTAAAACAGCCAGCAGTGTGTTGCTGAAGCAAAGCATTGTGGGCGGTATAGCCACGCTGTCCCATTGATTTTAATGGGCAGGAGCGGTGAACACACTGCTCCTTCACCGCTCCAAAGATGCGGCTAGCAGGACTTTTTTTAGCGTCCTGCTAGCGCACCGCTCCAATGTGAAAGCCCTTTGGGCGTTTTTACACTGGAGTAAATGTTACAGCTGTTTAAGGGCAGTTTGGAGGTGCTATTTTTAACGTTATAACACCTGCAAAATGCTCCAGTATGAAAGGGGTCTAAGGCTAGATTCACACTGCTGACAATTCAAAATCGTGATTTTACCGCGATTTTGCGGCTGCCTTTTTGCCGCGATTCGTGGCTGCGATTTCAGGGAATCACACAGATCAAACTCGCAGAGGACCCTTTTTCCCCCCCAAACGCATTGATGTGAACGACACTAATGTTGAAGCGGAGGTCCGGTTAAAAAAAATAAAAAATAAAAAATAAAAGTCAGCAGCTACTAACACTGTAGCTGCTGATTTTTAATAAGGACACTTGCCTGTCCTACTCGCCCATGCCGATCCCTTGATCAGTGCAGGTCCCGCGCCGCCATCCATACTAAGGGGGAAAAGGCAGTGAAGCCTTACAGCTTCACTTCCCGTTTCCTACTGCGCATGCGCGAGTCTCGCGCTGACCTGTGAATAGGCGGCTGCTCTCTTGGATTCCCAGAAAGCAGCGCGCCCCATTCACTAGAAGAGGATGAAGAAGACGGACCGCGGTTACGGAAGAGGCAGATTACGGATTTACACCCACAAACCCCTGTGATGCCGCTTGTGCACGTGATCATGCATGGCCGGTGGCACTTGCGCACCCTCTGGGAAAGGCCGTATATGTAAAGAATTTTGCCCAAGAGAGCCATTCTGCCGCAGTATATCTGCGTGAGGTGGTCGGGAACCGGTTATCTTCTTTTATTTTAATTCTGGATACGTTTGGTTATACATGTGTTTACATATTCAGTCTTTTTGAATCTTGTAATGAGGCTTGGGCCAGAGGGGACGTGTGAATGTTTTGTGTGATCACATGCTTCCCCTGGCTTTGGTTCAATGTGAGGCTTGTAGCGCAAGGTGTTTTAATGTTGTCCTTCATGTTTCCCTTTATCAAATGATTGTAGGAGATGAGAGCGAGGCATGGAGAGCACGCTGACGCAATATTGGCATATCGTGGCTCAAAACGAGGCTTGAACCGCTCTGTGTCATATCCCCCCTTTTTTTTAAATCAAATTACAATGGTATCCGAGAGCGAGGTGTGGAAAACGTGCCAGTGCCATATTAGAATACTGTGGATTTGAACATCCAGGTGGCATGTCATACAATTTCTCACTGGCAAACATGTCTATATATAATGCAGTGACTATATACGATCCTCACACCCCAGATGATGTCCAATAGGATGAAACGCGTCAAGTGATGCTTGTGAAGTCACTGTATACTGTCTATAGCACCGAAGGATACTAGTATGTTTTAATTGAATTTTTGTAAGTGTCAACTCCCCTTTTTCTACATTAAACCTGTTATACAGTGTTACACTATGTGCGTTTTTCTGTTTTTTATTCCCACCACCATGGAACATTTTTATTCTGATGCGGTTCATTGTACACTATGGAGCCTGCTTTCTGATGTTGGAACCTCTCCCTCAATACCGGATGGGGCTTATTCTCTAATCATCGACCTTTCCGTGTTGGATCCTGTTGAGGTTATCCCCTCATGGCTGTCTGTTTAACTTATATGCTGTACAGTATACGAGTCCATCTTTTCTGGTAAGCGCGCCAACCTTATCCTTGTTGATTGCACATTCTCACAGTCTCAAGTGTGAGAGACTTGTTATGCACGGGATTCATTCCTCATGATGTATTATCCCACGATGTTCAGCCATGAACCTTGATTTATTTTGAACATTGTTTTTTTTTTTCTTGTTTTTTTTTCATTTATATCATCTTTCACGTTATTGGTCACCATACTCACATTTTGAACTCTACAGATTCACATTTGCATATGTCCTTTATTGTTCACAAATTTGAGTGCCACATTATTGAATTTTATGTTCTGTTTACACTATGGGCCAGATTCAGGTAGATTGGAGCATCTTTGCTCTGGAGTAACGTTTCTCATTTACGTTACGCTGGCGAAATTTTAGGAGCAAGTGCTGTTATTCATGAAGCACTTGCTCCTAAAGTTGCGGCAGCGTATCGCAAATGAGCCGGCGGAATTCAAATTGGGCGGGTACGGGACGTGTATTATTTAAACTAAGCGCGATCCTGCGGCGAACGTACTGCGCATGCGTCGACTGTCAATGCATCCCAGTGCGCATGCTCCAAATTCTGTCAGTGAACGTCAATGACGTCAAATCCCCATTCATGGACGTTTTACGCAAGCAACGCGATTTGGTTTTTTTCGACGCAATGACGACAACTATACTTAACATAGGATACTCCACTAGGGGGCTGCTTTATCTTTACGCTGCGTATCGCTTACGGAAACGTCGAAAAGTCACTGCGTCGCGCCCGAATACGATCGTAAATTGCAGATTCCCGCTGATTAACATTTTTTTCAGCGTAAATCAGCCGGAACGCCCCCGGCGCCATTTTTAAATTAAAGTTGCGATGCGATGGCGAAATTCAATTACGCCGATCGCATCGGAACTCCAACCCGGCGTTTCTTGTTTTCTGGTTACAGAAAACAGAAACGCCGGCTTAAAGTGACAGTTAGGCTGGAGTATCACAGATACTCCAGCCTAACTCTACCTGAATCTGGCCCTATGTCTAATGGAATGTTGACAGCCTATTAGGTTCTATGCGCAAATCTTTCCAATTTTTTAAATGTTATGATCCAGTGTGTGATGGATCATGGGTGAGAGGACTTTGTAATGGGGGGAGACTCTGCGTTGCTGGAGGAACTTTCTGTCATGGGGATACTCTGATGTGATAGAGGGCATCTGGCTCTGTGATGGGGGCTGATGTATAGGGAAGACTTTGATGTGATGGGGGATACAGGCATTAAGGGGGAACCTCTGACAGGGTGGCGGCCTCTGAAGTAAAGATGGTACTCTGAGGCCGCGTACACACGATCAGACCGGTCAGATGAAACTGGCCTTAAGGCCAGTTCCATCGGACCAAATCGATCGTGTGTACGGCCCATCGGACCGTTGTCCATCGGACCAAAGTTTTAACACTTGCTTTAAACCCAGTCCGACGGACGCCTGACCATCGGACCAAACCGATGGTTAGTACGCAAAAGCATCGGACCAAAAACCCGTGCATGCTCAGAGTCAAGTCGACGCATGCTTGGAAGCATTGAACTTCGTTTTTTCAGCACGTCGTTGTGTTCTACATCACCGCGTTCTGGCCCGATCAGATTTTGGCCCGATGGTGTGTACGCACATCAGACTATGAGGCCACTTCAGCATGAACCGATGAAAACGGTCCGTCGGACCAGTCTCATCGGTTTGGTCCGATCGTGTGTACATGGCCTGATATGAAAAGGGTCTGATTTGATGAGGAGGGCTTCTGATGCAAAGCTAAAGTGATTGTAAATTATCACCTTATAAAACAACCCATTCAGTTTAAGATAGAAATAAAAGGCAAAACATTTTTGTTCAGATGTAAAAAAAGCATTATAAATACCCTTTTTCCATTTTTAAAAAGTGATCACATTCACTCTGTTCTCAGCTGCTTAAGGGCTGGGGAGGAGAAGCAGCAGCACACTGAGCTTCCCAGTGAATGGCTGTGTAGCGGGGACGTGTCAGTCTAGTCTGATCATCGGAGGTGTAACAGGCGCCGTCGCGCCACCTGTCCCCTGTAATACCTGGCACTTTCAGTGCCGCAGTGTGTTCCATGCTGGAACACATACGGCGATTGCGCGATGACATCATCGCCCGGCGCTGTGATGCGTTCCAGCCTGGAACGCGGAAGTGCGCCGCTATCCATGGTGGTCAGAATTGCTGCAATGCACTGCAGATGCCCATTTGCCTATAAAGGCATTCACTCTACAAACATACCTTGTTCTACTATTGTCAGCCATTCCACGCTACTATAGAGGCAATGTTATGGCCAGCTAGCAAGAGGCTCACTGCGTCCAGGCTGCCATCGCTCCCTATGCTGCAACTGCGCTCCAGGCAACAACTACTACTTTAGGGCTATTGCACCTACTACAACCTTGAGGCCTTTGCTGAATACCCTACAACACGGAATCCCTATCCTCTACATTGAAGTCTACAAACGGATAAGTAGCCATTGTATCACTTGTAGTCCTATAAGAAGATCTACTGCTAGTGTTCCATCTATTACAATTGTGTTACTAAATATGCCATGTGGATATCAACATACTTATTTGGATACACTGCTGTGCTAAAGACTGTTTACTAAATAGTACCTTAAAGGGTCAGCTAACCTCAAGTTACTTTTGCAATATTCGCCTTATATATGCAACTGCTATTACCTGAGCTATATTGCCTCTCACATGCAATTATTATTATGTGTGCAATATTCACCTCATAGGGCCAGATTCAGGTAGAGTTAGGCTGGAGTATCTGTGATACTCCAGCCTAACTGTCACTTTAAGCCGGCGTTTCTGTTTTCTGTAACCAGAAAACAAGAAACGCCGGGTTGGTGTTCCGATGCGATCGGCGCAAGTGAATTTCGCCATCGCATCACAAATTTAATTTAAAAATGGCGCCGGGGGCGTTCCCGCTGATTAACGCTGAAAAAATATGTTAATCAGCGGGAATCGGAAATTCACGATCGTTTTCGGGCGCGACGCAGTGACTTTCCGAAGTTTCCGTAAGCGATACGCAACGTAAAGATAAAGCAGCCCCCTAGTGGAGTATCCTATGTTAAGTATAGCCGTCGTCATCGCGTCGGAAAAAATGTTTTTGCGTCGCTTGCGTAAAACGTTCATGAATGGGGATGTGACGTCATTGACGTTCACTGACAGAATTTGGAGCATGCGCACTGGGATGTATTGACACTCGACGCATGCGCAGTACGTTCGCCGCGGGATCGCGCTTAGTTTAAATAATACACGCCCCGTACCCGCCCAAGTTGAATTCCGCCGGCTCATTTGCGATACGCTGCCGCAACTTTAGGAGCAAGTGCTTCATGAATAACAGCACTTGCTCCTAAAATTTCGCCAGTGTAACGTAAATGAGAAACGTTACTCCAGAGTAAAGATGCTCCAATCTACCTGAATCTGGCCCATAGATGCATCTATAATTACCTAAGTTATATTGCCTCTCATACGCAACTAATAGTTGTCGCAACAACTCCAAGTTGCCACGTGTACGTTTAAAGTACCTAAGCTATCAATTGCAACTCCTATGCAACTATCAGTTGTTGCTACAATGCATATTTACTACATGCTGACATAAGTGCTATTTGTGTATGGGCCTATGCCCTAAAGTTGCGGAACATGTTCGCCTCAAACTTTCTATGCTAAGGGTTGACGTATTCTATACCTTCTCCCTTAGTCGCCTAATGCACGACGCTATGTGATACTCATAACCACTAGCGTATAGTTGTGCATTGCAATCCTTTAGTACATACTATAATTTTAAATGCTAAGCTCTGGTCGCATGTTGTAATGCATCCATCCTTAGTAGCTAAACGCCTTTATGTGACAGAAAGATGATGAAGAGGTCCCCCAAACTCCTTTTGCGAGAGTGACGCCTGGGGCCAATACTGAATTGTCACATAAAGAAGCGCATTAAGATCCTTGCATCCGCAGTTGTGGTTCACTCCCAAGCACCAGTGCTATTACAGGAGGAGAGTACACTGAGTTCCCAGCATAGCTAGAAAACTTACCACACTGTGCTCGCCTGCTTAGTGTGGTCAGTTTTTAATAGGAAAGCAGAGGGACTGGCAGGAACACCAGGAATTTCACACAAAGGAAGCAATACAAAGAGAGCTTTCTCAACTTTCTCATACAAGTACATGGTACAGAGAAGGCACATATCAGGAATATGAAATGTTGGGGTAACAAACACTTTCATTTAATCAAGATGGTTGTGTGTATTGTCCCAGGCTCAGGTTTCCCATTAATAATTTTTTTTACATTTTAGATCGGAGTGCTTCAAGATGGTGCCCCGACTGAGGAAAGGTGGGGAAACCGTTGTAGCTGAGGTACAGTGTGGTGTGGCAGCAATAATTCATAGTCAGGTGCAATGGAGAGCCCAAGCCCTCAGAAGAAGTCGTAAAGACGAAACGTCAGGGTGACCTTACGGTATTAAGAAGTTATGTATGGACGGTGAATGATCCAGCCGCATTCCACTCTTAAGGGAGTAACGATGTGTTGATTTGCGGTGGACACAATCAGCATCTACTAGTTCACACACCTGTTTGGAAGGCTAAGGACGGCACGTCTATTTTATATTATATTTAATTTTTTGTACAACAAACGGCACTGTGCCGACCCTGTGGATGTCTTGGAAGTTTTTTTGGGAATAAAGAGAAGTTACAGAATTACACTATTGTATTGTAACCGGGAACATTTGAGGAGATCCAGTGAACCAGTCGGGAATATCGAGTGCAGTGCTGTGATGAGGAGAGAGGAGTGATTATACCATGTGTCAACGCTTATCAAACTCAGCTTTGTGGTGAGTACAAACCCGAAATGGTGTGTGTTACACTGTGGAAGCTATCTGGATTGAAGAGCATCTTATAATTCTAAAGCACTATTGTGGACATTTGGATTTACTTCATTTATTTTATACTTTTTATCTTATACTTCTTATGAACTACAATATAAGGAAAGATTGGTCACACTGAATGGAGTGATAATTAGCACTGCTATAGTGAACCACAGGACTGAAACAGACTTGTTAATTTACTATTTTTTTTTACAGGTGCAATGGAGAACCTATATTGAAATAGCACAGCAAAAGTTCACAACAAACCCAGCTGGGTCCCCTAACAATTTTCAGTAGTGTAAAGAAAGCGGATATCAGCCAGATTGACAGTGTCTTTAAACAGAGCAGAATGTGGCCTGGCCGTCTTGCGCCCAACAAAAGAGTTGTGGCCCTATGCTTTCCCACCTCGTTAGGAACCTTTCCCTTCCACTAGTACTGTCCCCAACAGGCAGGGTACCTGACCCTACTCTACTAACTCGCAAATGCACGGAAAACCTGGGAGCCAGGGCCTTAAATAGGCTATGCCTAACCCAAGATAGCTGACCGAGTCACATGAGGCAGCAACATCAAACCAGATTGCTTCCCCAGTAACCCAGGAAACCATAGAGGAACCGTGCCCCTCTTGACTTCCTTTCCAGCTACAGGGCTACTGCAGATGAGCACTGTCATGGACCTTGGAATGCTAAAGTGTTTCTACTTGAAATCTGTTACACAGTGGGGGATCTTCTGCCCTGTGTTAAGGCTACCCCCCCCCCCCCAGATGGCTTCATGGTCTGGAGGGAAAAGCATTGTTCTGTGTTTGGCTGTTTGTGTACTGTGATTGCCCCCTGGGGCTTCTGTCTCATTACACATATCAGTCCTCCTATTCAAGCTATCAGACCAATCCCTGCTGACCCTGTGTCAAGTCCTCATTTGCATGGCCAAGGGGACCTAATTGAGAACTACAATGTACTTTACAATTGACCAATAGGAAAGTGGTTGTTGGGGGCAGGGTGTTCAAACTGCTGTATAAAAGTGTGTGTGCATCCAATAAAAAGGTCTCGTGTTTGAACTTACATACAGCCTGCCTGGTGTTTGTTCTGATGGATTTCGAACGGCACATAGCTGTAGTTCGAATCCCGGAGCATCAGATGGCCGAACCACCAGACGTTGTCATCTGCAATCTGATCCAATAGTAGCAGAGGAGTGTTGGAAGAGCTGAACCGAGCTAGCAAGGGTCTCGTTACAAGCATCACCTGCAGTGGAGAAAGTAGACTGCACCTGCCTACACGCTGCCCTTTAGTTTACTATTACATACAGAAAATTTGAAAAGGATGACACTTTCTATTGAACGTAAGGTTGTATTAGGAAATGATGCTGCTATTGTCAAACTGTGATACAATCACTGCCCCTAATGTCATGAGATTATTTTACTAAAACCTGTGGAAATGTGCTGTTGGAGAAATCATGCTTTCTATTCACAGCTTTGAATCAGTTATATGGCACTATCAGGGGCGGACTGACAACTCATGGGGCCCCCGGGCAAGAGAAGATTATGGGGCCCCCGGGCTTACAGATGGCCACCATGCCAGGAGGCAGTACAGAGGCGGGGCAGCTAAAATCTCGGGATTTTCACATCAAAAGCATGTCGGTTTCGGACATCTCAGGGACAGATGTAAAAAAAAACACAGATTTTTACATACTGTCCCTGGTTTTACTGAGCCTGGCAACCCTGATGGGGCCCCCTCGGCCTAGCCAACCAGTTTCAAATAATAGTGGACATTTGTGCTTACTGTATAGCCTTGTAGAGTAGTAGTGAAGGAGGGGTGCAAAGGTTAGCTTTTTTTTTAAATATATATTTATTGAGTTGTATAGAAAAACACAATAATACAAAAAAAAAAAAAGAAGAAGAAACACTCAGAGCTATTTTTCAATGCTTCACAAAATATACTAGAATAGTAACGCAGATAATACACCAAATATCGAGGGTCAAATAAAACTGTAGGTCATAATGCAAAGCATGGATATACATTTAATGACTGTTTAGAGCAACAGGGGCAAGAGAAAAGCCTCATACACACGATCGTATTATCCAAACGGAATTGTGTGATGACAGGCTGTTGTCGGAGAATCCGACCTTTTGTTGGATTTTCCGGCAACAAATGTGGGATAGCACGCTTTAAAATTGTCCGCCATCAAATGTGTGTTGTCGGATTATCCGATTGTGCGTACACAAGTCCTTTGGACAAAACTCCAAAGTACAAACACGCATGCTCAGAAGCAATGTTAACCATAACACAACATTAGCAGAAGTTGCCCAAAAGGTGGCGCTAAAGAGCTAAAAAAACACGTAGTTTTGTCCGACAGTTCTTTGGCATTTGTATGCAATACAAGTTCAAGGCCAGCGCCCTTCGGACAAAAGTCCTACACTTTGTCTGATGAAAATTCGATCATGTGTATGAGGCTTAAGTGGGTTAAAAAGTCAGCAGTCTCGAACAGCATCAAACAAACGGGGCTTCTTCCGAAGCTCATAGGTGGGTTTAAAAGTTAGAGGCTATTGTTCAGAAACTATAGCCGTATGGGTATAGTGAGGACAGTAACATCTAAGCACTTCTCATATTTGGAGATGGATAGGTCTCCAAAAATACCAAGGAGACAGTTTTTAGAGTGGGTAATATTGGGCAAAGCGAGGGTTGGTGAGATGAAGATGTTGACCTCTAACCAAAAAAGCCTAATGCCGCGTACACACGATCATTTTTCGGCATGAAAAAAAACACAATTTTTCCAACTTCATCATTAAAACAGCCTTTCCCACACACCATCATTGTAAAAAAATGCTCTAGCAAAGCGCGGTGATGTACAACACGTACGACGGCACTATAAAGGGGAAATTCCATGCAAATGATGCCACCATTGGGGTTGCTTTAGCTGATTCCCGGTTAGTAAAAGACGATTCGCGCTTTTCTGTCTGTTACAGCGTGATGAATGTGCTTACTCCATTATAAATGGTAGTTTTACCAGAACGAGCGCTCCCGTCTCATAACTTGCTTCTGAGCATGCGCAGGTTTTTAACGTCGTTTTAGCCCACACACGATCATTTTTTACAACCCGAAAAATGACATTGTTTAACCACTTAAGGACCGCCTACTGCACATTTACGTCGGCAGAATGGCACGGCTGGGCACATCAACGTGTATATATACGTTGGTTTCTAGTACCCAGCCGTGGGTCACGGGCGCGCGCCCGCGGCGCGCTCCCGTGACCCGGTCCGAAGCTCCGGGACAGGGTCCGTGGGACTCGCGGACCCGATCGCCGATGGAGTGCGGCGATCGGTCCCCGGAGCAGAAGAACGGGGAGAGCCGTGTGTAAACACGGCTTCCTCGTGCTTCACTGTGGCCGCAGCATCGATCGCGTCATCCCTGTTATAAGGGGACGTGATCGATGACGTCACACCTACAGCCACACCCCCCTACAGTTGTAAACACACACAGGGAACACTCAAATCCTACAGCGCCCCCTTGTGGTTAACTCCCAAACTGCAACTGTCATTTTCACAGTAAACAATGCAATTTAAATGCATTTTTTACTGTGAAAATGACAATTGTTCCAAAAATGTGTCAAAATTGTCCGAAGTGTCCGCCATAATGTCGCAGTCACGAAAAAAATCGCTGATCGCCGCTATTAGTTTTAAAAAAAAATAATTAATAAAAATGGAATAAAACTATCCCTTATTTTGTAAACGCTATAAATTTTGCGAAAACCAACCGATAAACGCTTATTGCGATTTTTTTTTAACCAAAAATAGGTAGAAGAATACTTATCGGCCTAAACTGAGGGAAAAAAATGTTTTATATATGTTTTTGGGGATATTTATTATAGCAAAAAGTAAAAAATATTGAATTTTTTTTCAAAATTGTGGCTCTATTTTTGTTTATAGCGCAAACAATAAAAAACGCAGAGGTGATCAAATACCACCAAAAGAAAGCTCTATTTGTGGGGGAAAAAGGACGCCAATTTTGTTTGGGAGCCATGTCGCACGACCGCGCAATTGTCAGTTAAATCGACGCAGTGCCGAATCGCAAAAAGGGGCAAGGTCCTTTAGCAGCATTGTGGTCCGGGTCTTAAGTGGTTAAAACGTTGCTAAAAAATGCAGTATGTTCGAAAAAAAATGTTGTCGTTTTTTTAGAACCCGAAAAAGGATGTGAAGCACACACACCATCATTTTAAATGATATTTTTTAAAAGCAAAGTTTTTTTCATGCCGAAAAATGATCGTGTGTACACAGCATGAATGACTGGGCAGGTCCAAAGGAAGTGGAGGAAGTCAGCCACTTCTCCACAACCTCTAAAGCAAAAAAGCGTTTCATGTAGATGTACGGGGGTAAAGCGACTATGGTGGAATCATTTAGTTGGATAACGCTATACTGATGCCGCATACACACGATCACTTTTTGTGATGAAAAAAACAACGTTTTATGTGACGAAACAAAACAACGTTTTTCAAACTTCATTTTCCAAAACGACGTTGCATACACACCATCGTTTTTCCAAAATGCTCTAGCAAAGCGTGGTGACGTAAACCACGTTCGACGGCACTCTGTTCCATTGAAGCTCTGTCTCATAACTTGCTTCTGAGCATGCGCGGGTTTAAAAACTTTGTTTTCTACGTCGTTTTGCCCACACGATCACTTTTTATGACACAAAAAATTACATTTTGAAAAACAACACAAAAAATTCAAGCATG
This sequence comes from Rana kukunoris, assembly GCA_029574335.1. Taxonomy (NCBI): domain Eukaryota; kingdom Metazoa; phylum Chordata; class Amphibia; order Anura; family Ranidae; genus Rana; species Rana kukunoris. Next base: position 534,270,498 of record CM056052.1, on the reverse strand, counting down.
TTCAAATTTTTTTTTGGTCGTTTTTTTGAAGACATAAAACAACGTTTTGCCCACACACGATCATTTTAAATTAAGTTTTTTCATCACAAAAAGTGATCGTATGGATCGCGGCATTAGAGGAGATGACAAATGATTTGTATGTCCCTTCAAACTCTGACCATTCTGGGTCTGTAATATGAAGGCCGAGTGACAGCTATTTCTGTTGAGCCACCAAATATTTATAATTTGTGTCACTAGAAAGGTGAGCTTTAGAGTAAGGTGACCAGATTTTTAAAATGAAATCCGGGGACATATTTTTTCTTTACTAGTAATGACAACAATCCGCGACTCTCTGCCCGTCACTGCCCGCCTCACAGCCTCTCAAGTCTTACTCTTCGGGCCCCAGCTACTACTGGATGGGGAGCGGAGGAAGATCACTCCCTCAGGGAAGGCAAGGAGATAAGCAGGTGGTTGGCCAGGACTTGAGCCAAGGCAGAAGAACATGCAAGGAAAGCTGAATGGGCATGCACCCGAAACTGAAGAAATATTCCCTCCGCTCCGACCAGCACATGATCATCAGAAAGGGGCACAGATAATGGGAAAAATACAACCCCCCTATGCTAGTAGGCACGATGGAGCAGGGGGGGGGGTGTAATTCAAATTTTTATTTTAATTCTGCACTGACTGTCTTTGAAATTGCCCCGCCCCCTATTAAATCCAATCTGGGGACAAAACCAGGGACAGACTTGGCCTGGGGACAGTGTCCTCAATCAGGGGACTGTCCCCTGAAACTGGGGACGTCTGGTCACCCTACTTTAGAGCAGAGGTGCAGAGTTCAGCTGTTAAACAGTGGTATAGAGGTGAGCAGTGGAAGAAGTGATCCCGAGTTAAGCTGTGGAAGAGAGGTTCAAAGCTGAGCTGGTGAGCAGAGGGGAGCAGTGGAAGAAGGGTACAGAGGTAAGCAGTGTAGCGGTAAGCTGAGTGCAGATGCGAACTGATGAGTAGGGGTGTAGAGGTGAGCTGTGGAAGAGGGCTGCAGAGGTAAACTTTGGTGCAGGGATGCAGATATGAGCTGTGAAGTGGGCTATCAGAGGTGATCGCTGGAAGAGGGGTGCAGAGCTGAGCTGTGAAGCAGGCTATCAGAAGTGATCAGTGGAAGAGGGGTGCAGAGATGAGCTGTGAAGCAGGCTATCAGAAATGATCAGTGGAAGAGGGATGCAGAGGTAAGCTGTGACACAGGCTATCAGAGGTGATTAATGGAAGAGGGGTGCAGAGATGAGCTGTGAAGCAGGCTAGCAGGGGTGATCTGTGGAAGAGGGGTGCAGTGATGAGCTATGAATCAGGCTATCAGAGGTGATCAGTGGAAGAGGGATGCAGAGGTAAGCTGTGACACAGTCTATCAGAGGTGATCAGTGGAAGAGGGGTGCAGAGCTGAGCTGTGAAGCAGGCTATCAGCAATGATCAGTGGAAGAGGGATGCAGAGGTAAGCTGTGACACAGGCTATCAGAGGTGATCAGTGGAAGAGGGGTGCAGAGATGAGCTGTGAAGCAGGCTATCAGAAGTGATCAGTGGAATAGGGGTGCAGAGATGAGCTGTGAATCAGGCTAGCAGGGGTGATCTGTGGAAGAGGGGTGCAGTGATGAGCTATGAATCAGGCTATCAGAGGTGATCAGTGGAAGAGGGATGCAGAGGTAAGCTGTGACACAGTCTATCAGAGGTGATCAGTGGAAGAGGGGTGCAGAGGTGAGTTGTGAAGCAGGCTAGCAGGGGTGATCTGTGGAAGAGGGGTGCAGAGATGAGCTATGAAGCAGGCTATCGGAGGTGATCCGTGAAAGAGGGGTGCAGAGGTGAGCTGTGACACAGGCTAGCAGAAGTGATCAGTGGAAGAGGGGTTTAGAGGTGAGCTATGATGCAGCAGGGGTGATCAGTGGAAGAGGGGTGCAGAGGTGAACTGTGACACATGCTAGCAGGGGTGATCAGTGAAAGAGGGGTGCAGAGCTGAGCTGTAAAGCATGGTTGCAGAGGTCATCAGTGGAAGAGGAAAGCAGAGATGAGCTGTTAAAGAGGGGTACATCCTTGAGTAGTAGGGTGCAGGGGATTCATCAGTAGGTGGTGGAAGAGGGGTGCAGAGGACCATGGTTTAGGAGGGGTATAGACTATAGTAGAGGTGAGCAGTGGATAAGAAGTACACAGGTAAGTGTTGGGAGAGGCTTATGCAGAATGGGGGGGTGTTTTGTGTGTCTTAGTTAAAGATGCTGCACGTGGACACTAGGGTGACCACGTGTCCCGGATTGCCCGGGACAGTCCCGCATTTTGCATTTTTCATTCCAGGACAATACAGTGTCCCGGAATGAAACTACACAGCCACCCCTCCGGGTCAATCTGATGACCCCAAATAAGGCCGCCACATCACCGCCTTACTCACTGATAGTACTTGACCTGGTCCGGAATGCCTGGAGGAGCACAATCCCCGCCCCCTGCTTGTGATTGGAGAAATCATAAATCCTGTCTCTTGTGTCCAATCCCTGTGCTGTGATTCGTTACAGTGCAAGCTGATTTTTGGGAAGGGAGGGTGTCCCTGAATGGTAGTATGGAAATGTGGTCACCCTAAGCAACACATTCTACTACTTTTTTGCTACTACGTTCTCTCTACACTTCAGAGTCCTGTCGTTATGATATTGATTGTATCTCTGTGGAGGCAATCCTCTTCCTGTCACTAAGTACTGATTGTCTACAGCCAGCTTCATCCTTCTGTCACTATGGTACCAATTGGATTTACCAAAGGCAAACAGGCTTTTCACTTATTATTTAGCTTAGTTTAGTGAATGCTGTGAAGCTTTGCCGACTTCCCTCATCCAATCATGTGCATGCAAAAATACTGTTTTTTTTTTTTTTCCTTGCGTTAAATGTATGCATTAAATGTATTCATGTTAGTATAGAGACTCTATAATAATACACCTCCAAGGCCTCGTACACACGACCGAGGAACTCTTCGTAAAAGACACATCGTTTTCCTCGACGAGTTCCTTGTCAGGCTTGTTGAGATTCTTGTCAAGCTTTCTTTGCGTACACACAGTCAAGACCAAATCTCGTCATTCTCAAATGCGGTGACGTTCAGCACGTACAACAGCACTATAAAGGGGAAGTTCAATTCCACTGGCGCCACCCTTGGGGCTGCTTTTGCTAATCTCATGTTACTGCGTGTTAGGTAAAAGTTTGGTGAGAGACGATTCGCGCTTTTCAGTCTGTTACAGCGTGACGAATGTGATATCTCCATTACAAACGCTACTTTTACCGAAGGTGCGCTCCCGTCTCATACTTTATTCTGAGCATGCGCGGGTTTCGAAAACCAGCGAGAAACGCGACGAGGAAATTGAGACTCCCAACGAGGAAAAAGAGAACTTGTTCTCTTTTTTTCTCGTCGAGTTTCACGTCAGTTTTCTCATACACACGACTGTTTTCCTCTGCAAAAAAGCTCTCCCACCAGGTTTCTTGATGGATTCTGTCGAGGAAAGCAGTTGTGTGTATGAGGCCCAAGGGTTCCAGAGTGGAACAAGACAACTTTTCACATCTAAAATGAAAAGTGAGGTAAATAATAATTCTTGCGTCTGCTACTCACCTAAGAAACAGTAAGGCCCATTTCCTTCATCTTGGTTCACATCTATGCGTTTTTTAGTACATTTTCAGTTTTGCAGAAACACACCACAGTCCATTTAACATGATTTCCTATGGATCACGTGCATTTTATGGAAAGGGTCAGAGACCTTTTTCTTGTTTTTGGCTCCATAGACATCAATGGATCAAAAACATGTATTGAAAAATGCAAAATGCACCTGGAATATGCAAACTGCAACCTGCATAGGTGTGAACCAGGCCTTAAACATCTCTGTGGGGGTTATTTACTAAAACTGCATGGTGCAAAATCTGGTGCAACTCTACATGTAAACCAAACAGCTTCCAGGTTGTTTGATCAAAGGTTAAAGGGGTTGTAAACCATCATGTTTTTTCACCTTAATGCATCCTATGGTAACTGACCGCCCCCAGCCCTTCTGTTTTACTCACCTGAGTCCTGTAATTCCCATGGCGGGAATCGGGCTCCTCCCCTCTGCCCATTGTCTCTGCTGTTGATTGGATAGATTGATAGCAGCGCAGCTATTGTCTCCTGCTGCCAGGGCTGGACTGGGACAAAAATTCGGCCCTGGACTTCATCCAGACCGGCCCACTTTAATTTTGAGTGTCCCTCTTGCATCCGCGTCCCCCTTACATCAGTGTCCCCCCATCAGAGCCCCCTTGCATCAGAGAGTGCCCCTTGCATCAGAGTCCCCCTTACATCAGTGTCCCCCCCATCAGAGCTCCCCTTGCATAAGAGAGTCCCCCCTTGTATCAGAGTGTCCCCCATCAGAGTGTCCACCATCAGAGCCCCCTTTGTTTTAGAGTGTCCCCCATCAGAGTCCCCCTTTCATCAGAGATCCCCCTTGCAGAGGGTCCCCCTTGCATTAGTGTTCCCCTTCAGTGTCCCCCCTTGCATCAGAGTGTCACCCCCTTGCATCAGTGTCCTCCCTTGTACCAGAGAGCCCCCTTTGCATTAGAGTGTCCCCCATTGCTTCAGAGAGCCCCCCTTTCATCACAGAAACCCCCATTGCATTAGAGTGTCCCTCATCATAGTTTCCCACTTTGCATCAGAGTGTCCCCCACTGCATCAGAGTGTCCCCATTGCACCAGAGTGTCCCCCATTAGTATCCCCCATTGCACCAGAGTGTCCCCCACTGCATCAAAGTGTCCCTCATCAGTGTCCCCCATTGCACCAGAGTGTCCCCATCAAAGTGTCCCCCATCAGTGTGTCCCCCCTCTTCTGCCCTCCCACATGTACTCACTCACAGCTCTCCAGAAAGGCAGCATCGTTCCTCTCTCCAGTCATGTGATAAGTGACAAGTGATAAGGGGAGGGAGGAAGGAAAGTCTGCCGGCTGTCTATCTCCCTCTATAGGGTGGGAGAAAGCAGAAAGCGGAGAGGAGCTACCAGCGCCACCGTGGGACCGCCAGAAGTCAAGGAGCGGGGCCACTAACTGCACAGTGGAGGTAAGTATGACATGTTTGATATTTCAAAAATAAAATAAAGCTTTACAATAAATTTAAAGGATCAGTAAGGGAAAAAAAATGTAATGCTAAATAACTTGCTTTACCTTATAGCAGTCCTGCTTTTATGTCCTTCATGTCCGTTTTTGCTTAGAAGTTGCTGTAATCCCTTGCTGAACTCCACACTTCCTGCTTGTCTGTCTCCTTGTGAAAAAAAACTTGTGGTAGCTTTTCATTGTGGTCCATGATCAAGAAGATGTGATTACTGTGTGTCTAAAACTCCTCAGAACTAATCAGATTAATTTTAAAAACAAACACTGCCCTGTGTTTGTTTTTGTTCTGTGTGTCTCTGTTCACACAGAACAAACTGAAACTAGTCTAAAAACGAAACTAAACTGCAGGCACATTATATGATTGATTTGTATCTATTTTTAATCATCTTTAAAAGGAATCAGTTAACTATTATGTCTCTATACCCTGTAAACAGTCATTTCAGCAAAAAAAATAATGTTTTCCTTTACTACTTCTTTAATTGAACAAGTTCAAGTTAGAAGCGAATTGGCTTAGTAAATTTCCCCCTATGTGCCCACAATTCAGAACTCCTAAAATACAAGCTGGTGTAGGCTTTCTGTACAGTTGGTAAAAATAAATAAAAAAGTTGCTTGAAGGGAATTTTGGACGTATTTATATTATGATAAAAAAATAATATTTAAAATATATATATATTAAAACTAGTATATGAACATTTTGTATTCTTATGTCCGTTCAGCATAGAAGCTCCCAGCTCCTTGTTGCATGTCTTTCAATCACTTCTTAGATTAGATGAATTATAGGACTGACTCACCCCATTCTCTCCCTTTCCCTTCTTGCCTGTTATGATGGCCCCATATGAAGCCGTAATCAGAGAGAGTCAGTCTAAAGACAATCAGCTCCTGCTAAGCTCTCTCTTTAGAAAACCTAGAAAGCTGTAGTAGAGTGTTATCAGTGCACCTTCTATTCATTGGTATTTGTAAAATCAAGATTTTATATACTGTACATGCTTTAATAAAAAAACAAAAAACAGTTTTATAAACTTTAAAGCCGAACTCTAGGTACACGGATAAATACACAAATGAAAATTATCCCAACCAAAAAATGTGTAATGCTGTTCCTCCAGATCTAAGATTTACACAGCTCTCTTAACCACTTTTATACGGGGCACTTTTACCCCCTTCCTGCCCAGACTAATTTTCAGCTTTTAGCGTTGTCGCTCTTTGAATGACAATTGCGCGGTCATGCAGCACTGTACCCAAATTAAATTTTTATAATTTTATTCACACAAATAGAGCTTACTTTTGGTGGTATTTAACTACCTGCCGACCAACTGCCATCGGATTGGCTTCCCTGCGCGAATAGTCGTAGCTTTAAGGGGTATAGGGCGTGTGCGTGGCCGCTCCTGGAGCCGTTGCGCGTAGCCGCCGGCCCGGCCATGATGTCCGCAGCCACCTGCGATCGCTCCTCAGAAAGCTGGATTGGGTATCTTTGTATATAACCAGACAGATCCCATTCTGACAAGGAAGTGGAGAGAGATCTGCTGTCCCTAGTGATCAGGAACAGTGATCTCTCTGTACTCCCACACAGCCCATCCCCCCATACATTCAGAAACACCTTCCTTGGACACACTTGACTCCTTGAGCGCCTCCTAGTATTAACCCCTTCCCTGCCAGTGACATTTATACAGTAATCAGTGACTAGTTTTAGCTGTATAAATGTCAATGGACCCAAAAAAGTGTCAAAAGTGTACGTGTGCTGCTATATCGCAGTCCAGATAAAAATCACAGATCACTGCCATTACTAGTAAAAAAAAAAAAAGAATAATAAAAATGCCATAAATATATCCCCTATTTTGTAGATGCTATAACTTTTGCGCAAACCAATCAAGATACAGTTATTGCGATTTTTTTTACCAAAAATATGTAAAAGAGTACAAATTGGCCTAAACTTTTTTTGTGGGGATATTTATTATAGCAAAAAGTAAAAAATATATATATTTTTTTAAATTGTCGCTCTTTTTCTGTTTATAGCACAAAAAATAAAAACCCCACAGGTGATCAAATACCACCAAAAGAAAGCTCTATTTGTGGGGGAAAAAAGTAGAATTTTTAACAACAGCTTACCTGAAAAATCTTTATCTTGAAGTACACCAACGGGACACGGAGCCGTTAGGCTCGTACACACGGTAGGACATCCAACACAATTTCCCTTGGATTTTTGTCCTAATTGATTTGTCCGGTCACACCCATAGCATACACACAGTCAGACTTTTCTGCAAACTTTTCTAAAACTTTCCCATCATCACATGGTTTTTCTGCTCTTTTCTGCTCTTTATTGGCACCCTTTGGTTAACTTCTGCTATTGTTGGTTGATTTTAACATTGGTTATGAGCATGCGCATTTGTAATTTGTCCAAAAGTCCGATGGTTTTCTGTACACATGATCGGACTAGGCACCATCGGACTTTTGTTGCCTAAAAGTTGGTCCGTTCGCAGACCCAACTTTTTGTCCGATGAAAGCCAAAAAAGTTGGTCCGATGGAACGTACACACGGTCGGACAAATGCACAAAGTTTCGGATTGTGATGTTGGTTGGGCAAAAGTCCGACCGTGTGTACGGGGCTTTAGTCATTACATAGTGGGTTGTATGGTCACCAGAGGTGATTGGACACTGGCACAGCCAATGAGAACTAGTTCCCCTCCATATAACCCCTCCCATACAGTAAGTACCTCAGTTTTTGTAGCAAACCAGTAAGTATCCCATAGAAGGGGGGGACCTCTGTGTCCAGTGGTGTACTCAAAGAAAAGGATTTTACAGGTAAGCTGTTATTAAAAATCCTACTTTCTTTCTCGTACAGTACGAGACACAGAGCCTTAGTCATTACAGTACATAGTGGGACGTCCCAGAACAATGCTCAATAAGACACAGATCAATCAGGCCGCCAATGTACAAGAAGCCCTAGACCGCTGCCTGCAGCACACTATGCCCGAAGGCAGAATCCTCATGTCCTCTTACATCTATTTCATAGAATTTGGTAAACATATGGACTGAAGACCAAGTTGCAGCTTTAGGCCGTGTACACACGGCAGAGAACCTCGACGGGCAGAACACATCGTTCCGCCCGTCGAGGTTCTCTGCCGGCCGTCGAAATCGGCGACCCGCCCGTCGGGAATGGCAACCAGCCATTCATCCAGGCGGGCCGTCGAGCAAAAAGAGAGCGTGCTCTCTTTTCGCTCGACGGGATTCCCGACAGGCGGGGCGAGCCAAAAGCATACACACGGCCGAGGTCCTCGCTGGAATGCGGCTTCCAGCGAGGTTCTCGCTGGTTTCCAGCGAGAACCTCGGTCGTGTGTACGCCGCCTTAGAGATCTGAGCCATTGAAGCCTGTTGATGCACTGCCCATGAAGCACTTATTAGTGCGCCTTTACTGAAAAAGGAGGAACCTTATTTCTTAAACCATAAGCTTGAACAATTACTTGTTGAATCTGACAGACTCGGACCCTCTTATGTCTAAAATCATCCTATGTCCACTAGGGGCATAGGATGACTGAGAAATGATATCTTGGACTATGTAATTATTATCCACAATATATCCCAGGATATCTGTAAATATATTTACTGGTTGTTGATTCTGAACTCAACGGGTTAATTGTAAGACTGACTCATTCATAATGTTTTATGCTAATGCCGTCACCTCCAGCCATCTCTCTGTTCTCTGCGCTAATTGACCCTGCTACTGTGTGAAGATGTCCTGTGTTTACACTTATGATAATGTGTATTGTATAGCAGGTGAGCAGAGACGAGACGTCTACCTTGAAAGGTCATATCTCAGAGTCACCTAGTCTGGGTAAATGATTAATTAATTAGCTCATGTTAATTTATGTTCTGCTTACCTCCTCTTTAAACTGTATATAAGGTTGCATTCTTGGTTCTATTAAACACTCCATGTTAAGCACACACACAAGTCTCATCTCGTTGTGTGTTGAGAGCAGCTGGAATATCTGATATCTATATCCAGACTGATAGAAAGCGGTATATGACAAAAGCACTCAATCCATTTAGCAATGGTGGATTTTTTTGCCGGCTGGCCCTTCTTGGGACCATCTGGCACAATGAACAAAACATCTGTTTTACGTATCTGAGCCGTAGCCTGCAGATAAACTTTTACAATATAAATACATCTGTTCTGTGAAGACCTCCAAGGTTTGTCAGAGAATGTTAGTGAACAAACAACATCATGAAGGCAAGGAACATATCAGACAGGTCATGGATAAAATTGTGGAGCACCCCCCCATGTTGAGGGCATGTGGTCTGGTACAGTTCAGGAAGTTATTTTCCTGTGGCCTGCCAGGTTGCGTGTTTGTTGGATAAGGGTCTGGTATGGATTTTTTGGGGAAACCCCCCACACCATTTTTTTTTATTTTGCCATGGGGTTCCTCTTTAGATCCATACCAGACCTGAAGGGCCTCGTATGGAATTTGGGGGGACCCCCACGCAATATTTTTTTTATATTTTGGTTCAGGGTTTGCCTTAATCTTCATACCAGACCCAAAGGGCCTGGTAATGGACTGGGGCGGGAACCCATGCCGCTTTTTTCAATGACTTTTATCTGTATTGCGGGACCTGACAATTCATTATAGCAGAGATAAGGAGGAGTGGTTATGGAAATGAGGGGGAGGAGATGAGAAGGAGAGGTTATAAAATTAAGAGGGGAAAGGTTATGGAGATAAGAAGGGGTTATGGAGATGAGGAGGAGGGGTTATGAGGATGAGATGGGAGGAGATGAGGAGAAGGGGTTATGGAGATTTGGGGAAGGAGATGAGGGGGAGAGGTTATGAAACTAAGAAGAGGGGAAAGGTTATGGAGATGTGGTGGGATATGAAGGGGATGGGTTTTGGAGATGAGGGGAAGGAGATGAGAAGGAGGGGTTATGAAACTAAGAGGCAAAGGGTTAAGGAAATAAGGAGGGGAGGAGATGAGGGGGGAGGGGTTATGTAGATGGTATATGAGAAGGGGGGGTTATTGAGATGTGGGGGGATATGAGGGGAAGGTGTTATGTAGGTGAGGTAAGAGGAGGTGAGGAGGAGGGGTTATGGAGATGTGGGGGGATATAAGGGGGAGGGGTAGAGCCGGCCCTACCATGGGACCCGATGGTAGCATTGTACCAGGCAGCACTTTCAGGGGGTGACAAATTGCCCCGTTTCATTCCCCGCTCCACTGTGAGGCAAATTGGCGCCCGCCCACCGCCAGCCAGCCCATATTGCCCGCTCCACTCCCCGCTCCACCTGTTCTGCCTTCACGCTCCATTCACCTGGGCTCAAGGGGAACATTCTGCAGGTGGGACAGTTGGCAGGTGAGCGGGCTTGCTGGCCAATCAGCGGGTGGGGGAGCATAAAGATGACATCATCTCTCACTGCCCGCCCTGCATCACTGCAGTTCCGCTCACACTGTGCAGTTAGCAGAGAGATTACATTATCTCTCTGCTGCCTACCTTTACTCTGTCTCTAGGACACAGCAAGTGGCAATCTGTATGTGTGGCATGTGACGTCATGGCAAGTGAAAATCTGCAATGTGTGGCAGGTGATGTGGCAAGTGACAATCCGCAATGTCTGGCAAGTGACAATCTGCTACGTGTGGCAGGTGACGTTGTGGCAAGTGACAATCTGCTACGTGTGGCAGGTGACGTTGTGGCAAGTGACAATCCGCTATGTGTAGCAGGTGATGTGGCAAGTGACAATCTGCAATGTGTGGCAGTTGATGTGGTGGCAAGTGACAATCCGCAATGTGTGGCAGATGACGTTGTGGCAAGTGACAATCCGCAATGTGTGGCAGGTGGCGTTGTGGCAAAGCGCTATGTGTGGCAGGTGACGTGCAAAGTGACAATCTGCAATGTATGGCAGGTGACGTTGTGTGAAGTGACAATCTGCAATGTGTGGCAGATGGCATCGTGGCAAGTGACAATCCGCTACATGTGGCAGTTGACGTGGCAAGTGACAACCCGCAACGTGTGGCGGTGACATTGTGGCAAGTGACAATCTGCACAGTATGGCAGGTGGCAAGTGCAATCCGCAATGTGTGGCAGGTGACAATCTGCATCTGGTGATAGGTGACACGGCAAGTGACAATCTGCATCTGAAGGCTCTCCCCCCTCCTTATGGAGATAAGGAGGGGGAGGGGTTATGGAGATGAGGAGGAGGGGTTATGGAAATAAGGAGGGGAGAAGATGAAGAGAGATTATGGAGATAAGGAGGGGGTTATGGAAATGAGGAGGGGGGGTTATGGATATGAGGAGGAGGAGTTATGAAGATGAGGGGGGGTTATGGAAATAAGGAGGGGAGAAGATGAAGAGAGGTTATGGAGATGAGGAGGGGGTGGAGGAAATGAGAAGGAGGAGTTCTGGATATGAGGGGGAGATGAGAAGAGATCTGTGGTGTTTGCAATCCATCAACAATGAAGTAATGTGGGCTGACACCACATGCTTAGGAATTTTGAGCTGTGTTGTCATCAGTGCCGATCCTGACCTCCCTGGGGCCCTAAGCAAAATGACATGTCACATTAAAGGTGAGAAGCAGGGGGGGGGGGGGTAAGCTGCCGACAGTGACATGTCACGTTAACTGCTTTCCGACCTGCAGCCGTCATTTTACTGTGGCAGGTCGGCTCTCCTGGGCAAGAGACCGTAGCTATACGTCCGCTTTTAAGCGCCCACTAGGGGGGCGCGTGCACGCCGCCGGGGGCCGGCGCGGGCACCCCCTGCTCGCCCCTGAGTCCTGTGCGCGTGCCCGGCGGGCACGATCGCCGCCGGGCACGCGCGCTCGTTCGTTACAGAGCGGGGACCGGGAGCTTTGTGTGTAAACATAAAGCTCCTGGTCCTGTCAGTGGGGAAACGCTGATCTTCTGTTCATACAATGTATGAACAGAAGATCAGTGATTTCCCCTAGTGAGTCCAACCCCCCCCCATACAGTTAGAACACACCCAGGAACACACTTAACCCCTTCTCTGCCCCCTAGTGTTAACCCCTTCACTGCCAATGGCATTTTATAATAATCCAATGCATTTTTATAGCATTGATCGCTAAAAAAATGCCAATGGTCCCAAAAATGTGTCAAAAGTGTCCGAAGTGCCCGCCATAATGTCGCAGTACTGAAAAAAAATGCTGATCGCCGCCATTACTAGTAAAAAAAAATATTAATAAAAATGCCATAAAACGACCCCCTATTTTGTAAACGCTATAACTTTTGCGCAAACCAATCAATAAACGCTTATTATGATTTTTTTAATGAAAATATTTGTAGAAGAATACGTATCGGCCTAAACTAAGGGAAAAAAATGTTTTTTTATATATTTTTGGGGGATATTTATCATAGCAAAAAGTAAAAAATATTGTTTTTTTTTCAAAATTGTCGCTCTATTTTTGTTTATAGCGCAAAAAATAAAAACTGCAGAGGTGATCAAAACACCACCAAAAGAAAGCTCTATTTGTGGGAAAAAAAGGACGCCAATTTTGTTTGGGAGCCACGTCGCACGACCGCGCAATTGTCAGTTAAAGCGACGCAGTGCCGAATCACAAAAAGTGCTCTGGTCATTGGGCAGCAATATGGTCCGGGGGTTAAGTGGTTAAAGATTGAGAAGTGAGGGGAGGGGGTGTTCTGCTGTGACATCTTTAATTAAAGTGAAAAGCGGGGGTTGCTGACTTCTTACCTCTTCTCCCATGCAGCCAGCGAGTTGAGAAGCGGGGTTAGGGGTCAAAAATTACTTCTCACCAGGCGGGGCCTCTAGTAATTTCGGGGTCTCCGCAGCTTCACGGGGCCCTAAGGGCGGATCGGCCCCTGGTTGTCATGTTTATATGGTGGCAGGAGCAAGCTATATTTATTACACTTTGAGAATTTTCTGTATCTGCTGTATGTTTAAAGTGGAATTAAACATCGCTAAAATAATTTTGTAAACAGGCCCCCAGGAGGTTTATGACATAATGTGCTAGTATACACCACATACTAGCACATTATGGCGGACTTAGCTGTCAAAGCATGCCCTCCAGTGCTATATTATCAGCGCTCAGGTGCTCCCATCTTCTCTTAGTCTCCCATCCAGGTTCTCTCTGTTCCGCCAGTTGAATGACTGAACCGCGATGACGTCACTCCCATGCATGCGACTTCATCACGGCACAGAGCGGTGCCATAAATGTGTGCTGAGTTGGACATGTGCGACTCTGCATGCATTACCACTGACAGCCAGGGGGAAGCATTTATGATGGAAGAGAGTCATAAAACCCCTTCCCGTCAGATTCTGCCAATGCTGGCCAGCTTTGTCAACCAATCACATGAAGGTGCGATACCGCAACTAATGAAAAACCTTCCTGTGTATTTTTCAATGATTTTTTTCTTACTTTACTGAATGATCCTGTGCATTTTATTACACTTCTAAGATCACACTTACCGAAATAACTGAATTATATACACTTCTTGTTACAAAAACAGATATAAGGTGTAATTATCTGTAATTATACTTTTCACAGTCTCTAATAACAACATTTTCATACTTTTTTATTATTATTTTTTTCACTCTGCAGTTCATTTCTAACATTTTCCTCTATTTCCATGACATAAGGCAAAGTTTTTCAGGAAATCCTCGAGTATTTATTGCCCTCTACTGGCCACAGACAATCATTTTTTATAGCTAGGAATTGCCTGAAGCACCGCAGTGATTATACAAGGAGCATCATTATCAGTTCTGCCCCTGCCAGCAATCAGTCGTACTGAGCACAAAGCGTGCGTCGCAGTGGAGGTATTAGAGGATATTGTTCTACAAGATCAGCTGATTTACTGAACTCTGCAGTTTTTGGAGTGTTTCAATAAATGGAACACACTGGGCATTGCAGGATAATGTAATTGCAACCGAAGGATGATAATGCCAACCCGCCGTGCAAGCGTTGCTCCAGGCAGTATTTAAAGCTGAATCTCGGGCAAAAAAAACGTTGATTAAATATATTTCTTAATAGCCACAAAGGATAGCAATCCACTATAGCAGTGGTCTCCAAACTGCGGCCCGAGGGCCGGATGTGGCCCTTTTATTGCCTTTACCCGGCCCTTGGGGCACTATTCCTCCCACTGATACAAGACACTATTCTGCCATCCAACACCAAAAATGAAGCACCATTTCTCCCACGACACAAATAATGAGGGCTCTATTCTTCCCTAGGATACCAACAATAAGGCACTACCCCCCCCCCCCCCCAATACCAAATGTGGTGATGTTTACTCCCACTGATGCTAGGACAATCCGACCCTTCTAAATTCTGAGGGACAATAAACCGGCCCTGTGTTTAAAATGTTTGGAGACCCCTGCAATATAGCACCAAATGCCTTTGCAAACGCACATATTTCAATGTAAAGAAGCAGTAACATCATCACAGTGCTGTACATGCAGTGAGCAGAGCTGTGGGAGGGGCACAGCAGGCTCCACCCACTACAGGCTGCCTGCAAAAACTTACAGGAGGGGGTGGAGACAAGACCAGTCACCCTGCACAAGGAGAGAGAGAGCAGCAGTGAGAGGTCTATAACCACTTCAGCCCCAGACCATTTTGCAGCTAAAGGGCCAGGCACCTTTTTGCGATTTGGCACTGTGTCGCTTTAACTGACAATTGCGCGGTCGTGCGACGTGGCTCCCAAACAAAATTGGCGTCCTTTTTCCCCACAAATAGAGCTTTCTTTTGGTGGTATTTGATCACCTCTGTGGTTTTTATTTTTTGCACTATAAACAAAAATAAAGTGACAATTAAAAAAAAAATTTATAATAAATAGTGTTGAGCAGAATATGCCATATTCGATTTCGTGATATATCTCGAATATATAGTCGAATATTCGAGATATATTCGCTAAATACGAATATTCGTGATATTTTTTGGAAATTAAATTATTGCGAATTTTCGCTATTGCGATTTTTCGCTATTGCGAATATTCGAGAAATGCGGAAGGAGCACTCTGATTGGCTCAGAATATTCGTGATATTTTATAATACAAAATAATTGCGAATATTCGAGAAATGCGGAATGGAGCACTCTGATTGGCTCAGAATATTCGTGATATATTACAATATAAAATAATTGCGAATATTCGAGAAATGCGGAATGGAGCACTCTGATTGGCTCAGAATATTCGTGATATATTACAATATAAAATAATTGCGAATATTCGAGAAATGCGGAAGGAGCACTCTGATTGGCTCAGAATATTCGTGATATATTACAATACAAAATAATTGCGAAATTTCGAGAAATGCGGAATGCAGCACTCTGATTGGCTCAGAATATTCGTGATATATTACAATATAAAATAATTGCGAAATTTCGAGAAATGCGGAATGGAGCACTCTGATTGGCTCAGAATATTCGTGATATATTACAATATAAAATAATTGCGAATATTCGAGAAATGCGGAATGGAGCACTCTGATTGGCTCAGAATATTCGTGATATATTACAATACACAATAATTGCGAATATTCGAGAAATGCGGAAGGAGCACTCTGATTGGCTCAGAATATTCGTGATATATTACAATATAAAATAATTGCGAATATTCGAGAAATGCGGAATGGAGCACTCTGATTGGCTCAGAATATTCGTGATATATTACAATACAAAATAATTGCGAAATTTCGAGAAATGCGGAATGCAGCACTCTGATTGGCTCAGAATATTCGTGATATATTACAATATAAAATAATTGCGAAATTTCGAGAAATGCGGAATGGACCACTCTGATTGGCTCAGAATATTCGTGATATATTACAATATAAAATAATTGCGAATATTCGAGAAATGCGGAATGTAGCACTCTGATTGGCTCAGAATATTCGTGATATATTACAATACAAAATAATTGCGAAATTTCGAGAAATGCGGAATGCAGCACTCTGATTGGCTCAGAATATTCGTGATATATTACAATACAAAATAATTGCGAAATTTCGAGAAATGCGGAATGGAGCACTCTGATTGGCTCAGAATATTCGTGATATATTACAATATAAAATAATCGCGCGATATCGCTATTGCCGAATAATCGCATTGCGATTTTTCGGCAATATAAAATGAGCGCTGCAGCTACTCGGCCCAAGGTCTCTAATCATACCAGCAATGCTTTTAGACGTCGATGGGGATCTCTAGGATGTGATCTGTTCTAAAAAAAAAATTGAAAAAATTCGAATATTCGAAATAGCGAATATTCGCCGCGATATTCGTGTTATTCGCGAATACTCGAATATGCAATATTCGTAGCGAATATTCGCAATGCGAATATTCGTGAGCAACACTAATAATAAATATCCCCCAAAAATATATAAAAAATTAATTGTTTTCCTCAGTTTAGGCCGATACGTAATCTTCTACATATTTTTGGTATAAAAAAATCGCAATAAGATCATTGAATGCATTAACAGATAATGCATGCAATGGCGACCCTAGGGGCGCCAGAGGGGGCCCTGACCCCCCCAACATTATGCTGTGCTCCACCATGTGACACCCCCCCCCCCCCCAAAAGAAAAAACATTTTTTGCATTTTTTTTTCTCGGGCCGCTGCTGTAGTAACAGTCTCTCCTGAGAGGGAGAGCATCCCTAGTCAGCTCTGCAGGGCATTTTTCCCCCCTCCCTCTGCTCGCTGACACTCCATAATGCGAGCGCTCACACAACCACAGCCGCCCGATCTGCTTCTTCCCCTGCATTCTCATTGGCAAGGAGAAGAGCGAGTTGCAGAAAGGACTCCATGAGCACTGTGGGGGGGGGGGGCAAGCCTTTATCTCAGTTACTGAAAAAACAGACTGATTTCTCCCGTCCTTAGGACAGGAGGACAGGAGAACCAGCCTGTAAATTCAAAGAGTGGTGACTGCAAGCTGAGACGAGTGTCAGTGTATGACATTCTTTTACAGCCCAGCGAGTCCAGCCACCTTCCCCCCTCAGTCTCCTCATATACGAGCAGGAAGGAATACAGCTCATCCTCCTCCTCCTTTCAGTCCCACCCACACTATCCCAGTGTGCTGTATCTGAAGAGAGGGGATATGAAAATCAGCAGCATTCCTGGCTGTGTGTGAATGATGCCTGAGATTCTAGCCTGGACCGTGGGTATATGTGTGCACTGCAGACTGCAGTACACTGTAATCACTGAACTGTATTATCTCCATCCCTTCTCTCCCCCATCTGTCTACCTCCCCCTCTCCTGTTCTTCCAAGACATTCACAATTTACTTTCACTTTCAGTTAGGGAGGTAATATACAGTGCAAATTTCTTTCCTGCATCCACAGATTGCAGGAAAGAAACTTGCATGATTCCCCCATCAACACAGACAGTGCTGACAGGGGAATATCCCTCTTGCCCAGCAATTATATTCTCCTGAGATTTAAACTGTCTATGGCTGGTCTTAGCTCTTAGGCCGCGTACACACCACTAAATAAATCCGATCAAATCGGTCTGACAGACCGTTTTGATCGGATTTGTCTGCTGGGGTATTTTGGTCAAACCAAAATCCCCGCCGGCAGACAGCGCGGTCACGTGGCAACGTCACCGAACCAACATGTAAAATACTTCCACGCATGCGTCGAATCCATTCGACACATGTGCGGACACATATGTCCGCTGGTTAGTGTACTAACCAGCGGACATATCGGACGGACGGGTTTCCAGCAGACAGATTTTAAAGCATGCGTTAAAATTTGTCTGCTGGTAAAACCTGTCTGCTCACCCATACACACGATCGAATTTGTCTGCTAAACGGTCCGTCGGACCGTTTCCAGCAGATAAATTCGATCGTATGTACGCGGCCTTAGGCAGCCCATACATTGATCCCTTTTTTCATTAAACTATTGGGTTGAATGAAAAAAAAAAAAAAAAAATTATCCAATTCCCCCATCTACACATTATAGGTGGCTGGGGGAATCCTCCCAGTGTGGACCAGTGCTGGAACAACCAGAGTTGCTGTCCTGTCCCGGCTATTCACAGCGCTGGTCTTTGTCTCCATGGCAGCGGCGGCAGCACATAGGAACCCAGTATATATATATATATATATATATATATATATACAGTGCAGAAAATAAGTATTTGAACACCCTGCTATTTTGCAAGTTCTCCCACTTGGAAATCATGGAGGGGTCTGAAATTGTCATCGTAGGTGCATGTCCACTGTGAGAGACATAATCCCAAAAAAAAATTCCAGAAATCACAATTTATGATTTTTTAACTATTTATTTGTATGATACAGCTGCAAAGAAGTATTTGAACACCTGTCTATCAGCTAGAATTCTGACCCTCAAAGACCTGTTAGTCTGCCTTTAAAATGCCCACCTCCACTCCATTTATTATCCTAAATTAGATGCACCTGTTTGAGGTCATTAGCTGCATAAAGACACCTGTCCACCCCATACAATCGGTAAGAATCCAACTACTAACATGGCCAAGACCAAAGAGCTGTCCAAAGACACTAGAGACAAAATTGTACACCTCCACAAGGCTGGAAAAGGCTACGGGGAAATTGCCAAGCAGCTTGGTGAAAAAAGGTCCACTGTTGGAGCAATCATTAGAAAATGGAAGAAGCTAAACATGACTGTCAAGCTCCCTCGGACTGGGGCTCCATGCAAAATCTCACCTTGTGGGGTCTCAATGATCCTAAGAAAGGTGAGAAATCAGCCCAGGACTACACGGGAGGAGCTGGTCAATGACCTGAAAAGAGCTGGGACTACCGTTTCCAAGGTTACTGTTGGTAATACACTAAGACGTCATGGTTTGAAATCATGCATGGCACGGAAGGTTCCCCTGCTTAAACCAGCACATGTCAAGGCCCGTCTTAAGTTTGCCAATGACCATTTGGATGATCCAGAGGAGTCATGGGAGAAAGTCATGTGGTCAGATGAGACCAAAATAGAACTTTTTGGTCATAATTCCACTAACCGTGTTTGGAGGAAGAAGAATGATGAGTACCATCCCAAGAACACCATCCCTACTGTGAAGCATGGGGGTGGTGGCATCATGCTTTGGGGGTGTTTTTCTGCACATGGGACAGGGCGACTTCACTGTATTAAGGAGAGGATGACCGGGGCCATGTATTGCGAGATTTTGGGCAACAACCTCCTTCTATCAGTTAGAGCTTTGAAGATGGGTCGAGGCTGGGTCTTCCAACATGACAATGACCCGAAGCACACAGCCAGGATAACCAAGGAGTGGCTCTGTAAGAAGCATATCAAGGTTCTGGTGTGGCCTAGCCAGTCTCCAGACCTAAACCCAATAGAGAATCTTTGGAGGGAGCTCAAACTCTGTGTTTCTCAGCGACAGCCCAGAAACCTGACTGATCTAGAGAAGATCTGTGTGGAGGAGTGGGCCAAAATCCCTCCTCCAGTGTGTGCAAACCTGGTGAAAAACTACAAGAAACGTTTGACCTCTGTAATTGCAAACAAAAGCTACTGTACCAAATATTAACATTGATTTTCTCAGGTGTTCAAATACTTATTTGCAGCTGTATCATACAAATAAATAGTTAAAAAAATCATACATTGTGATTTCTGGAATTTTTTTTTTTGGATTATGTCTCTCACAGTGGACATGCACCTACGATGACAATTTCAGACCCCTCCATGATTTCCAAGTGGGAGAACTTGCAAAATAGCAGGGTGTTCAAATACTTATTTTCTGCACTGTATATATATATAAAATTGCATTTTATAGTTGGCCCCCCTACTTTTTGTCTCTGTCCCCCCATGTGCCCCCCCCCCCTAAATATGAAAGCTGGAGACGCCACTGAATGCATGGTCCCAAGAGCTACATTTTGCAGTTGATATGCGAGTCTCATGGTATGTATATGGTATATGTGAGGCTGAGCCCTTAGTATGAACCAGGGGCCATGGAATATTTGGTTCTAAATTTGTATTCAGGGATGCAGGCAACAATACACAGAAATTCCAAATTCATCTTGGGATAACTTGAATTTATTTACTTGTGCAACTATTTCAACTCAAACGTTGCTTATTGCTTTTTGACCATGTAATTACATTTTCAATCAGAGGTAGTTATTTTTGCCCCAGGATAGGACACAAAGCTTGTTTCGTGGATACAGCCGGATCCCATAGTAAAGAATATGGTAAAGCAGATTCATATCCCAGAGTAATAGACTCTAACAATTGTGCCAGATCATTAATCATATACTGTATGCCTAATGAGCAAATGGGTGGTCCAGGCATTGCACTGAGATTCAAATTAGAGTTGAACTCAAATTCAACCCAAATTTCCATAGCTTGAACTTGATTGAATTGTATTAAATTCAGTTTTCGAATTACATTGAAGTCAATGAGGGACCATTGATTTATGGCTGCTAGGCAATTTACGAGTTGCATTGAAGTCAATGAGCGACTGTTGACTTATGGATGTTAGACAAAATATTATAGTTTGTTGCTACTTGAGGTGTTTTAGACAAGGCGTGAAAAGGTTTGAAAATTGTTTTTTTTTTTTTTTTAAATAATATGCTTTTTTTTATTTTACTCTTTTTGATGTTTTTTGAGAATTAAAGGTAAAATGCACCAAAAAAAAAAAAAAGGAAAAATGCTAAATAAGTATTTACTGACTCTTTGAATTTATAAAGTTTCTATTTTGACCTGATTAAAAAACTAAAAAACGTGAATTACAAAAATATACATCAATATACACTATATTACCAAAAGTATTGGGATGCCTGCCTTTTCCCACACATGAACTTTAATGGCATCCCAGTCTTAGTCCGTAGGGTTCAATATTGAGTTGGCAATGTCCACAATGTTTAGGAGTGTCTATGGGAATGTTTGACCGTTCTTCCAGAAGCGCATTTGTGAGATCAGGCACTGATGTTGGATGAGAAAACCTGGCTCACAGTCTCAGCTCTAATTCATCACAAAGCTGGTCTATTAAGTTGAGGTCAGGACTCTGTGCAGGTCAGTCAAGTTCCTCCATCCCAAAACTCGCTCATCCATGTCTTTGTGGACCTTGCTTTGTGTACTGGTGCGCAGTCATGTTGGAACAGGAAGGGCCCGTCCCCAAACTGATCCCACAAAGTTTGGAGCATAAAATTGTGCAAAATGTCTTGGTATGCTGAAGCCTTAAGAGTTTCCTTCACTGGAACTAAGGGGCCAAACCCAACCCCTGAAAAACAACCACACGCCATAATTCCTTCCTCCACCAAATGATTTGAACCAGTGCACAAAGCAAGATCCATAAAGACATGGATGAGTAAGTTTGGGATGGAGGAACTTGACTGCCCTGCACAGAGTCCTGACCTCAACCTGATAGAACACCTTTGGGATAAATTAGACCGAAGACTGTGAGCCAGGATTTCTCATCCAACATCAGTGCCTGATCTCACAAATACGCTTCTGGAAGAATGGTCAAACATTCCCATAGACACACTCCTAAACCTTGTGGACAGCCTTCCCAGAAGAGTTGAAGCTGTTATAGCTGCAAAGGGTGGGCCAGCTCAATATTGAACCCTACAGACTAAAGCTGGGATGACATTACAGTTAAAGCGGAGGTTCACCCAAAAATCAACTCTCTGCCATTAGATCCAGCAAACTGCTGACATCTGCAGTATGCTGTTTTTTTTTTTTTGTACTTATCGTTTTAGCAGTCTCTTATCTGGCACCGAGTGGGGATTCCTGCGGGGAGTAGGCGTTCCTAAGGCAAGCGTAGTTGATTGACAGTCTTGGATAGCGTGTCACGCCTTCCGAAAATAGCCGAAGTGACACTCGGCTGTTTACGGCGCTATACGGCGGCTGCGCCTGCCGTGTAGAGCTGACTGCGCAGGCGCCGTAAATTGCCGAGTGTCACTTCACCAATTTCGGAAGGCGTGACGCGCTATCTAAGCAGGTCAATCAACTACGCTTGCCATAGGAACGCCTATACCCGGAAGGAATCCCTGCTCGGTGCCAGATGAGAAAGACTGCTAAAACGATAAGTACAAAAAAAAAAAAAACCCAGCATACTGCAGATGTCAGCAGTATGCTGGATCTAATGGCAGAAAGTTGATTTTTAGGTGAACCCCCGCTTTAATGTGTGTGTAAAGGCAGGTGTCCCAATACTTTTGGTAACATAGTGTATATTAATTTTATGATAGTATTTGTTGTTAAATAAATAACCCCCCCAAAATTAGTTAAAACATTTTTTTTATTTTTTTTAAATCCTGTCTTTGGCCTCCCATTTTTTTTATTGTATTGTGCTATTTAATTTTTTTTAAATAGCCAAATTTAAAAAAAAAAATGGATGAATCAAACCTTAAAATTTTTTTAAAGAGAATTTTTTTTTGTACAGGCGGTACAAAAAAAATCTGTTTAAAATTGTTATGCTTTGATTCAGCCATTTTTTTAAAAAGAAATGGCTATCTATTAAAATCCCCAGAAGAATAATAATATATCTGGCCTTTAATATGTAGACCAATCACGGGAAGCATATTTAGCCTGTTATTATGCCATTTTTCTTTTTGAAATTGCTATTTCTGACTAGAGGTCTCCTTTAAAATCTGAAATCAGTTACATTGTTAGAGAATCAGCGTCTGAGAATAAAGTGAGCTTAGTCACTACAAATTGAAGACATATATTCTATTTGTACGTAGGTAGGTTTATGTTTTTCAACACATGGGTTACCAAGTCAGTAATTGAAAGCCACATGATTCCAGCCAAATCAGTTTGTGCTACATGGAAGCGACTGCAGGCCGCTGAACTAATTCCAATAATTTAGCAATGCCAGAGGGAGACACGGGGAGCAACAATATACTATAGAGTTACATGTGAATGTCATACAAGGAGAATGAAAGGGATCAAGAGAAACAGCTACAGAGACATAATGGCACGTCTTCAAAAGTTAATGCCTGAATTCCGTTGCATTTGCTCTTCTGGGTCTGACAATTTTCTTTCATTTGATAGCATTTGCCCCCCAGAGTTACAGCAGTAATGTAAATTTCTCGAGGCAAATGCAAAAGGCAAATATAGGCATGTAATGACCGTATATGGGTCTGGAATGTTTATTGGGCAACCCAGGCCCGGACTGGAACAAACAAATAGGCAAGGCATTTTGGATTGAGCAGCACATGACATGTTAACCAGCCCCTTCCCAACTCTCCACCCTGACGGATCCCCCGGGAGAGGGAAGAGGGGAGGGGGGAACCCGGCATAGGTGTGGGGGAGGTGGAGGCGAGTGGGGAACAGGAAAGAGCATGGGGGGTGGAGAGCACAGGGAAGAACCTTGAGAACATGGGGTGGGGCGAGAGAATAGGGGAGAGGCAGAGAACACAGGGGGAAGTGGTGAGCACAGGGGGGGCAGAGAGCATGGGGGAGGTGGACAGCACAGGGGGGTAGCGGAAAGCATGGGGGAGGTGGAGAGAACAGGGGGGCAGCGGAGTGCATGGGGGGATATAAAGAGCAGGGGGCATGTGGAGAGCACATGGGACAGTGGAAAGCATGGGGGTGTGGAGAGCACAGGGGGCAGCAGAGAGCATGGGGGGAGGTGGAGAGCACAGGGGGGCAGCAGAGAGCATGGGGGAGGTGGAAAACACAGGGGGGCGGCGGAGAGCATGGGGGGATGTGGAGAGCATGGGGGGCAGCGGAGAGCATGGGGGCAGCGGAGAGCATGGGGGAATGAGGAGAGCACAGGGGGGCAGCAGAGAGCATTGGTGAGGTGAAGAGCACAGGGGGGCATCAGAGATCAAGGGGGAGGTGGAGAGCACCGGGGCAGCAGAGAGCATGAGGGGACATGGAGGCAATAACAATGTTGCTTTAAACTGACTTAATTTACAGACCAAAGTTCACCTCTTTGATCTGAAATGAATACAAAGCTAAAATGGGCCGGATTCACGTAGAGCGGCACATCTTTGTGCAGGCGTAGCGTATCTACTTTACGCTACGCCGGCGCAACGTTGAGAGGCAAACATACTATTCACAAAGAATATGCGCTCAACGTTGCACCGGCGTAGCGTATAGTTGTCGGCGTAAGTCGACATAAGTCAAAGTAGGTGGAAGTGGGCGTGATATATTTTAATGAAGCGTGACCCCATGCAAATGATGGGCTGAGCTTCAAAAAACGAACTGCGCATACGTCGTCTCTTGGACGCATCCCAGTGCGCATGCTCACAGTTACATCGAAATAGCTGCCTAAGATACGTCGAACACTGCCTACGACGTGAACCTAACCTACGCCCAGCCCTATTCACGTAGTACTACGTAAACAACGTAAAATACGACGGCTGTTCCCTCTTCCATACCTTTGCATGGGTTGCGCCACCTATATGTGGAATAACTTTACACCTGACGTAAGCCTTAAGCAAACTGCGTATCTTTTCCGCCGGGCGCATCTACGGTCGTGAATCGACGTATCTCCCTCATTTGCATATTTGCAATGGGGCGTCCAGCGTAACTATGCGCCCAAGAAACGCCGGCGTAGGCAAGTTACGTTGGGCGGTAGAAGCCTATTTTTCAGGCGTATCTAGCTTGGGGAATTGGCGCAGGGATACGACGGTGCACATTTGTACTTACGACGGCGTATCTCTAGATATGCCGGCGTAAAGCTTACGTGAATCCGGCCCAATGTTTCTTTTTATCTATCTTTCAGCCCCGAGCAATGTTGTTAATCAAGCCATCTGCTTTTTTTTTTTTTACATCTGTGGGCAAGGTAACTGCTCTGCAGGGCACTTGTTACATGAATCGTGTAAATGCTGGATTAAGATTGTGTGGGGGGTCAAATTAGGGGGCACATTCTTTTAATGATTAATTGTGTGGCTCTAACACAATTACTCTCTAATACAACAGCTCTAACACAATAATTTCCCTATTGATCCAATAAGTTGCCATAAAATGGTGAAATCTCCCAATTTTCTTTACTGAACCTTCATACGGATAAAAACTCTTGCTTATCCCTATGAATGAGACTCAGATGGGGTTGTATAAGGTTGTCCCAAGCCTGAATTGGCCATAGGGCAAACCGGACACTTGCCCGGTGGGCTGGGGCCCCCAGGTCACGAGTCCTTGCTGGGCCCAAGGCAGCTGGGCTGCTCTTTGAGCCCGCGCCGATCACCCAGCCTCTCTGCGGCCGCCTGGCTGCCAGTTAAGCTCAGCTATCGGCGCCAGGGGGGAAAGAACATGAAGGTTGGAGGAGCTAGATGAGCCACCTTCGGCTGCTTGTATAGGTCAGCCATCAGTGCCGTGAAGGGCGTGACTGTGAAGGGGGGAGGAGCTAGAGCAGACACCTGCTGCAGACACCTTGGAGCCAGATGAGAGAAAACGTGAGTGCGGCCCCCCTGTAAGCTGGATAGGAAGAGCAGTGGGGGCGGCGGCATATAGAACAATCATTCTCTCCACCTTCCTCCTGCAGTGTCTGCGAGAGCTAGTGGAGAGTCAGGACGCCCACTAAGGCCCCGTACAGACGAGTAAATGTATCTGTTCAAATCGGTCGGACAGACCGATTTGAACAGATCTGTCTGCTGGGGACGTATTGGTTTGATCGTGTACACACGATCAAACCAAAATCCCCGCCGGCAGACAGCACGCTGACATGGCGGTGACGTTGACATTATTTTTTGTTACTTTTTGCTTCAATCAAATTTAAAGAAATGTATTATGTCTTATTTTATTGCTTGATAACCTATGTCTTATTATCTTGTTTGCTAACCTATAATGTTCAGGGGTTGTAAATCTTTAAAATAAAAAAGTTCCTCAGAATCGTGAGGGAATGGTGATCTTTATTCTAAGCAAAAAAAATGTGATTCTCATTTTATCCAGAGTTGTGCAGCTCTATTGTGAGATAATGTTGAGTCAATGGGAATTTAAGATGGTTTTTAAGCTTCAATGGCGTTTGAAGAGGAACCGATTTTAAGAAGTGACAGTTTCATGCAAGAAAATATATAGTAAACTTAAAGGGTCACTAAAGGAAAAACATTTTTTTGCTGAAATGACTGTTTACAGGGTATAGAGACATAAAATGTAACTGATTCCTTTTCAAAATGATTAAAAATAGATAAAAATCAATCATATAATGTGCCTGCAGGTTAGTTTCACTTTTGAACTGGCTTCATGTTTCTGTGAAGTAGAAATAGACACACAGAACAAAAACAAACAAATCCAGGGCAGTGTTTTGTTTTTAAAATGAATCTGATTGGTTCTGGGAAGTTTTAGACACACAGTAATGACAGCTTAGACCACCGTGAGAAAGCTCCCAGTATGGTGGTTATAAGGAAACAGACAAGCAGGAAGTGTGGAGAACAGAGCAGGATTACAGCAACTTCAAAGCAAAAACGAACAATAATGACATGAAACCAGTACTGCAGTAAGGTAAAGGAAGCTATTTAGCTAAAAAAAAAAATTCCTTTAGTGATCCTTTAACCACTTAAGTACCGCCGCATGTACATTTACGTCGGCACAATTGTACCGACAGGCACATCAACGTATATATACGTTGGTGCCTTGAGGTGGGTCGGGGGTCCTCAGGCTGTTCCGCGATAGGCGGAACACTAATTTTCCCAGCAGAGCCTCTGTTCAGTGTTCTGCCTATCACGGATGTCCTCTCGTCCGAGGCTGAGGATGAGAAGGCATTCGTGATAGGCAGAACACTAAACAGAGGCACTGCTGGGAAAATTAGTGTTCCGCCTATCACTGAACAGTCAGAGGAGGAAGCGTGGCTTTTGAATTATGGATGGCCGCCTTCTGACAGACAGGTACCCGGCGTATAAGACGACCCACGACTTTTGGGTCATGATTTTAGAAGCAAAAAGTCGTCTTATACGCCAGAAAATACGGTACTGGTTCAATTATGTTGTGCAATAGTCATCCCTCCTCAGGGGTCACTGTGGCTGAATTTTCATCCTGTAGACTTGCAGAGCTCTTGCTGTAGACTCACCACTGCAACTTTGCTCTTGCTAGAGACTTGCCAAGCAAATTTGCTACAAATTGGAAAATAGTAAACTGGAACATGTGCTTCAAGTTCTCTGTAAGTGTACAATTTGCCAGTGAAAATGTGTAGCAAGTTAACAGACTTACAATTCAACGCTGCCACACATTTGTGGCAAGTTATCCTTACTATCTGTACATCGCATACTAGCACACTATGTGAAACCTACCTGAAAACAAAGCCTTCCAACAGCATGCTATCACCGCTAAAAGGCGAATTTCGATCTGAGGTGTGGGCATCCTGGTTGTACACAAGTCAATCTATCGATCAACTTGTGTTCAACCAGTGTAGCACCCTCTAGTGTGCTAGAAGGATAGTGTATGTTTTTTTGTGAGGGTAGCTATATTTCCAGGCTTGGCTAGGAGGCAAGCCTCGGTGTGTTTTGATCTGGGTTGGGAGTGACTTAGAGTAGAGCTGGGTAACTCACAGGCAGCATCACCAAGACCTCCCACTACTTTCCAGAATATTCTAGTGTTTTCTTGAAGGGAAAAAGGAGAGGGGAGGTGGTACTGTCTGGGGTGTTCTAAGGAGCCCTGACAAATCCCCAATCTGGATTGGCAGGGGGCAAGCCTCCTTAAATGCCTAGGGTCACCCCAGCTGGGGAGGAGTTGTTCTAATGGAAGCTGGAGATGGAGTGTTAGGCCTTTGAGGGAGCTCCGCAGTCTGGGGGGGGGGGTGACCTTGGGCCTGAGGCTGGGGTGTGAACAGGACACTTCTCACAACACCCACAGGTGTCCTGGACAGATGGCCCGGGTGCAAGAGAGAACAGTGGGACAGCACTGCCAGGCAAAGTCTCCAGGAGAGGAACAGGTTGCAGCCAAGAGGGCTGGTGAGTAACACACATTCAGGAGAGAACTGCAAAGGCATGCCTGAGAGGACTGGAAGAGTGCCGTCTGAGATGGATGCAATGCCATTGGAGTGGACTGGGGTGTCACAGGCAGTTGTGTCAGTTGAGCCTGAAGATGTGGTACTGGGCTCAGTAGCCACGTGGACAGCTAGCACTAAGGAGTACTATATTTTTCCGACACTAAAGGGGCTGGGGTCCCTGCCTGAAAAGGTCATTCAACCTAGGTCTGGCTGAGCCAGTGTCAGGCCTACAAATCAGTGATATCTGGTCCGGGAAGTGCAAGTAAGTGATGTGCTGGAGTTGAAGGTTGGAGTTGTATATACTAGAGGTGTATATAGTCGGTCCCATATATATTGTTCTGCAAATTAGTTTGGGTATCTCATGAATATCCCATCCCCATCCAAGTTTATTCCCCTCAATAAAAATAAAAACAAAGTTCAAGGGCTAGTTTTTTTCGGCCGGGTGGCAGACGGATTACAATACTCAGCAGCCCACCGCTACACCAGTCTGTTGGTTTTTTACCTAAGAACACAGAACACAGAACACAGTAGCACTGCAGAAGGGATTCCCAATCAACACTGACTGTTTTGATGGGGGAATCGATCAGTTTTCTTTCCTTCCACCTAGGACCGATCCGCCCTATACGCGGACTACGCGGGTCTCGCCATTTTCCTGAAGACCAGAACGAGAAGGGAGCCCTGCCTGCCGAAATAGAGCTGCGGCGCCTGGTCTGCCGATGGAATCTGAGAGAAAGTAAGTGCGGCCCCTTGTAACCTGAATAGGAGGAGCGGTGGGGTGGCTGCATATAGAAGAATCATTCTCTCCATCGTCCTCCCATGGTCTCTGAATGCCTGCTTATGCTCCTCTCCCTCTCGCAGGCATTCAGGTACTGCGGGAAGAAGATGGAGAGAATAAATCTTCTATATGCAGCCACCCCACTGCTCCTCCTATCCTGCTTATCTCTGCTGTCCCCACATTGCTCTCTACCCCCCCCCCCCCCACAGTGCTCTCCACCTCCCCATGCTCTCTGCTGCCCCCCTGTGCCCCCTGCCTCTCTTCTGTGCTCTGCACCTCCCCCCTGTGATATCCACCCCCCCGTGCTCTCTGCTGCCCCCCCTGTGCCCCCTGCCTATCTCCCTGTGCTCTGCACCTCCCCCCATGCTCTAGGCTGCCCCCCTGTGCCCTCCACCTCTCACTTTGTGCTTTTTACCTCCCCCTGTGCTCTCCACCACATGCTCTACTGTCTCCCCCTGTGCACTCCGCCTCTCCCCCTGTGCTCTTCACCTCCCCCAATACTCTCTAGCCACCCCCCCTGTGCTCTCCACCTCCCTTCTGTGCTCTCCACCTCCCGTCATGCTCTCCACTGCCCTCCTACGCTCTCCACCTCCCCCATGTTCTATGCTGCCCCCTATGCCCTCCGTCTCTCCCCCTGTGCTCTCCACCTCCCCCATGCTCTACGCTGCCCCCCTGTGCCATTTGCCTCTACCCCAGTGCTCTCTAGCACCCCTGTGCTCTCCAGCCCCCCCTGTGCTCTCCACCCCACCCTGTGCTCTCCACCTCCCCCATGCTCTACGCTGCCCCCTGTACCCTCTGCCTCTCCCCCAGTGCTCTCTAGCCCCCCAGTGCTGTCCAGCCCCCCGTGCTCTCCACCTCCCCCATGCTCTACGATGCCCCCCTGTGCCCTACGCCTCTCCCCCAGTACTCTCCAGCCCCCCATTGATCTTCACCTACCCCCTGTGCTCTCCACCTCCTCCCATGCTCTCTGCTGCCCCCCCTGTGCCCTTCGCCATCCCCCAGTGATCTCTGTTTCCCCCAGTGCTCTACAGCCTCCCAGTGATTTCCGCCTCCCACCTGTGCTCTCCGCCCCCATGCTCTCCTGCCCTCCCTGTGCTCTCTGTCCCACCCTGTGTTTTTGCTTCCCCCTTTGCTCTCCAACCCCCCACTCCCTGTGCTCTCCAGACCCCCATGCTCTCCGGCCCCCTTGTGCTCTCCTCTTACTCCCTTTGTTCTCTGCCTCTCCCCATGCTCTCCGCCTCCCCTGTGCTCTTACCCCACCCCATGTTCTCAAGGTTCTTCCCTGTGCTCTCTGCCCCCTCTGCTCTTTCCCTGTCCCCTCACCCCCTGCACCTTTGCAGGGTTTCCCCCTCCCCTCTCCTGAGGGATCCATCAGGATGGAGAGTGGAGAAGGGATGTAAGGAGGCCCTCTGCTGGGGAAACCTGAGATGTAAGGAGGCACTCCGCTGGGGACACCTGAGATGTAAGAAGGCACTCCGCTGGGGACATCTGAGATGTAAGGAGGCACTCCGCTGGGGACACCTGAGATGTAAGGAGACACTCTGCTGGCTGGGGACAGTGACATCAGAGCTCCCACTGATTCTGCATTATGATGAGTTGAATAATTTTATTCTATTTATTCTATATTACAATGTAATAATAGAAATAATGCGCTTCAATTATCCTGACACCATAACAACCTTGGCGTTTATCTGCTCATTGTTAAACTTTCTGGAATACACATATTTTATTGCGGTGTAGAATCTGGGCCTGCTGTCCCTCCATCCCTCTTTTTTTACTTCCTCTCTCTCTCTCTTTCTTCATTAATTTCTCCCTATACCCTCGTTCATCTCAGACTCTAACCACACCCCTTTAAGTTACGCCCATTTAAGCCACGCCCGATACTATGCTTAAACCATGCCCATTATTCAAGGGTCAGGTAGAGTGCCCCTTAGCAAAATTTTGCTTAGGCCCCAGGGAGGTCAGGATCGGCACTTCTTCCACCCATGGTGGAAGGAAAGAAAGATGCATAATATATGAGGCGGCGTACACACGACCGAGGTTCTCGCTGGAAACCAGCGAGAACCTCGCTGGAAGCTGCATTCCAGCGAGGACCTCGGCCGTGTGTACACGGAGCGCTCGCCCCGCCCGTCGGGAATCCCGTCGAGCGAAAAGAGAGCACGCTCTCTTTTTGCTCGATGGCCCGCCTGGATGAATGGCTGGTTGCCATTCCCGACGGGCGGGTCGCCGATTTCGACGGCCGGCAGAGAACCTCGACGGGCGGAACGATGTGTTCTGCCCGTCGAGGTTCTCTGCCGTGTGTACGCGGCCTGACCTTCAAAAATTATATTTCTCAAGGGAATCACTGATAAATTTACTGAACCACCTGGCTAAGCTGGCAAACCATATGAGATGGTTAGTGTTCCTTTGGCCATGATAAAGGTATGGCACAACTGGACCAACCTGGAATGAATATCCAACGGTTTGGCAAACACCCAAGAACATTTCTTCATCGGACAACTATATTTTATAAATGTGTGTATGAAGGTGTAGCACCCTCTACATGGGTAGGTGCTTAGGTATTTTGTAAGTGTAATCAAATGTAGGCAGGTCTAGTTGAAAGCTATGCCTGTTTGTTTTGCTTTGTATGGGCTGGGAGTTAGCAGCTGATGATTCACATGCAGCATCAAAAAGTCCTCTCTCTTCTTTCTAGAGCCTTCTGAAAGGTACTAGAAAGAGAGGAGGAGATGAGAGGTGGAGCTGCCTGGGATGTAAGGAGTTCTGACCAGTCTTCAACCTGGATTGGCAGGGGGCAGGCCTCCTGAAATACCTAGAGTCAGCCCAGCTGGAGGGGGAGTTGTCAGGTAAAAGAACTGAAGATGGAGTACTAGGCTGTCAGGGCTTTTGAGGGATCTCCCCAGTCTGGGGGTGACCATGGGCCTGGGGTTTGGGTGCAGGATGTGGCTCTTCAGGAAAGCGTGAAGGCTCTGAACAGGAGGCACAGAAGGAGTAAAAGAGAACAGCATGAGCTAGTACTGCCGGGCAAGTCTTTGGGAGGGAACCACCGGTTGCAGCCAGGAGGGCTGATGAGTGATATGTGCAGTCAGGAGGACTGGGGAGGCATGCCAGAGAGGATTGGGAGCATGAAGTTAGAGATGGGTGCATAGCCAGTAGTAAGGACTGCAATGTCATGGGCAGTGGAGTCAGGCAGCTGAAGCCAGAAGGGCTGGCAGGGCCTGAAGAGGACTGACTGGGAGCAGTAATCCACCAATTGGACAGCTAGCACAAAAGACTTTCTAGTTTCTGCTACACCATAGGGGCCCACGGTCCCTGCCTGTAATAGGCAAGTTACTTGGACCTGGCTGAGTCTGTGTTGGGCCTAACCATGTGCTAGCTGCTCCTGAGAGTCAATAGTTGTCCTGGAGGAAGAGAGAGTGATAGGGCCAGATTCAGTAAGAAGTTACGCGGCTTATCTCTAGATAAGCCGCGTAACTTCTAACCTACGCCGACGTATCTGTTTTCTGTATTCAGAAAACAAGATACGCCGGGATTAAGTTAAGATACGAGCGGCGTAATTGTATTACGCCGTCGTATCTTAACTGAAATTTTAAAATGGCCACTAGGGGCGTTCCCGCTGATTTACGCCGAGAATATGTAAATCAGCGAGATACGCCAATTTACGAACGTACGCCCACCCGACGCAGTGACTTTACGCCGTTTCCGTAAGGGGTTTCCCGGCGTAAAGATAAAGCACCAAAAAGATGGCACATCCTATGTTAAGTATGGACGTCATGACCGCGTAAAATTTGAAAAAATTTACGTCGCTTGCGTAACTCGTCCGTGAATGGGGTCTTACGTCAATTACGTTCACGTCGAAAACACCGTCATAATTTGGAGCATGCGCACTGGGATACCTCAATGGACGATACATGCGCAGCACGTTCGGCGCGGGATCGCGCTTAATTTAAATAGCAGACGCCCCCTACCCGCCGAATTTGAATTACGACGGGCCATTTACGCTACACGCAAGTGAATAAAGCACTTTCGTGTAAAGTTGCGCCAGCGAAACGTAAATCACATACGTTACGCCGCCACAAAGATCCGCTCTCCATCCTGAATCTGGCCCATAGTCTGCAAGCAAGAGATGTGCGGGAGGAGACTGAAGTGATAGTTTGTACAGAGAAGTGTACGTTTTCTGCCAGAGAGTGATTGAGGAGTGAACGTCGGGCTGGGCAGGGTGACAGGTAGACCACAACACTTAGCGGCCCCTATTGGGGGTACCACTACAAAAGCAAGAACCTTGTGGACAGGCAGCCATTTATAAATATGTACCAACGCAGCCTCAAGGAGACGTCTCAGCATCCTAGATAACCTCCACAGATGAAAGCATTGATTCCCGTAATGATCTTGCGGAATGGAGATTACATTCCATGAAACAATTCAGCCATAACAGAGCCATTTTTTTGTATGGTTTGTTACGCTTTCTCTTTTTATTGGAGCATATAGAATTTATTAAGAACGAAAAAAAAAACTATTTAAATTGAGGTTACGGCCCACCTAGCATGAAACTGAATGAATGTAGCATGTGATAGCACTGAGTGGACGAGATGGTTGATCATTAGAGTCTTGTTACTTTCTGGTTGAGTTGTATTTCTTTCAATGCTCAGGCCCTCCCGTCGTTTACTGTCATCCCCATATGGAGATTGTCAGAGTGCATGAATGCTTTAGGTTTGTAAGAATGACATTAGAGGCTTTGCACTTCCTTAGCGAACCCATTAAGTCAGCTCTTTGCCTAAAACCACACTGAATTTCAGTGTCACAAATGAGTCCTGTAGTTTCCCTCATTGTTAGTACATCCCTAGGCTCTTTCTAAAGGCTTGTGTGACAGGCATGAGCAGTGGCAGGAAAATCTTAAATCTTTTCTAAAAAACGAGCAATCATAAAGCTGCTCAAACTTCTTCTGGTAGTAAAAAATGCATAACCTGCAACACAACGGAACGCATATCTAAGCGAAGTATACAACCATACGGGTTTAATTGTACTCAAAGATCAAATGCATATTGTCAGCTGCATGAAAATGATTGATGTCACTGTCAGCTATTCTGGTCTTCATGCAAAAAGAAAAATGGTGCCAAAGGACTCATAAATATTAGCACCAGGTGCAAAGACAACCCGCTGCTCGTGCTTTTTATATTTCCTGCACTGGATTCCTACTGTGTCCTTTCCTGAGTGGGGGGAAGTCGTTTAAAGAAGCCACAGATGTGAAATAGCCAATGCATCAAGGCTTGGCAATGTAACATGGGGCCGGTACCAACAAGCAAGGGGTAATAGTGCATTGGGCATTGGGCCCTCTCCTTCTGAAAATGATTGGTTACTAGACATGTGCATTCGTTTTCGTTAGAATGCATTTTCGTCCGAAAATCTGTTTTTTTCGTTATCGTTTTAACAAACGATAACGAAAGCGCAAGAAACGAAAACCGAAAGATCCGACATAAAAAATACTTTATTTTCGTTTTCGTTGCGGTAAAAATTCGATATAGAGAGATTCGACATTATAGGGAAAAGATTCGACAGTATAGAAATAATAGATTCGACATTACAGAGATTAGATTTCGATTTATGAGAAAATAGATTCAACATTATTACTAGTCATACAACATTAGAATTCTTGTAGGCGGAATATTCGAACGGAAATGTACGATTCGACGTTCCGTCGAATATTCTTTTGACCATTCGACAGAAACCAAGTATTATTGAATTTTCAAGCGAAAGCTATTCCCCAACGAAAAACGAAATAAATGAAAACGATTTTCGGGAGTAACTAAATAAATGTATTTTCCAAACGAAAAAACAAAACTAAATATTCCAGTCTGCACGTGTCTATTGGTTACCTGGCTGTCATGCCGCATCTATTGAGTTTAACCACTTCAGCTCTGAACGGTTTACCCTCCTTCATGACCAGGCCATTTTTTGCGTTACAGCACTGCATTACTTTAACTGACAATTGCACGGTCATGCGATGATGTTGTACCCGAATAAAGTCTTTTTTTTTACCATAAATAGAGCTTTCTTTTGATGGTATTTGATCGTCTCTGCAGTTTTTATTTTTTAAACTTAAACCACTTAAGACCCGGACCAAAATGCAGGTTAAGGACCTTGCCCCTTTTTTGTGATTCGGCACTGCGTCGATTTAACTGACAATTGCGCGGTCGTGCAACGTGGCTCCCAAACAAAATTGGCGTCCTTTTTTCCCACAAATAAAGGTTTCTTTTGGTGGTATTTGACCTCTGCGGTTTTTATTTTTTGCGCTATAAACAAAAATAGAGCAACAATTTTGAAAAAAATTCTATATTTTTTACTTTTTTCTATAATAAATATCCCCAAAAAAGATATATATTTTTTTTCCTCAGTTTAGGCCGATACGTATTCTTCTACCTATTTTTGGTAAAAAAAACATCACAATAATCGTTTATCGATTGTTTTGCGCAAAATTTATAGCGTTTACCAA
Organism: Rana kukunoris; assembly: GCA_029574335.1. Taxonomy (NCBI): domain Eukaryota; kingdom Metazoa; phylum Chordata; class Amphibia; order Anura; family Ranidae; genus Rana; species Rana kukunoris. Next base: position 534,235,352 of record CM056052.1, on the reverse strand, counting down.
ATAGGGGAAGTTTTATGGCATTTTTATTAATAATTTTTTTATTACTACTAATGGCGGCGATCAGCATTTTTTTTCATGACTGCGACATTATGGCGGACACATTGGACAATTTTGACACATTTTTGGGACCATTGTCATTTTCACAGCGAAAAATGCACTGATTACTCTGAAAATTACAATTGCAGTTTAGGTGTTAACCACTAGGGGCCGCTGCAGGGCTTAAGTGTGACCTCATATGTGTTTCTAACTGTAGGAGGGCAGGGCTGGACGTGTGACGTCAGTGATCATCTTTCTCTATATCAGCGAACAGACGATCACTGACACTGCCACAATGAAAAACGGGGAAGGTGTGTTTACACACACCTCTCCCTGTTCTTCAGCTCCTGTGACCGATCGCGGGACACCAGTGGCGATCGGGTCTTTGGATCCCGCGGGCACGGTCACGGAGCCCAGCGCACGCACGACCAACGGCTGGGCACTTAAAGAGGACGTACCCATACGTGCCTGTGCCCAGCCGTGCCATTCTGCCGACGTAAATCAGCGTTAGGCGGTCTTTAAGTGGTTAAAGAAGCTACAGATGTGAAATAGCCAGCAAGCAGGGGGCAATAGTGCATTGGGCCCTCTCCTTCTGAAAATGATTTGTTATCTGGCTGTAATCCTGTCTCAATTTGGTTTAACCACTTAGTCTCCGAACGGTTTACCCTCCTTCATGACCACGCCATTTTTTGCGATACAGCACTGCGTTAATTTAACTGACATTTGCACGGTCATGCGATGACGTTGTAAAATTGACGTCCTTTTTTTACCACAAATAGAGCTTTCTTTTGGTGGTATTTGATCGTCTCTGCAGTTCTTATTTTTTAAACTTTAAACAATTTTGAAAGAAAAACAATATTTTTTACTTTTTGCTATAAAACACATTCAATAATAAAAAATGTAAGAATTATAATATCTTCATCAATTTAGGCAAATATGTATTCTGCTATATACAGTTGTGCTCATAGGTTTACATACCCTGGCAGAATTTATGATTTCTTGCCCATTTTTCAGAGAATATGAATGATAACACAAAAACTTTTCTTTCACTCGTGGTTAGTGTTTGGCTGTTTACTCTTTTGAATTAAAATGACAACAGAAACTACCTAAATAACCCTGATAACATGCACACAAGTTGATACAAAAGGGGTTTGAATTGCTATTAACCACTTCCATACTGGGCACTTAACCACTTAAGACCCGGACCAATATGCTGCCAAATGACCCAAGGGGTTTTTGCGATTCGGCACTGCGTCGCTTTAACAGACAATTGCGCGGTCATGCGACGTGGCTCCTAAACAAAATTCGCATCCTTTTCTTCCCACAAATAGAGCTTTCTTTTGGTGGTATTTGATTGCCTCTGCGATTTTTATTTTTTGCGCTATAAACAAAAATAAAACGACATTTTTGAAAAAAAAACAATATTTTTTACTTTTTGTTATAAGAAAAATTGAATAAACTAAATTTTAGTCAAACATTTGGGCCAAAATTTATTTAGCCACATGTCTTTAGTAAAAAATAATCGCAATAAAAAAAATTAGCTACCTAGCGGGAACAGCGACACTAATACAGCGATCAGAAAAATTATCGCTTAGTGACACTGGCAATAGGGAGTGAAAGGGTTAACTAGGGCGGTGATCAAGGGGTTAAAACTTTATTAGGGGAGGGTACGGGGGCTACACAGGACCTAACACTAACTGACTTTTACACTGCCTGTCACACTGACACTAAATACAGTAATCATACATGTATGATTACTGCATTCAGTGACACTGTGACAGGGGGGAGGGGGGGCGATTGGGGGGGTTAAATGTGCCTGTGTGTAGTGTAGTGTTGGTGCAGGACTTACTTGTGTTGTGATCTCTCCTCAGCGGTGGTTGAAAAAACCGCCGAGGGAGAGATCACGTCGCTTCCTCCTTCCTATGTTTACACAGGAGGAGGAAGTGACAGGGCGGGCGGGCGTGCGCATTGGCTGGGAGCGATCCGGAGGGGGCGGACAAAAACGAATAGCCGCCCCCTCCTCCCGAATCGCTCCTACAGACACGCGGACCGCCGCATGTACCGGGGGGGGTCCCGATCGGACCCCCAACCCACCTCAAGGCACCAACCTATATATACGTTGATGTGCCTGTCGGTGCCATTGTGGCGACGTAAATGTACATGCGGCGGTCCTTAAGAGGTTAAACACCCTCCTGACCAGACCAATTTTCAGCTTTCAGCGCTCTTACACTTTGAATGACAATTACTCAGTCATGCAACACTATACCCAAATTATTTTTTTGTCCTTTTTTCCCCACAAATAGAGCTTTCTTTTGGTGGTATTTGATCACCTCTGCGGTTTTTATTTTTTGCGCTATTAATGAAAAAAGACCAAAAATTTGGGGAAAAAAATGATTTTTTCTTAGTTTCTGTGATAAACTTTTGCTAATTATTCATTTTTCTTCATAAATTTTGGCCACAATTTATACTGCTACATGTCTATGATAAAAATAACCCAAAGTTTTTGGAAATTTTTTGGTCTGTGTGAAAGTTTTAGAGTCTACAAGCTATAGTGCAAATCATAAAAAATTATCACATCTGATCACACCTGATGTACTGAAGGCCTCTCTCATTTCCTGAGACCCTAACAAGCCAGGAAAGTACAAATGCCCACAGATGGCACAGGTGGGCACTGATGAGGTGGCACAGGTGGGCACTGATTGCAGATGTGCACTGAGGTGGCAAGACTTGGCAAGACTTGAAAATTGCTGTTCACAGATGTTCTTCATTCAATCAGACAAAGCTTGAGATATTTCGCAAAGAAGAATGGGAAAAAATGTCCCTCTCTAGATGTGCAAAGCTGGTAGAGACGTCCCCAAAAAGACTTGCAGCTGTAATTGCAGTCAAAGGGGGTTCTACAAAATATTGACTCCACACTTTTCATATATTTATTTGTAAAAAAAAAAAATGAAAACCATTTATTATTTTCCTTCCACTTCACAATTATGTGCCACTTTGTGTTGGTCTATCCCATAAAATCCCAATAAAATCCATTTACGTTTTTGATTGTAACATGACAAGGGGTATGAATACTTTTTCAAGGCACTGTATTGTGATGGAATTATTTCAAAATATTATATTTGATAAGTTGAAGCTGATTTTTTTTATTAGAAACCACTAATGTGTTTCTCCATTATATTTCTTTAAGTTTTTATATTCTTTTATATAATTTTTTTATATACCTTTTTATATATACATTTATGCATGTATGAGATTATGAACCACAATAGTGCCTTATCTTCCTTGATATTACATAAGATATGTAATAATGAAAAATGTGAACGAGCATGGAAATACAAAAAGGAGAGCTGTTTGTTCAAGAGCCTTCAAGCCATTTTCTCTCCTTTTTCCCCTCCCCCAATTCCTGCAATCAAGAGGAAAGAAAAGGAGAAGCTATGCTGGACTGTTCTACCCTTATATGGAAGGTGTTGAGGGACTGATCTAAACAAGGATATTTTGGACTGTCCCATGTTATACGTCAGAACCCCTGGAAGCTGAATAAGGTTTTTGTATGGGAGACCCTATAGAAGGGCTTTAAACAAAGGACTAAAGCACATGTTATTGAGTGGGCGTGGATGAGGGCATATGTGGGGTGTGACAATGGTTGGATGGGAGGGAACTGGGTGTGTTTTTATCATGTGAGGGTGTGTACTTTTTTATGTGGACCAATCACGTGCCTGTGTTTTGAGACGTCCCCTAGCAAATAAATTGCCGGGAGCTGCCTGAATTCAGCCCCTTTTCTCTGCTGGCACTGCTTCTGTTTCATTTCCTCTTTGCTGCAGTAACATCACTAGCCATTTTGGTACATATACCAGGGACCAACATCTATTTCAGTATATAAACACACACACAGCCTGTAATTGACAGCATCAGCTTTGCTACTGTGTACTGTGTGAACTGGGTGTGTCCCTTCCCTTCAATCAGCTCTGAAGCCGCGTACACACGGCAGAGAACCTCGACGGGCAGAACACATCGTTCCGCCCGTCGAGGTTCTCTGCCGGCCGTCAGATTCGGCGACCCGCTCGTCGGGAATGGCAACCAGCCATTCATCCAGGCGGGCCGTCGAGCAAATAGAGAACATGCTCTCTATTTCTGCTCGACGGCATTCCCGACGGGATGCTCGCCGAGAGCGTACACACGGCCGAGGTTCTCGCTGGAATGCAGCTTCCAGCGAGGTTCTCGCTGGTTTCTAGCGAGAACCTCGGTCGTGTGTACGCCGCCTCAGAGCTCTCCTCACTGAGATCTGCAAAGTGTAATGCCTAGTACACATGGGCCAAAGGTCAGGAAACATCGGCCGGTTCAATAAAAAATGGGCAACATTCAGCCTGTGTGTATGTCAGCCAGTCCGACAGAAGCCGGCTCCTGAGATCGCTGACCGGAGTGTTCTGACAGGGAGCCCCCCCCCTGTCAGAACACAACAGCTCAGCAGGGGAGATCGCTGGACTAAGGTTGGACTGTTAGCTGACCGGAGCTGAAGTTTTTTTTTCGTTCAACCTGCTGATGTACCAGGCTTTACTTCAGCTCCCCACCCCTACTTTCTGAAAGCTCAGACAAGCTGTATACATTCTGCACTTTGAACACCGATGCCCCATACACACGATCAGATTTTCCGTCGGAAAAACCTTGGATGGTTTTTCCAACGGATTTACGCTTGCATACATACGGTCACACTATGATACGCCGGATTTACGCTAAGATTCGACTGGCGTAAGTCACTTACACCGTCGGATCTTAAATGTAATGTTACGCTGGCCGCTAGGTGGCGTTTACGTCGATTTCTCATTTGACTATGCAAATGAGCCTGATACGCCGATCCCCGAATGTTTTTGCGCCGCCTCGTCGTCGCTTACGTCGTTTCCGTAAGCGTAAACTTACCCCTGCTATATGAGGGGTAAGTTTACGAAGGTCCGTCGTATGCCATGTTAAGTATGGCGTCGGGACAGCGTCGTCTTTTTCCGTTGTTTACGTCGTTTTCCTAAGACGTTCGCGAATAGGGCTTTGCGTAAATGACGCTCACGTCGGCTTCATTGACATTTTCCGACGTGAGTTGGAGCATGCGCACTGGGCTATTTTTACGGCCGGCGCATGCGCAGTTTGATCGGCGCGGGGGCGCGCTTAAAGCGGAGGTTCACCCAAAAATCAACTTTCTGCCCGTAGATCCAGCATACTGCATACTTTATTCTCCGGCATCGAGCAGCGTATCCTTCCGCCTATAGGCGTTCCTAAATCAAGCGCAGGGCTTGGATAGCACGTCACGCCTTCTGAAAATATCCGAAGTGACACTCGGGTGTTTTCGGCGCCTGCGCAGTCAGCTCTACACGGCAGGCACAGGCGCCGTATAGCACCGTAAACAGCCGAGTGTCACTTTGGCTATTTTCAGAAGGCGTGACGCGCTATACAAGCCCGTCAATCAACTGCGCTTGATTCAGGAACGCCTACTCCCCGCAGGATTCCCCGCTCGGAGCCGGAGAATAAAGAGCGCTAAAACGATAAGTACAAAAAAATAAAATAATAATCCAGCATACTGCAGATGTCAGCAGTATGCTGGATCTAGTGACAGAAAGTTGATTTTTGGGTGAACCTCCGCTTTAATTTAAATACAAGCCGCCCCCTTTGAATTAAGCAGCCTTACGCCGGGCCATTTACACTACGCCGCCAAAAAATTACGAAGCAAGTGCTTTGAGAATACGGCACTTGCTCCAGTAAGTTGCGGTGGCGTAGTGTAAATGGCATACGCTACGCCGCCGCGGAGTCTACGTGAATCTGGCCCAAGAGAGTTCACAGATAAACAGGCACAACTTATGTAAGAAAAAAAATTGTAAAGTGCTCGTGCACAGAAGCGAATGTAAGTCGCATGCGCATATGTAAACAGTATTCAAACCACACATCACCACAAATGTTAGAGCGAGAGCAATTATTCTAGTGCTAGACCTCCTCTTTAACTTTAAACAGGTAACCTGTAAAGGCATTTAACCACTTAACCCCCGGACCATATTGCTGCCCAATGACCAGACCACTTTTTGCGATTCGGCACTGCGTCGCTTTAACTGACAATCGTGTGACGTGGCTCCCAAACAAAATTGGCGTCCTTTTTTTCCCACAAATAGAGCTTTCTTTTGGTGGTATTTGATCATCTCTGCTGTTTTTATTTTTTCGCTGTAAACAACAATAGAGCGACAATTTTGAAAAAAATTCAATATTTTTTACTTTTTTCTGTAATAAATATCCCCCAAAAATATATAGAAAATCTATTATTTTCCTCAGTTTAGGCCGATACGTTTTCTTCTACATACTGTATTTTTCGTTAAAAAAATCACAATTAGCGTTTTTTTGATTGGTTTGCGCAAAAGTTATAGCGTTTACAAAATAGGGGGTAGTTTTATGGCATTTTTTTTTTTTTACTAGTAATGGCGGCATCAGTGTTTTTTTCAGTACTGTGACCTTATGGCGGACACTTCGGACACTTTTGACACATTTTTGGGACCATTGCCATTTTTTTAGCGACCAATGCTATAAAAATGCATTGGATTACTATAAAAATGCCATAGGCAGTGAAGGGGTTAACACTAGGGGGCAGGGAAGGGGTTAAGTGTGTTCCTGGGTGTGTTCTAACTGTATGGGGGGGTGGCCTCACTAGGGGAAATCACTGATCTCCTGGTTATACATTGTATGAACAGAAGATCAGCGTTTTCCCCGCTGACAGGAACGAGCGCTGTGTGTTTACACACATAGCTCCTGGTCCCCGCTCTGTAACGAGCAATCGCGTGTGCCCGGCGGCGATCGTGCCCGCCGAGCACGCGCACAGGACTCAGGGGCAAGCAGGGGGCGCGCGCCGGCCGCCGGCGGCGCGCATGTGCCCCCTAGCGGCTGCAGAAGTGCCGACATAGAGCTACGGGCTCTCGCCCAGGAGAGCCGACCTGTTATACGGCGGCTGGTCGGCAAGCAGTTAAAGCGTCGCACATGGAGATTTTTAAGTAATGTAGTTTGTCGCCATCCCACGAGCGTGTGCAATTTTAAAGCATAACATGTTAGGTATCTATTTGCTCAGTGTAACATCATCTTTCATAGTATACAAATAAATTGAGGTAACTATTGTGTTTTTTTTATTTTTTAAAACGATAATGAAAATACCTGAAATTCGGACGAAAATGCATTTAGACGAAAACAAATACACATGTCTAGACACCACTGCAGAACAGATATGCCCATATGTACACAGTGATTTTAGTAATAATACTTACCTTTAATAACAGTATTCTATTCTATTCCATCCCAGAGCAGGAGGTCGCGGGCCACATGAGAGGGCTCCGCGGGCCCTGACCTAGGGTCTCTACTTTACTTTAAAAAAAAAAATTGTAATGTTTGGGGGTTATACTGTAAGTAATTTTCTAACAAAAAAATACTGATTTAAACTTGTAAACAAAAAGTGCCAGGAAAAGCCTGGTTGGAAAGTGGTTAAAGCCAATGAAGTCAGGAAACAAGCATTTTCAGAAGGAAGTTACAGCAATGGCCGCCACTCTGTTTCATTTGGGAAATGTTTACTTTTAACGAAACATCTCCATCTGTATTTCAGCCATGCATCACATCAGTCCTACATTGTAATAAATGGAAAGAGGAACTCAGCATGCATTGAATGTTGGATAATGTTTGGAAAAGGCGTCTTACGAAGAAACATTACATGAGTAGATGACATTCTCATTATCTCACTGTCACGCAATGTTCTTTCTATTATAATTAAAGTGCTGAATATTTTAATTTTTGGTCAAGCAACGAATTCATCAGCAAATTGCATCACTGCAAGCTTGTTCATTTCTATTAAGGTAAAATCATTTTTCTCCTAATTATTTTCCCTTCCTTGTAGTACAAAAAGCATGAGAAATGTAATTTACTTCACAAAAGCCCCGGCTGGTACCACAAGCTGGTAGTATCCACAAAGCTAAATAGAATTGTCGGGAGGCGGCAGAACGCTATCAGTGTTATGCATTTTCTGTCTGTTCAGGTACAAACAGCGGTCCGGTACAGGCGGATTATAACTTGGCTGGCCATGTGACGGTTACAGAATGATTTCCTAACTCATCCGCGCTGAACTGCGTCCTGCCAAGACGACTGGAACAATCATCGCCCCCCCCCCCCCCCCTCCCCAGGAACTAGACACAAACGCCGGAAGGACAGTAGATAATATTTTACTGCAGGACATTTTTCTCAAGAATATGATTACTATGGCGCCCAAAGTGAAGGTACCAAAAAAAAGCTTGTATTTGTATGCGTATATTAGCTGGGCCAGCAGCAAAAGACATTGGCCCATGGGAAACCGAAAAGGATGATGGAAGTGTTGTGCCGTGGTTGGATTATTACGATTTAGTTATAATAACTGTTTTGTTACAAATACCACTTTATGCCTTGACATACCTTCCTAGACGCAGTCTGTCCAGTCTGCCAAAATGTAGTTGTTATTCTGCTGGAGTGGATCACCCCCTTGAGGGAATGATGGAAGCCCAGTCAGGGCTGTCAGTAGGGTCTGGAACCTGGAGACCCTCATGGACTTACCGTATATACTCGAGTATAAGCCGACCTGAATATAAACTGTGGCACCTAATTTTACCACAAAAAATGGGAAAACTTATTGATTCGAGTATAAGCCTAGGGTGTCCATCTGCATGCCTCACTGTGCCTCACTGTGACCAAGTGCATGCCTCACTGTGTCCATGCCTCACTGTGCCCATGCCTCACTGTGTCCATGCCTCACTGTGCCCATGCCTCACTGTGCCCATGCCTCACTGCGCCCATGCCTCACTGCGTCCATGCCTCACTGTGCCCATGCCTCACTGTGCCCATGCCTCACTGTGCCCATGCCTCACTGTGCCCATGCCTCACTGTGTCCATGCCTCACTGTGTCCATGCCTCACTGTGTCCATGCCTCACTGTGCCCATGCCTCACTGTGCCCATGCCTCACTGTGCCCATGCCTCACTGCGCCCATGCCTCACTGCGTCCATGCCTCACTGCGCCCATGCCTCACTGTGCCCATGCCTCACTGTGCCCATGCCTCACTGTGTCCATGCCTCACTGTGCCCATGCCTCACTGTGTCCATGCCTCACTGTGTCCATGCCTCACTGTGTCCATGCCTCACTGTGTCCATGCCTCACTGTGTCCATGCCTCACTGTGCCCATGCCTCACTGTGTCCATGATTAGACTGATGTTTAACATGGGAGTATATGGAAGCGGTGCCTGGCTTTGAAAGATCGCTGCTCCCCGGCCGTTGGTCGTCCGGACAACAAAGTTTGCACACTCGTAGAGGAAGAGTGGGGCTACATGCCAAGTTTGGGGTCCAAATTCTGGGAGACCAGGCACAAAAAGGTGACTCAAGTATAAGCCGAGGGGGGCATTTTCAGCACAAAAGCTGCTGAAAACTCGGCTTATGCTCGAGTATATACGGTACTTACAAGTGCCAGTGACAGACTTTATTGTCTTTGTTGATTACTGCCAAAGCATGGAAAGCATGCTTGATTACTACCAGTAGCACAGAAATACTTTATTGATTTAGGCCGGGTTCACACATATGCGAATTGGATGCGGGTTTCCAAATTTACCGCTTCTCACAGATCCGGGGCGACCACTGTCCGCATTTGAAAAGGGTCCAGTGTTTCCGATTCAGGCAAATCAAACAATAAAAATGCAAGATGAACACTAAAACGTTAATCACATCGCCTCATTTCATTAAATATAAGAGATAAATGCAGCACAATAAATAAATAGTACAAATAATCCAGAGCTTGATATGGAAGAGCCGCGTGAAAGAATGAATCCAATACACTAGCCACTGTGTGACAATCCCTCCACCGACAGATAACATGAGCACTTACCGGAACAAGTAGACCCCTGGAAACCAGGAAGTCAACCACGCTTGTCTCCACAGGAGATGACAAAATTTATCACTATTCACCAACGCTTCAGACAATATAGGCAGCCCAACCGAAAAAAATGAAAATAAAACTCGAAGTGCTCTCCGCTTATATAATAAATATGCTTATTAAAAAAAGAGACACACTCACATGTATTGCCATTCAAACAAGCATATAAGGTTCCAATGACAGTATCTGTGAAAACCGCTCCGTGTGGACGAAGGATGGCAGCGGGTGAAGTCCGCAGAGTAGCTCCTCCCACCGTTACGTCCTACGGGACTTCGTCAGCCCCTGCTTTTTTTTTAAGAGCAACAAACATATTATACTTACCTACTCTGTGCAGTGGTTTTGCACAAAGCAGCCCAGATCCTCCTCTTCTTTTCCCCTGCCGGAATTCCTGGCCCCTCCCTCCTGCCGAGAACTGCTTGCTCTGGGGACACTCGAGCAGGCTAGCTCCCGAGTTGCTGCTCTGTCAGTCCATTCACACACAGAGCCGAGGCTCAGCCCCACCCCCCTCTCTCTCCTCATTGGCTCACTGACTTTGATTGACAGCAGCAGGAGCCAATGGCGCCCACTGCCGTCTCAGCTAATGAGACAGGAGAGTTCCCGGAGAGCCAAGGCTCTTATGCACATCGCTGGATTGAGCTGAGGCTCAGGTAAGTATTAGGGGGGCTAAGGGGGAATTCTGCGCTCAGAAGGTCTTGTTTATCTTAACCTCCCTGGCGGTCTTCCCGTGTGTGGCACGGGGTGCGATTTTCAAGCTAAGATCGGTAACCCCATGCCACACACGGGCTTGCCTCGCTGGATGCAGAAAAAAAGTTTACTTACCTTTTCTCTGCGATCCAGCGATGAATCCCCGCAGTACACGGCGGGCGGATGTCCGCCTGATTCTGTGTGTACCGCCGATTCCCTTCCCTGCGAGCGTCGCGACGTAGGGGGGGGAACTGCGCCAAATTCAAAAAAGTAAACAAACACTATACATACAGTACACTGTAATCTTATAGATTACAGTACTGTATGTAAAAAATACACACCCCCCATGTCCCTAGTGGTCTGCCCTGTACACTACATGTCCTCTTTATATAATAAAAACTGTTCTTTCTCCCTGCAAACTGTAGATTGCCCATAGCAACCAAAAGTGTCCCTTTATGGCAAAAATTGTTTTAGAGCAGCTAAAAAACAGCGATAATAAATCAGAATCACTTGCAGAATTTAGCGATAGCGATTTATGGGAAAATTCGTCATAAAAAAAAAAAATAATGACAGCAAAAATTCTGCAACTGAGCAAATTTCAGTGATTTTGATTTGATTACATTATTGAATAATTTTTACTATAATTATATTATTATTTGTTATAATTTTTTATAATTATTTATTATATTATAATTTTTAATAAGAAAAAAAAAAAAATCATACCCGGGATGCCTATTAGACTCTTGTTTGGATAGATTTCAGTGAGTTATTCCTAAGAATTACAAGCCTACAGTATAAAACGCCAAATTCCCTTGCAAATAATGGTACCGCTTTTAGCACCTAAAATCTGAAAGAATCATACCGCCAGGGAGGTTAATGCATAAAATGCATTAAGATAAAAAAAAATACTGTTTTTACACCCACTTTAAGAAACTATTCTTAATCGAACAATCACAGTGCGAGAAACAAAAAAAAAATCTATCAACTTGCAAACTCTTCTTTCCACCGAGGTCGCGTAATTTTTCCAGTGGGAACCCAACGTTCTGTCTTGTGGGGTCCTCTCCACCTCAGCTCCCGGCGGAGACATCTGTGATGCTTCCTAGCCCTTTAACATTCTGTTAACATTCTCAAGTGAGTAGGGGAAAGGTTTTAATTTCAACCCACCCCCACCCCCATTGCCCCTTTTTCTTTCCCCTTTTATTATTTTTTCTATTGGGGCTAATATATGTTCAATGCTCTATATCATTTTTTCTACACAACTGTCATACACATCATCTCCTGATGAGGTGGTATTTGTAACGGTCACCACCATTTACGACCTTCCATCAACCCACAACAAGCTTACCCGACACTCCAAAATCCAGCAGACCCGATCCATATCAATTCCCCAGAAAATGAGACTGACAGCTCTATCTTCTGGTTTCAAAATGAATGAATCCTTAAGGGTCCTTACACACGGAGCGGTCCGTTTTTCGGTCCGCTCCGTGTGTCCGTCAGCTCAGCGGGGGGTCTCCGCTGAGCTGTCGGGCGGACGGGGCGGTCCCCGCACACTGTGCAGGGACCGCCCCGTCTCTCCTCCGCTCTCCCCTATGGGGAGTCGGATGGAAACGGACCGTCTGTCTGTTTGCATCCGATCCGTTTGCCCGGACGGAAGAAAAATAGGACATTCTTCCGTCCGCAAAAACGGATGCGGATCGAGCGGACGTTAGCGGATGCATCATCCGCTAACGGATCGGCTCCCATAGGGACCCATTACAAGTCCGTAAACGGACTTGTAATGAGCGGACCGTTCGTCCGCTAGTGTGAAAGGGCCCTTAATGGTTTCTTTCTTAGCTTTTTATGCAGTTACAAACATGTGACAGTAATCAAAGGGACAATGAAATCTCCACCCCCTAATCACACACTAAGGCTAATTACTAATTAGTGTCCAGACATTTCGGCACCGATCTTGACGAGACACATTCCTTTAGTTAATGACATTCCACCAAAACACCCTCACACAATCAGTTGACCTCAATCCACATCTTTAGACAGATGTACTGTTTCCGGCAGAAAGGTCTTAACACCCGGGCATCAATAGGCTATCACACAGTGTTATCACACAATGAAAAGGTCTTAGGAGCCAGCCTCACTTAGCATTTCAACAGCCTATTACTCAGAGGAATGAGTCACTGTTTGGTTGACCTGGTCAGGTCAACATAAACCACTTGTAATATTCCAGTATATCCTGCAAACATGAATTATGATTAATGTCCCATCCCATGTAATACATGAATTATGATTCACTAGCCACCCCATGCCCAAAGGGGCACAGGGTGGACTCAGACCCAAGAGTTATCAGTGACGCTGACACAGGAGTATCCCCCATCCTTCCAAAGTCTCTGGTTGTCACAGGTAATTCCGTTACAGTATTTATTCCCCGAAACACGTAGAGTTACAAAGATGCATACTCCAATGACTTTATCTGTGAGGACAATCATTCCTTGTTAAATATGTCTTATACTATTCTGTAAATGGAGTACCACATCTGTGGTTTCTGTTTTTTTTTTTTTCCTGTTTTACCAGAGATTACGCAACCATAACCTTTACTGCTATATGTATTTTGGCTATACCATGTCATGTTTATAATTATCCATTAAATACATTTTCTACATCCGGGAAATTTTTTATTTTTTTTGCCTCATTTAACCAGTTGTCTACCGCCCGCCATCATATGACGGCGGGACGAAGACTCTCTCGTTCTGGGGGGACGTCATATGACGTCCTCACCTTCCCGAGCCTGACGCGTCACTGGAAAGCTGATGCGCGTGCCCGGTGGCCATGATGTCCGCCGGACACCCGCGATTGCCCTGTAACTGAACAGGACCGTGGATCTCTGTGTGTAAACATAGAGATCCACGTCCTGTCAGGGAGAGGAGACTGATGGTGTGTCCCTTGTACATAGGGACACCGATTGGTCACCTCCCCCCGTCAGTCCCCTCCCCCCACGGTAAGAATCAGTCCCTTGGGAACACATTAACCCCTTGATCGCCCCCTAGTGTTAACCCCTTCCCTGCCAGTCATATTTATACAGCAATCAATGCATTTTCATATCACTGATCGCTGTTTAAATGTGAATGGTCCCAAAAATGTGTCAACAGTGTCCTATGTGTCCACCGCAATATCGCAGTCATGATAAAAATCGCAGATCGCTGACATTACAAGTAATAAATAAATAATAAAAATGCTTTAAATCTATCCCCTATTTGTAGCTACTATAACTTTTGCGCAAACCAATCTATATACGCTTATTGCGATTTTTTTTACCAAAAATTTGTAGAAGAATACATATCGGCCAAAACCGAGGAAAAAAAAAAAAAAATTGTATATTTATTATAGCAAAAAGTTACAAATATTGGACGCGATTCAGATACATTGGCGTATCTTTGTGCGGGTGTAGCGTATGTTCTTTGCGATACGCCGCCACAACTTAGAGAGGCAAGTGCAGTATTCACAAAGCACTTGCTCTGTAAGTTGCGGCGGTGTAGCGTAAATTGGCCGGCCTAAGCCCGCCTAATTCAAAGTAGGAAGGAGGTGGGCGTCATCTATTTAAATTAAGCGTGACCCATGCAAATGAATGGCCAGTCGAACTGGGCATGCGCGCACATGCTCAGAATCACGTCGCATATACTCCCTAAGATACGTCGGTGCCATGCCTACGACATGAACGTAACCTACGCACAGCCCTATTCACGTAGTACTACATAAACGGCGTACGTGACGTAAAACTTGAGGGCGTAGTTCCCTGGCCCAACCCTATGCATTACCTGCGCCTGCTATATGAGGGGAAACTTTACGCTGGACGTAAACATTACTCAAAACGCATATATGAAGCGTCTACGTCTATATATATGGCGCATCTACGTTTGTGAATCGGCGTATCTTACTCATTTGCATATTTAAAATGGGAACGCCGAATGCGTCCAGCATAACTATGCGCCCACGATATGCCGGAGTAAGCAAGTTACGTCGGACGGCTGAAGCCATGTTTTTTGGCGTATCTCGCTTTGTGAATTGGCGCAAAGATGCGACGGCGCACATTTGTACTTACGACGGTGTATCTTTTGATACGCCGGCAAAAAGCGTTTCTGAATCCGGGCCATTGTGGGGTTTTTTAAACTTGCCCCTCTACTTTTGTTTATAGCGCAATAAATAAAAAACGCAGAGGTGATCAAATACCATCAAAAGAAAGCTCTGTTTGTGGGAAAAAAATCATAAACATTTCATTTGGATACAGCATTGCATGACAGCGCAATTGTCATTCAAAGTGTGACAGCACTGAAAGCTGAAAAATGGCCTTGGCAGGAAGGGGGTGAAAGTGTCCAGTAGGCAAGTGGTTAAAGTCCCAAAATGTCCTTTTTTTTTATACCCAACGGCCCAGATTCACAGAGCAATTACGCCTGTCTAACTGGTGTTAGACAGGAGCAATTTCAAATTTTGCGCGCCGTATCACTAGTTTGAATCCTCAAACCATGATACGGCGGCTTCGGGCTTCGATCCGAGAGGCTTACGTCTTCGTAAGCCTTCGGATCTACGCTGCGATATTTTTGCAGCCGCTGGGAGGAGTTTGCGTCGTTTTCAGCGTCGGGATATGCAAATGACTTTTTACGGCGATCCACGAAGATACGAGTGGTCTTCGCAATCGCTTACGTCATTTTTTTGCTACGTACTGTTAGACCAGCTATTTGCTGGTCTAACGGTGCGTAGCCCATGTTAAGTATGACCGTCGTTCCCGCGTCAAATTAAATTTTTTATTTTTTTCTACGTAACTCGTTCGGGAATAGGAATGTCCGTAAACGATGCTACTCAAACAACGAATGACGTAACGACATGATTTCGCGCAATGCACGGCGGGAAATTTCTGAACGGAGCATGCGCAGTTCGATCGCCGCGGGAACGCGCCTATTTTAAATGCTTCACGCCGCCTACTCGCGTAGATGGCTTGCGCCGGGAGAAATACACTACGCCGCCGTCGTTTACTGGACAAAATCTACCGGGGATTCCACGTAGAGCCAGGTAAAATACGGCGGCGTAGTGTATTTCTGATACTCTACGCGAATCTAATTGTATGTGAATCTGGGCCAACGTTCCTTATTTCCTAGACTCTAAAAATGTGCAACAGTATGGCCGCATTCTGTAATGTAGAATGATGCTGCCATTATTTCCATTTAATTCACCGACAAACAGGCTCTGTTTATGCTACAGTTTCCAGAAAATAATATTTTATTGCAGAGCCCAAAAAAAAAAATAATGAAGTGGAAAAGCAAAATTTATCTGGCAAGATAGCGGCCCTCCATCTACACAAATGCGAGAAAAGCCGGTTTTATTTATTATTATTTTATTTCCCCCTGAATATTTGTCAGCGTGAAGCATCCGCTTCAATGATGCCACTGATTGACGTGCACAGCAGCAGTTCGGCTACTGGTCTTGATTTAATATTCATGTTAATAGCAAGCTGTCATTGAGGATGCATATTCTAATTGATAAATGACGCTGCTATAGTATTATTGTCATAATGGATAATTCAATGCCTCATTTTGTAGAGTTATTCTAATGGCTCGGGATAATATCTACAGGAAAGGGAAAAAAAAAAAAGTCAGCTGTGCATTTTAATTCAATGACACACGCTCAGTATCTAGTTAAAGCCGCTCGAGAACAGTGAACCGGAACAAAAAAAAAATTCCCTGGGGTGGGACGGGGAGAAGAGCGGGGCTGCGACTGTCGTTTGAAACATAACTTTAATTATTAAAAATCAATATTCAATTTACAGAGCACCTTGTTTTCAAATGACATTGACGGTGGATAATACTGCAGTCTCAGTAAAAATGACAATGATTCATTGTTATTTGCTGGCTTCCTATAGTGACGGCAAATTAATAACGTGGGGCAAACGCAAAATCATACCCCAAGGGCCCGCCAAAAAAAACAAATACATGCAATCGCTTGTATTTATTTTTAAGTCTACCAGAATGAGCCTTTTGGGAGTTTTGTTATCACACAGATACCAGTGCAGGAAGAAGTACTTTTTTAATGCTACTGTTTAGGATGTAGGGAGGTACCTACAGGAGTATTGGTGTGTTTTTTTTTTCTGTGTTCCTGTTTTTCCTGTCTGTGCTCATGCCCTCAAGTTAATTGGGCCATCAAGATAATTGGGCCAATCAGGTGCAAAATGTTACAATGTCTTGATGTTGCACTGTGTCATTAGGTTGACCTGTGAGCTGGGGGTAACTAAGCTGGAAGGGTTAACACAGGCAGGGGCGGACTGACCATTGAGGGCCCCATGCCACTAGGGGCCCCATCAGGGTTGCCAGGCTCAATAAAACCAGGGACAGTATGTCAAAATCTGTGTTTTCTTTACATCTGACCCTGATTTGTCTGAAACAGACATGCTTTTGATGTGAAAATCCTGAGATTTTAGCTGCCCTGCCTTCTGCACTGCTTCCTGGCATGGTGACCATCTGTAAGCCCAGGGGCCCCATAATCTTCTATTCCCCGGGGGCCCCATGATTTGTAAGTCCGCCCCTGAACACAGGGGTGGCCAACCAGTGGTCCGGGGGCCACATGTGGCCCGCGGAGTTCTCAGATGTGGCCCGTGACCTCTTGCTCTAGAATGGTGGGTTGGCAAGCCCAGATCGCAGGTTGCCGACCCGCCATACCACAGAATCAGTGTTGTGAATGAAGCTGAATGGTGATAGATGAAGAGCCCCATAAGCTGATGCTTCCACTACAGCGCCGGCTCCACAGGTGGAGTCTATAGCAAAGTTCAGCTAACCCGCAGGATAGACAGAGGTGCACTACACTGCACCCGCGGTGTGGGTAAACCGCAGCACATCAGTGGGAAAATGGGAGTCTTGGGCCCTTGTCACACGATCAGCCCAACCAAATGGGACCCTCAGTTCGCCTCTATAGAGCGGCAGATGTCTGTTTACACCCACCTACCTCCAATCCGAAAAACATAAAGGAGTTTGTCCCCTTTCATCTCTAGTCGGATGGCCTATAGAGTAGCCATTAAACTATCATTCACCCGCACCGCTCATTGTGGCCCTTGACTGGTTACCAAGTTGCTTAAGTTGCCCTAACTTTTGAAAAGTTTGGGCACCCCTGGGTTAACATTTTCTCTGCCATTTTTAGCAAGGTTACTGCCCTCTACAGGTCATACCATATTAAAGTTGAGGCCCACCCGGAAAAAAAATAAAGTAGCTAAAAGGGCTAAAAAAATAAATAATTATACTTGCCAGAAATTGCTGTTACTTGGCAGATCATCCTAATCTGCCTCTTCCTCTTCCGAGGTTCTGTGTTCTCCTTCCCGCCGTTACCTCCTGGGAAATGGAGGCGCGCTGCCTTCTGGGACACACAGGACGGTGTTCCCATTCACATATAGCCACGCGACTCGTGCATGTGCAGTAGGAAACGGGCAGTGAAGTTGTAAGGCTTTACTGCCTGTTTCCCTTAGTGAGGATGGCGGCACCGGGACCCGGCATGAGGGACGGATCTGCCACGGGCCACCAACATTGCGGGCAACCTAGACAGTAGGCGTGCTTATTAAAAGTCAGCAGCTACAGTGTTTGTTTTTTTGTACCGCCGGACCTCCGCTTTAAAAGGACTCATCCAAGAGGTTTGTTCCTGGTCTGTTGGGGAATACTGCTAAAATGTAGCCGTTACTCTGCTGGAGTGGATCACCCCCTTGGGGGGTTGTGGGTGATGTGAGCCCAGTCGAGGCTGCCAGTGGGGTCTGGAACCTGGAGACCCTCATGGACTTACAGGTGCTATTGATGAACTTTATTGCCCTTGTGGATTACTGCTAAATCCTGGACTGAGTAGCACAGAAATATCCTGGAAAAGATATACAAGTGTATTGACTGATCACGGATATCAAGTTATACATTCAACACATTTTTGGACATTACTCAATTGATCCAATTTCATTTATTTATTTATATGGTCATAACTCACACTTATAACCTTATATTTTTATATGTGTATTTACACTGGAAAAAATGTTTTGGCCTCTGGTTGCTAATAAGATTTTTGTTGGCGTAGTTTTTTTCTTATCTATTTTTTTCTCTTATCTATATTGACAGATCTAGCTATATTTAAGCACTTAAGACCCGGACCTTTAGGCAGGTTAAAGACCCGGCCAGGTTTTGCAATTCGGCACTGCGTTGCTTTAACAGACATTTGCGCGGTCGTGCAATGTGGCTCCCGAACAAAATTGGCGTCCTTTTTTTACCACAAATAGAGCTTTCTTTTGGTGGTATTTGATCACCTCTGCGGTATTTATTTTTTGCGCTATAAACAAAAATAGAGCAACAATTTTGAAAAAAAAACAATATTTTTAACTTTTTGTTATAATAAATATCCCCCAAAAATATATAAAAAAAAAACATTTTTTTCCTCAGTTTAGGCCGATACGTATTCTTCTACATATTTTTGGTAAAAAAAATCGCAGTAAGCGTTTATCGGTTGGTTTGCGCAAAATTTATAACGTTTACAAAATACGGGATACATTTACTGCATTTTTATTATTTTTTTTTTACTACTAATGGCGGCAATCAGCGTTTTTTTTTTTTGTGACTGCGACATTATGGCGGACACTTCGAACAATTTTGACACATTTTTGGGACCATTGTCATTTTCACAGCAAAAAATGCATTTAAAATGCATTGTTTATTGTGAAAATATGCTACTTAAGATACGACGGTGTAAGCGAATTACGCTGCTCGTATCTTAGAAGGAAGCCGGCGTATCTTCTTTTCTGAATAGCAAAAAAGATACGCCGGCTTTTCTTAGTATTTATGCAAAATACGGGATACATTTACTGCCACAATTGCAGTTTGGGAGTTAACCACAAGGGGTCGCTGAAGGGCTAATGTGTGACCTAATGTGTCTTTACAACTGTAGGGGGGTGTGGCTGTAGGTGTGATGTCATCGATTGTGTATCCCTTCAGCTCCGGGGACCCGCAGTCCCGGTCACGGAGCTTCGGACCGGGTCACGAGAACGTGCCGCGGGCGAGCGTCCGCGACCCATGGCTGGGCACTAGCACAGGATGTACCTGTACGTGGATGTGCCCAGCGGTGCCTTTCTGCCAATGTTTATGTGCAGAAGGCGGTCCTTAAATGGTTAACCACTTCCCGCCCAGCCTATAGTCAAATGACAACTGGGCGGCACATTTGTCGATCCGGGTGGCTGTCATTTGACGTCCACCCAGATCTTGCCCCGCGCAAAGTCGTTGGGCTCCACTGCGGTGCAATCTGTCACCATCTGTGTCCATCGGGCAGTGTACTGGTACCATGTTAGTGCTGTAGCCTATCAAATCAGGTCACATGGCAGTTGTAAACAATGGATGGCATCCCCAGCGGCGGACCAAGAAAATAAGAGGGTTGGGGCTGCTCTGTGCAAAACCACTGCACAGAGCAGGTAACATGTTTGTTATATATACACATTTATTTTTTTGCCTTTAATATCACTTTACACTCTCTAAATCATGCAACCTTTAATACATATGAGGGTCAAAAAAAAAGCTTGATAGAAAACTCCAAGTGTATGTGATTTCTTCCTTCCACGTCTTGTTCTTCCAACTTGTTCTTCCATAAATTGTATCCAAAAATAAAACAAAACGATGTAGCGTTGCATGCTCTGCACCAAACTACATGTATTAATTACTAAGTGATTGTGCTCACATGTATCTGTGCAAAAATCCCACTCTTTGCCGTGTGCTTACTCTCCCAGGTGCCATATACCACATGCCAATATAGGGCCAGATTCAGAAAGCATTTACGCCAGCGTATCTATAGATATGCTGCATAAATACTAAGAAAAGCCGGCGTATCTTTTTTGCTATTCAGAAAAGAAGATACGCCGGCTTCCTTCTAAGATACGAGCAGCGTAATTCGCTTACACCGTCGTATCTTAAGTAGCATATTTACGCTGGCCACTAGGTGGCGATTCGTGTAAATTATGCAAATGAGCTATTTACGCAGATTCACGAGCGTACTTGCGACGGCGTGTCGTATTTTACGTCGTTTGCGTAAGCGTGAGATCGGCGTAAGGTTACCCCAGCTATAGCAGGCGCAGCCAATGTTAAGTATGGACGTCCAGACCGCGTCAAATTGTACGTCGGTTACGTCGTTTGCGTAAATCGTTCGGGAATGGGGCTCGACGTTAGTTACCTTTACGTCGTTTACATTTAGAAAAAGCAATGTGATTTTGCGCATGCACACTGGGAACGTTCACGGACAGCGCATGCGCCGTCCAAAAAAAACGTCAATTACGTGGGGTCATGATTCATTTACATTAATCATGCCCCCACTAAAGCAATTTGAATTGCGCGGCCTTACGCCGTGCACTTTACGCTACGCCGCCGCATATTATGGAGCAAGTGCTTTCTGAATAAGGCACTTGTCCATAATATTTGCGGCGGCGTAGTATAAAGAGGAAACGCTATGCCGCCGGAAACATTTTTGTATCTGAATCCGTCCCATAATCTCCCCATAACCTCCACCTTTAATTCCTCAAAAATTTGTATCCAAAAAGAAAACCAAACTCTATAGAGTGATTCTCACCATGTAGGATCATTTCTTAACCACAGACAAAACCACTAAAGTTAGCACCACATCCCTAGATTAAGAAGATATTGGAATATGTATGTGATTTTAGAGGTGCGTATTGATCCAGAGAAAATATTAAAAGAAAAACATTGTATTTTAACTTTAGTTAAAAATGTATCTAAAAACAATCACAATCACAGCAAGTTTGATGTAGGCCCCAATGTGTTTCGCCTTCAGATTGAGGGCGAAACATGTTGGGAACCACATCAAACTTGCTGTGTCCATAAGGACTGTACCAAATGATATCATTTTTAGATACATTTTTAAAATACAATGTTTTTCTTTTAATATTTTGTCTGGATCCATTTCCTAATATACGCACTTCTAAAATCCCATACATATCCCAAGATCTACTCTTCACCATGTGCCTTTCTCGCTATGTGCCATATCCCATATGCCTATATACTTTTACCCAAACCTATTCTCACATCCCAATGTCAGATATTGTATGTTATAAAACTCTTCCTCTTCCAGCTCTCCTTTAAAATCTCCACAATTTGATTCACAGCATCCATATATATGAAAAAATATAAAAGCAAAGACCATAGTGCAGGAGATTTAGGAGCCAGCAGTTTATTATATAAAAAGGTGCTCCCATGTATACAGAAGCATAAAAAACAGAATACAAGATGGATGAATGAGTGTTTAGGTTTCCAGTGTGCGCCTGTTGTCCCTCCCCAACGCGTTCCGTCACATGACTATATAAAACCTATAATAAGATTGTGCATGTTGACCATAGGTACACTTTAAAACCCAACATGAAGCACCTCTGACACCACTCTCTACAGAATTCTCCTGTCCAGGGTGGGGGTGGAGCTATAACCACTGGGCTCACAGGAAGCGAGTTGAATAATGTTGGGCGTCATTCAACTCAGAAGAGGAGCAGCAGTTGATCAGTGAGCAGGTACATCTTCTGGGGACAGAAAATAATAGAAGCTGGAGCTACATTTTCATTTTCAAGAGCCGCTGGATGGGGGGGGTATTTTTTTTTTTTTTCAAAGTGTTAGGACTTAAAACATTTTGCTGACTGATGCTGACTATTGCTAAATCCATTTTCAGCTAAACATCTAGTCTGTGAATTATTTCTGATATGCTGCTTTTAATATGAAAATTCTAAATGATCATATAGCATTATAATTGGTGACTGCAACAACCCTTTGTAACTTTTTTTCATTAATAGGTATTTTTTCATGCAGTTCTATTATGTTTCCAGAACATTTCCGACAATCAGGCATTGAAATTTCCAGAAACATCCTTGCTGCTGAGTGGGTTTAATTTTCACCCGGCTACAATACTAGCTAAATTCGTATAGCTATTATATTCATTTTTAGTGCAACCTAAAAAAAACTCCTTGGAAAAAAAAATATTTTTTATTTTCTGTTTGGTAATTTTGGTCATTTTGATCCCTAACTGATAAGAGGACACTGATGAGGTGTACTGATATGCAGCACTGATAGGTGACACTGATGGGCACTGATAGGTGACACTAATTGGCACTGCTGGGCACTTATAGGGTGGCACTGATGGTCACTCATAGGATGGCACTAATAGGCAACACTGCTAAACACTGATAGGTGACACTGATTGGCACTGATGGGGCGGCACTGATGATCAGCGCCTTGGTTTATCTGTATACATGTCCCCTGTCACACTGTCCCGCTGTTTATTTTCTCTCCTCTCCTCACGCTGCGACAGCACATGAGGAAAGGAATGCCGATAACCAGCAAGTTTGTTTACACGTGATACAGCGATCAGTGCTATTAAAATTGCACTGATTACAGTGTAAATATCACTGCCAGGGAAGGGGTTAACACTAGAGGGCGTTCAAGGGGTTACCGTAATTTGTGTTCCCTATGGAGGTGTTTCTAACTATGGAGGAGGAGAGAGATTGCTGTTCCTAATCACTAGAAACAGCATATCTGTCTGTTCTTCCCTGTCAGAACGGGGATCTGTGTGTTTACATTGACAGAACATTTCCGACAATCAGGCATTGAAATTTCCAGAAACATCCTTGCTGCTGAGTGGATTTAATTTTCACCCGGCTACAATACTAGCTAAATTCGTATAGCTATTATATTCATTTTTAGTGCAACCTAAAAAAAACTCCTTGGAAAAAAAAATATTTTTTATTTTATGTTTGGTCATTTTGGTAATTGTTATACTTCACTGATAAGAAGACACTAATGAGGTGTACTGATATGCGGCACTGATAGGTGACACTGATGGGCACTGATAGGTGACACTGATGGGCACTAATAGGTGACACTAATTGGCACTGCTGGGCACTTATAGGTGGCACTGATGGTCACTCATAGGATGGCACTGATAGGCAACACTGCTAAACACTGATAGGTGACACTGATTGGCACTGATGGGCGACACTGATGATCAACGCCTTGGTTTATCTGTGTACATGTCCCCTCTCACACTTGCTGTTTATTGGCTCTCCTCACGCTGCGACAGCACATGAGGAAAGGAATGCCGATAACCAGCAAGTTTGTTTACACGTGATACAGCGATCAGGGCTATCAAAATTGCACTGATTACAGTGTAAATATCACTGCCAGGGAAGGGGTTAACACTAGAGGGCGTTCGAGGGGTTACCGTAAATTGTGTTCCCTATGGAGGTGTTTCTAACTATGGGGGAGGGGACTGACTGGAGGAGGAGAGAGATTGCTGTTCCTAATCACTAGAAACATCATATCTGTCTGTCCTCCCCTGTCAGAACCGGGATCTGTGTTTTTTTACATTGACAGATCCCCGTTCTGGCTCTCTGTGGAACGATCGCAGGTAGTTTGAATAATCAAGTTCAGATATCCTTTCGAATGAAAATAAAATTCCTGTTTACTTGTAATTTCAGCTGCATATGAATAGGGAAAAAAAGTACAAATTCCCATCATTTTTTTTTTTCTGCTTTAGTAAACCAGCAATTATCATCATACACATTTGTTTTTCTTTAAATAAAGGGTTTAAAGAAATCAACCCACAACTGACCTACAGACATCGTACGGGTTTTATCAAATGTTATTGTGGAGCCTTACCAAGGATTGCCACTTCATCAATTTAAAACTTGACAAATATTAATTACACAAGTTCTGTGATTAATTAGACAATATTTTAGCAGCGTTTAATCAGCCAGAAAAACGGCTTCCTCCTGGCGTCTGGCAGCAACCCTAGACTCTACTTTATTCTTCTCTGAAGATACTGATATTTGCCATGCCAGCATTATTATCAGACCTACTTCTGAACGTGAGCGTCCACCCTTATTATAATCAGTGCTTCTGCATCTCTTTGCAGTATGTGTGTCTCAGCATCCCTCCCTCTATTGCAGGGGATGACTGTCATTTAACCACTTAAGACCCGGACCAAAATGCAGGTAAAGGACCAGGCCCCTTTTTGCGATTCGGTACTGCGTCGCTTTAACTGACAATTGCGCGGTCGTGCAACGTGGCTCCCAAACAAAATTTGCGTCCTTTTCTTCCCACAAATAGAGCTTTCTTTTGGTGGTATTTTATCGCCTCTGCGATTTTTATTTTTTGCGCTATATACAAAAATAGAGCGACATTTTTGAAAAAAAAACAATATTTTTTACTTTTTGTCATAAGAAAAATCAAATAAACTAAATTTTAGTCAAACATTTAGGCCAACATTTATTTAGCCACATGTCTTTAGTAAAAAAAAATCGCAATAAAAAATAAATAAATACAGCGATCAGAAAAATTATCGCTTAGTGACAATAGGGAGTGAACGGGTTAACTAGGGCGGTGATCAAGGGGTTAAAACTTTATTGGGGGGTACGGGGGCTACTCTGGACCTGACACTAACTGACTGTCACACTGTCACACTGCCTGTCACACTGACACTAAATGCAGTGATCAGTACATATATGATCACTGCATTCAGTGACACTGTGACAGGGTGTGGGGTGATCACAAGGGGTTAAGTGTGACTGCGTGTACTGGTGTCAGTGTAGTGTTGTGCAGACTTACTGTGTGATGTGATCTCTCCTCAGCGGCGGTTTAAAAAAACGCTGAGAGCAGAGATCACATCACTTCCTCCTCCTGTGTTTACACAGGAGGAGGAAATGACACTGCAGGGGAGCCAGCGGATTGGCTGGGAGCGATCCGGAGGGGGCGGACAAAAACGAACCGCCGCCCCCTCAGCACGGATCGCTCGCAAAGCCACCGGGACCGCCCCATGTACCAGGGGGGGGTCCCGATCGGACCCCCAACCCACGTCAAGGCAGCCACGTACAGGTACGTTGATGTGCCTGTCCGTGCCATTCTGCCGACGTAAATGTACATGCGGCGGTCCTTAAGGGGTTAAAGGAGTTGTAAATGAAATAAAAAATTATGCTGAAATGACTGTTTACAGGGTATAGAGCCATAATAGTTAACTGATTCCTTTTAAAAACGATTAAAAATAGATAAAAATCAATCATATAATGTACCTCTAGTTTCTAGTTTCGTTTTTGCATGTTGTTTCCTGCCTCTCTGCTGTACAGAGCCACATAGCCAATACAGGGCAGTGATGGTTTGGAAAACTAAACTGATTGGTGCTGAGGGGTTTTAGACACACAGTAATCACACCTCCTTAATTAGTGACCACAGAGAGAAAGCTCCCAGCACTGTGGTTATCAGGAAACAGACAACCAGGAAGTGTGGAAATCAGAGAAGAATTACAGAAACTTCAGAGCAAAAACGAACAATGAGGACATGAAAACAGCACTGCTTTAAGGTAAAGAAAGCTATTAAGATAAAAAAAAAATCCTTTACAAACCCTTAAAGTTCCAACTTTGTGCAGGCTACTGGGAAAAACAATGAGCCAATCACGTAATCAGTAGATAAGTATTGCGGAATGTTCTGTGCACAAATAGTGTTTGGAAGGTCATCAACATTTGATTTATTTGTGTGCTTACTGAAATGCAGAAAGTAACATTGTATTAAAGATTAATTAATTCAATGTAATATAACTTTGTAGAAAAAGTGGAGCTTTCCTTTATATTCTCTAAAATGGTGTTTATCTTGCATGACTATTTTAATATTATTAGTAGTAATATTGCATTGTGGATACTTAAAGTGGTTGTAAAGGTAAATGTTTTTTCACCTTAATGCAATCTATGCATTAAGGTGAAAAAACATCCGACAATACCGCCCTATCCCCAGCCCCCGTTTTACTTACCTGGGCTCTCAAAAGTCCCGCGCTCACCCCTGTCATCCTCCTCGTTTCTGAGCCTGGCCGGTAATTGGCTACACTGGATGGATTGAAAGCAGCGCAGCCATAGGCTCGCGCTGCTATCAATCACATCCAATGACGCAGCGTGCCGGGGGCGGGGCCGAGTGATACAGTGAGCAGCAATAGCCGCCGGCTGTATCACGGGAGTGTGCCTGCAGGAACTCAACACCATACTCGCTCGCATAAAGGTGTTGAGTTCTTGCGGGCAGGAGCCGAGACAGCCGCCGAGGGACCCCAGAAGACCAGGTTTGGGGACACTCTGTGCAAAACGAGCTGCACAGTGGAGGTAAATATAACATGTTTGTTATTTTAAAAAAAAATTATTTAAACTTTACAACCACTTTAAAGGGTAACTCTACTTTCATTGGGAAAAACAAAAATAATTGTCATGCCTTCAGCAAGTGTTTCATATGTGCTTTTGTTTAATTGTTGAATATGCTAATGTAAAGTAAATTGTGGTATCGCCATCTAGTGGCTCTTTTACATACTTAGGGCCAGATTCTCAAAGACTTACGACGACGTATCTCCACGTACGCCGTCGTAAGTCCGAATGTGCGCCGTCGTATATGCGCGCCTGATTCTTAGAATCAGTTACGCATAAATTCGGCCAAGATACGAGCGGCGTAAGTCTCCTACACTGTCGTATCTTGGGTGCATATTTACGCTGGCCGCTAGGTGGCGCTTCCGCAGATTTTTGCGTTGAATATGCAAATGAGCTAGATACGCCGATTCTCGAACGTACGTGCGCCCGTCGCAATTAGTTACGCCGTTTACGTAAGACATACGCCGGCGTAAAGATAAAGCTGCTCTCTAGGTAGCGCAGCCCATGCAAGGTATGGACGTCGGAACAAGCGTATCTTTTTACATCGTTTGCGTAAGTCGTACGCGAATAGGGTACGTAAGTTACGTTTACGTCATAGGCAGTGTTCAACGTATCTTAGGCATTCTATCCGACGCATGCGCACTGGGATACCTCCACGGACAGCGCATGCGCCGTTCGTTAAAAGCGTAAATTACGTGGGGTCACAATTAATTTACATAAAACACACCTACCTCTTCCACATTTGAATTAGGCACGCTTACGTCGGGACATTTACGCTACGCTGCCGTAACTTAGGACGCAAGTGCTTTGAGAATACTGCACTTGCGTCCTAAGTTGTGACGTAAATACGATACGCTACGCCCGCTCATAGTTATGCCGCCCTATGTGAATCTAGGCCTTAGTATCTGTGAATAATTTACTGAAGGTAGATAAAGATTGTTGCTTAAAAGCCACTGTAGCTTCCCATAATTCCTGTGGACTATACCATGAGGTCTGAGAGACAGCCCCCAGTAGCCATCTTCCTTCTTCATCCATGCATCCATCCATTCTCCACACTTGATGTAATTCTAATTTCAGCCGGAAACATCGCTGGAAACATCGCTGGTATGTTCATAATCCCTTTACAATTCATTAAAGCCGCTAGTGATTTTAAATGACCTTTTTTCCTTCAGAAATTACACTTTGTGCAGGGACAGTTCTAAGCACGGGAAACAAGCGCTACTTTACAGGCATACTATACCCCCCCGGTACAAAATTTAAAGGAATATTTCAATTTTATTGTTTCACTTTAAGCATTATTAAAATCACTGCTCCCGAAAAAACTGCAGTTTTTAAATCTTTTTTTTTGCATTGATACATGTCCCCTGGGGCAGGACCCGGGTCCCAAAACACTTTTTAGGACACTAATGCCTCGTTTCCACTGAGCGGATCGGTTCGGTACGGTTCGCTATTTTGGGTGTTTCCATTATGAAAGCGCGCCATAAAAGCGAACCGTACCGCGCCAGCAAAGGTCCTGCTTCAGATGAGGGTCCAAAGAAAAGTGGAGCGGTACGTTTAGGGCGGAGCTACTGGCGTCACATGGTTCATTCCACTGATTGGTGGACAGAAAACAGCTATGCTGACGTCAAAGCAAAGCGCCAACCAATCACCACGTCCCTAGTCCATATAAAGGAGAAGGATGGCAGCAAACAACAGGCTTTGGTTATCTGAGGAACTATCTACTTTCCTATCAATTATTGGTGATGGCGTTATTCAGAGTGAGCTTGATGGATCAGTGAGAAATGAGAAGGTCTATAAAGAAATTTCTCAGCGGATGGCAGCCGAGGGATTCGAACGGACGTCGGGCCAGTGTAGGGCAAAGCTGAAAAAGCTTAAAGCTCAATATAAAAAAATTAAGGACGCCAACAGCCGTAGTGGAAATTGTCCAACTGCTTGGAGGTGGTACGACGCCATGGACGCCATTTACGGTCATCGGCCAGCAAACCAAGGCAGGGAGGGAGATCTGGACTCTGCAACTGTAATTCTGGAATCCATGGTAGACCCCTTTGGTAAGTTAATTTTTTTTAAACTTTGCATAGGATATCGCTCTGCTAACCATTTTAAATGAAATATCTAACCATATGTTTATTTTCAGAAACAGTTGATGGACTCTCCAATGATGTATCAAACATTTCAGGTGATGGACCTTCAACGTCTTTCAGCAGCAACAGTAGTTTTTCATTAGACCAACCACCGAGTAGCCAACCACCGAGTAGCCAACCACCAAGTAGCCAACCACCGAGTAGCCAACCACCGAGTACTCCCAATGCACCCCGACACAATGCTAAGACATGATGATAATCAATAAATTCTCTGGGGGGCAGATGAGCAGTGCTGTGTATTGGTGTAGCAGATGAGAGGGGGGTGGTGATGAGTTTTGGGGGAGATGTGCAGGAGGTACAGTGGTGGAAGAGATGAGAGGGGGGGTTCAGCTCTGGGGGGCAGATGAGCAGTGCTGTGTATTGGTGTATCAGATGAGAGGGGGGGTGATGATGAGTTTTGGGGGAGATGAGCAGTGCTGTGTATTGGTGTATCAGATGAGAGGGGGGTTCAGCTCTGGGGGGCAGATGAGCAGTGCTGTGTATTGGTGTAGCAGATGAGAGGGGGGGTGGTGATGAGTTTTGGGGGAGATGAGCAGTGCTGTGTATTGGTGTATCAGATGAGAGGGGAGTTCAGCTCTGGGGGGCAGATGAGCAGTGCTGTGTATTGGTGTAGCAGATGAGAGGGGGGGTGGTGATGAGTTTTGGGGGAGATGAGCAGTGCTGTGTATTGGTGTATCAGATGAGAGGGGGGTTCAGCTCTGGGGGGCAGATGAGCAGTGCTGTGTATTGGTGTAGCAGATGAGAGGGGGGGTGGTGATGAGTTTTGGGGGAGATGAGCAGTGCTGTGTATTGGTGTATCAGATGAGAGGGGGGTTCAGCTCTGGGGGGCAGATGAGCAGTGCTGTGTATTGGTGTAGCAGATGAGAGGGGGGGTGGTGATGAGTTTTGGGGGAGATGTGCAGGAGGTACAGTGGTGGAAGAGATGAGAGGGGGGGTTCAGCTCTGGTGGGCAGATGAGCAGTGCTGTGTATTGGTGTAGCAGATGAGAGGGGGGAACAGAAGTGGGCCAGTGTGGTACAGTCTGGTGGGGCAGATGAGAAAGGTTTTTTTTTTTTTGTATAATACAGGTGAAAGAAGAAGGTTGCAGTTGGATCTGCGCACAGTCATGGAGGATATGCGGGCAGCAGAAGAAAGGCAGCTGGAAAGAATGGATAACCTTTCTGAGAGAAGGTTTCAAGCACTATGTCAGGATGCACAGGAAGCTATGCGCCAGGAGGCAGAAATTGCCCGGATGCAGATGGAGCAGTTGGCTACCTTCAACCAGGCCTTCCTCGGTGTCCTTGGTCAGCTTGTTCAAGTGATTGGAGCCAATCGTCAACCCAGGTCACCACCCAGACAGTAGTGCCTTTCATGCAGCACAGGACCTGTACCCATTTTTACTTTTAAAGGAAATTTAATTATTTTGTGTTTAAAAAGTTATATTTTATTTTATTAATAGGCTACTTTTGAGCCAGCACCAATCACACAAGATTGGACACATTTCCTCCTTGCTGCACATGGCTTTAGTTGTAGTGCTGCTCTGGCACCTTCCCTCCTGGCACCTTTGCATTATCACCCACGCCTTGGAAGGTGCAGCCTGGATTTCACCAAAAGGCACCCCCGGTGGCTTCATATGTTTTTTCTTTGTCTGAATTTCTCACTTCCTGTTCCTTCTCAGTAAACTTTACTACATGCTTACTGAGAAGGAACAGAAATTGAGAAATTCAGACAAATATTCCAAAAAACATTTACATGTGATGTTGAAAAAAATGTTTTACAACCTCTTTAGGTTATTGTTTAACCACTTGTCATCTGCCCACCGTCAAATGACGGCGGGCAGACGACTCCATTATCCTGACATCACGTCATATGACGTGATGTCCCTTTAAAGCCGCGGGCGGGCGCCGCTCTGCGGGGATCCCGTGCGAGTGCCCGGCGGCAACGATCGCCGCCGGGCACACGCGATTGCTCAGTAACGGAGCGGGGACGTGGAGCTCTGTATGTAAACACAGAGCTGCACGTCCCTGTCAGGAAGAGAGGAGATCGATTGTGTCCCTTGTACATAGGGACACAATCGGTCACCTCCCCCAGTCACCCCCCCCTCCCCCCACAGTTAGAACACTCATAGGACACACATTTAACCCCTTCCCCGCCCCCTAGTGGTTAACCCCTTCACTGCCAGTCACATGTATACAGTAATCAATGCATATTTATAGCATTTTTCACTGTATAAATGTAAATGGTCCCAAAAATGTCAGAAAAGTGTCCGAAATGTCCGCCATAACTTCGCAGTCCCAATAAAAAAATCGCAGATCGCCGCCATTAATAGTAAAAAAAAAAAAAAAAAAAATGCCATAAACTATCCCCTATTTTGTAAACGCTATAAATTTTGCGCAAACCAATCGATAAACGCTTATTGCATTTTTTTTTTTACCAAAAATATGTAGAAGAATACGTATCGGCCTAAACTGAGGGAAAAAATATTTTTTTTATATATTTTTTGGGTTATTTATTATAGCAAAAAGGAAAAAATATTGAATTTTTTTAAAAATTGACGCTCTATTTTTGTTTATAGCGCAAAAAATAAAAACCGCAGAGGTGATCAAATACCACCAAAAGAAAGCTCTATTTGTGGGAAAAAAAGGACGCCAATTTTGTTTGGGAGCCACGTCGCACGGACGCGCAATTGTCAGTTAAAGCGACGCAGTGCCGGAAGCTTATATTTTGTCTGGGCAGGAAAGGGGTGTAGGTGCACAGTAGGTAAGTGGTTAAGAGATTGTACATTCCCCAAATTTTTACTTTAAAAAAAGTATGAAGATGAATTTTTTGTTGAATAAAAAAACAAAATAGACTTCTACGAGTATGTCGTTTCTGCAACATTTTATTAAACTTATGGCATAATTCATAAAGTAAATAACATTGTACTTATAAATGAGAAAAAATTAAAAGTTAAGGTGCCGCATCAGAGCCTGACGTATTTCGCTGCACTCTTCTTCCACATCATGTGCTGCTGTTACTGGTACTGGCTCTTCTGGAGATGTATTCCAATCCTGGTCAAAGTCTTCTCCATGACTTTCACAAAGATTGTGAAGAGTGCAGCAAGTTAGGACCATGGATTTGGTGAGTTGAATGTCACTGTCATTCCTCTTCATAAGACACCTCCACCTACCCTTAAGTCTTCCAAAAGCATTTTCCACTACAACACGTACCCTGGATGTTTTCTTGTTGTAGGTTTGCTGCTCTGTTGTTAGGCACCCATTGTCAGGAAATGGTTTCAGAAGCCAATTTTGTAAAGGGTAGGCAGAGTCTCCAAGCACATAGTAGCCAACATTCACCCCACAAATGTTCTTAGTGCTCACCGGGTAGAGTCCTCCCTGGCCAACCCAATCCCAAAGTGTTGACAATCGGAGAACCCGAGCATCATGCAAACTACCTGGCTTTCCTACATTCACATTCCAGAACAGTCCCTTGCCATCCACTACTGCCTGGAGGATGATGGAATGCCAGCCTTTTCGGTTGAAGTAGTCGGTGTGGTATTCTTGTGGTGCTATTATTGGTATGTGTGGAGCCATCAATAGCACCAACACACTGTGGAAGGCCCCACCTGTTCTCAAAGTACTCAGCCATGTATTTTAGCTTTTCCCTGTCCGGGAAATGCACAATGTCAGGAGCTAGCAATGTGCACACAGCCTTACAGAAGTCCTGCACACACCGACACACTGAAGATTTGCTCACACCGAAAAGATGGCCTATACTCCTGTATTCACTGTTGGTAGCCAGCTTCCACAGTGCAATGGCAACTCTCTTCCTCACAGGCAAACTGGCTCTGAAGTTTGTATTTCTCTTTTCCATTACTGGACGTAGCTTGGCACAAAGAAAGGAGAAGTATTCCTCTGACATCCTGAAATTCTGCACTGTCTGTGTGTAAATCCTGGGACGGTCACATTCCACCAATCATTGGCACGAGGGAAAGCCCAAATCACTGGGCTGCGGCGCTGCTTTGCCAAAAGGAGAAGCACCTGAAAAAAAATAAAAATGGTAACATATCTCAAAAAATAAACATCTTTCAAGTCAATGTGTATGTCAAGGTTGGTTGGTAGGTCAGTGAGTGTGTGTGTCATATTGGTGGGTCAGTGTGTGGGTCAGTGTGTGTGTGTCAGTGTGTGTGTGTGTCAGTGTGTGTGGGTCAGTGTGTGTGTGTGGGTCAGTGTGTGTGTGTGTGTCAGTGTGTGTCAGTGTGTGTGTGTGTGTGTGTCAGTGTGTGTGGGTCAGTGTGTGTGGGTCAGTGTGTGTGTGTGGGTCAGTGTGTGTGTGTGGGTCAGTGTGTGTGTGTGTGTCAGTGTGTGTCAGTGTGTGTGTGTGTCAGTGTGTGTGTGTGTCAGTGTGTGTGTGTGGGTCAGTGTGTGTGTGTGTGTCAGTGTGTGTGTGTCAGTGTGTGTGTGTCAGTGTGTGTGTGTGTGGGTCAGTGTGTGTGTGTGTCATATTGGTGGGTCAGTGTGTGGGTCAGTGTGTGTGTGTGTGTGTGTGTGTCAGTGTGTGTGTGTGTGTGTGTGTGTCAGTGTGTGTGTCAGTGTGTGTGGGTCAGTGTGTGTGTGTGGGTCAGTGTGTGTGTGTGTGTCAGTGTGTGTCAGTGTGTGTGTGTGTGTGTCAGTGTGTGTGTGTGTCAGTGTGTGTGTGTGTGTGTGTCAGTGTGTGTGTGTCAGTGTGTGTGTGTCAGTGTGTGTGTGTGTGTGTCAGTGTGTGTGTGTCAGTGTGTGTGTGTGGGTCAGTGTGTGTGCGTTTCAGTTAAGTCGGTCAGTTGTGCTTACCCTATAGCGCTGCCGTCTTAGCCGCACCAATGTGTACTTCTCCTCCCGGCTACACATCCAAGCTAAAAGTTTCCTTTTCTTTTCTGCTGTGTTTCTCCTGGCCGCTCGCAACCTTCTCCCATACAATGCGGCATGTGTTCCGTTCCAAGCGACCCAAACCGATCTGCTCAGTGGAAACGAGGCATAACTTGCATATTTTAAAATTAGCACTTTAGATTTCAAACGTACGAGTTTAGACTTTAACAGGGTTCTAAAGTTCACAAGAACTTGCCGCGAACACCCCAAATTGAACTCGAAGCTCATCCCTACTGTCTATCCAATTATACCTCAGCCACGTATAGTGAGGGCAGAACACAAATAAAGAAAAAAGAATATAGTTTATACAATTGCTACACAAATCGTATTGTAATTGAATGTTATTAAAAATGTCCTTTTCTTTTTCAATCTGCAGCGGCTGTAATTCCAGCTTTCACCAGGCACTCTTCGGTTAGTTCTCCGGACCAGATCCTTAGGTAAAACTGCTTGGTTAGGTCCAAATGTAATTAGGAATAGGCCCCCAAGCTCTGCTATAGCTGGGACCTTGACAAACATCAGCAGAGTCTAGCAGAACTGCCTCAAAGGGGCAGCAGGTCCTGAGGCTGGGAACTTCTCCAGTAGGACAAGAACAGAACTGCTCCAGCCCCCAGACTATTTTTGTCCCCTCCAGTCCCTTGGCTGCTGCACAATAAATATTCAAGCTATTAATTTGAATCTCCCTGTCCTCTAAGTTCTGAAAGCTATCAGAATGCAGGGGGAGGAATCAAACCTGCAGCCTGTGAGATCTTGAACAGCCCAGGGAAATCAATAGCTGATCCAATGATTACAGACAAGCTAAAAAGATTTACCTATTATCCTAGCAACTTACCTAGGAGGATGCTACAAACCTTCTTCATCAATTTTTCCCGGGCCAATATCCCTCTAAGAGTGTGTGGTCGCCCACTTCTACACTACACACATATCACATATATACTGTGTGTCTGTATATATATGTAGTGTGGCATAGTGAGGCCTTAAGGCAGTCTGGGCCAGGTTCTGGAGAAAACAGGCCCACTAATGGCACAGAAGAAAATAGCATGTTGTTCTTTTAGTAATATTAGGATTAGAGGTCTGTGCCCCACCCTCCTGAAAGGGGTCAGTGATTGTAAGGAAGATGAGAGGTGCACATCTGCATCATGCTGTCCAGGATGGGACAGGCCAAGAAGCTGAGATACAGGGTCTCACCCAGGGGTCAGAGGAGCCCCAAGCCAGAGGCCCAAGTCGGAGAGAGAGTCTATGAGGCCGCGTACACACGTACGAGAACCTCAACAGGCCAAACACATCGTTCCGCCCGTCGAGGTTCTCGCCCGGCCGTCGAAATCGTCGACCAAGCCGTCGGGAAAGGCGTCGAGCCATGGTTCTCGATGGGCCATCAAGCAAATAGAGAACCTGCTCTCTATTTTAGCTCGACGGCTTTCTCGACGGGACGCTCGGCGAAAACGTACACACGACCGAGTATCTCGGCAGAATATGGATCCCAGCGAGCTTCTCGCTGGATTCTGCCGAGGTTCTCGGTCGTGTGTACGGGGCCTGAGAGATGGAACAGCTGGGAGCTGAAAAGACACAAAGCTCAAAGAGGTACAGAGTTTGCATACCAGCACTGGGGGCAGTGGCTAGATGGTCTGGAGCAGGGGTGTCAAACTCAATTTCATAGCAGGCCGCATTATTTTTTGTTGCCTCCAGTTGTATCTGTAAGACTATGCATGCAGTGTTCAGTAGTGCGCTGCATACAGAATACAGAGCTTAGGAGTGCTCCACGTACAGAGTGCAGTGTTCAGTAGTGCTCTATGTACAGCGCACAGTGTTCAGGATTGTGTTATGTGCAGAGTTCAGTAGTGTGCTACGTACAGAGTGAAGTGTTCAGGAGTGCGTTATGTACAGAGTGCAGTGTTCAGAAGTGCATTATGTGCAGAGTTCAGGAGTGTGCTGCATACAGAGTGCAGAGCTCAGGAGTGGGCTGTGTACAGAGTGCAGAGTTCAGGAGTGAATTATGTATAGAGTGCAGAGTTCAGGGGTGCGCTACATACAAAGTGCAGAGTTCAGGAGTGCACTACATATAGAGTACAAGGTTCAGGAGTGTGTTATGTACAGGGTGTAGAGTTCTGGAGTGGGCTACATGAAGAGGGCAGGGTTTGGCTTTCTTTCACAGGCTTCCACCCCCGTCCTCGGCTCTGACCTCTGTACCACTCTCCTCCGCTCCCCACCTCTGCACACAACTCCCTCCACAGCCTTCATCTTTTCCCCATCCCTCATAAAAGGCTTCTGTGTTTTCAAGTGACAGTGGTGAGCGGAGGGTGGAGGGCAAGAGTTCCGCCACGTTCCGGCTGAAAAAAAGCCCTGGGTGCAAGGGCCGTATGAAACGGCCCGACGCGCTAGCAGCCCTTGTGTTTGACACATGTGGTCTGGAGGACCAAGGCATACATTCTGAGCAGTAGAGCTGCAAAGGAAGCCAGGAGGCTTAAATATTGTTCTTTGTCGTATTGATGGTGAGAACCCCCTGCATGGGAAGCTATACATTTGTGAACTTTTGCTTTCTTTAAATAAAGTGGACAGGAGATGCCCTGCAAAATACTTTTGGTGTGGAGTAAACTCACTGCATAAATGCATGACATCTACCATGAGCGCTAACTACCCCATGTCACAAAATACACAAAATATATATATATATATTTAGCACTACCCCAGAGGAGCTGTTGAGTATTTTTGGGCGGCATGTTACCTCTATTTCCTCGCCGTCCAGGGTATCAGATGAGAGTTGAGAAAAAGTTCAATGTCCATACTTTAGACTTCTTTTTTTGTATTTAATTATTTTTTTATTTATTTGCTGAACTTGGTAAAAGAATAAAATAAGTAGTTAAAGAGGTGAAAGGGTAACAGGTAGAAAGGTTCAGGTGCACAACTTCTGTCCGGAAACACTCCTGCTTCCAGCAACACAGCTTTCGTGGCCACTCTAGCCAGAGTGGGTATTGCGCACCCAGATAGGCCTCTCTTACTAGCCTAGCAGCCAGGATGGTGCACGGAAATTGGTAAAGTCTCTGCCACAGACCTTCCCACAGATGGAGGTATGTTCGGTCCAAAATACTCTCAGCACAGGATTCAGCACCCGGGTCTCTTCTGATTAAAGCGGACGTTCATCCAAAAAACAAGTATATAACATTGGATTGGATTGGATTAAATACTTATAGAGCGCCAAATGCAAGTTGTGATACTCGCGTCTAAGCACATTACATTCAGTATACCTCAAACATGTACAGTATTTTCTTTTGTGGGTGGGGGTGTACATACGGTATTATCTGTATTTTCCTCCCGACTTCCGGGTACTCGCTCCCACCTGAGTGGGCGTTCCTGTGCAGTGCCGCAATGTCATCTGAGACTTCGCCCATATGTTTGACGCGCCTGAGAAAAACTCCCCCCCAGGGCCGATCCTAGACGGGTGCGGGGGGTGCCCCGCACCCAGGCGCCCAGAGGGGGGAGGCGCCAAGGTGTCAGAGTGCTGCTCGCTCCTCTCTTGTTCTATGTGCTCGGAGCCTCGGAGTAAAAAGCGACCGCAAGGGCAACGCTATTGTTAGGCGCGGCGGTGCAGTCCGCCAGTGAATACAAGCCGTAACGTCGGGTGCGGGGGGGGGGTCGGCGCCATGAGCCGCGGCCACCCACTAACAATTGTAGTTTCTAGAGCGTCCTCTCTCCGAGCGCGTCACAGAGGAAGCCTGGGCTAGCTGACGTCAGTGACGTCACGGCCGCCGGCCCGTCGCCATTGCTTCTGGGAATTGTAGTCTGTGGCTGCGCGCACAAGCTCCCTGCTCACAGTGGGTATAGAGAGTCTGGAGAGCAGCGCAGCAGCCTCAGGCTAAGGAGAGGAGTCACGTAAAACTGTAATGCTGCGATGCTAGAATGGGCATGCTGCAGTCAATGAATTAAATATAAACTGACCCCAGGACAGGAGCATCACTATCAACCCCCCCCCCCCCCCCATGGAGGAGGCCGTGCAACTTACAAGAAGGAGGACCTGTCCTGTTGAACTGGCAACCCATCGCTGAGGTGAGAAACCCTGACACCCCCCCCCCAGCTGACCATCCTATCTATTTTCCCTCCTGCTGGAAGCTAGCCATGGCCCATAGGCCCGCTGCCAGCTCTGCTGGGTCCTGCTGAGAGCTGGATGACAGACCTGTGGGTCCTGCTGGGAGCTGGCTGCCAGATCTGTGGGTCCTGCTGGGAGCTGGCTGCCGGATCTGTGGGTCCTGCTGGGAGCTGGCTGCCGGATCTGTGGGTCCTGCCGGGAGCTGGCTGCCAGATCTGTGGGTCCTGCTGGGAGCTGGCTGCCGGATCTGTGGGTCCTGCCGGGAGCTGGCTGCCGGATCTGTGGGTCCTGCCGGGAGCTGGCTGCCAGATCTGTGGGTCCTGCCGGGAGCTGGCTGCCAGATCTGTGGGTCCTGCCGGGAGCTGGCTGTCGGATCTGTGGGTCCTGCTGGGAGATGGCTGCCGGATCTGTGGGTCCTGCCGGGAGCTGGCTGCCAGATCTGTGGGTCCTGCTGGGAGCTGGCTGCCGGATCTGTGGGTCCTGCCGGGAGCTGGCTGCCGGATCTGTGGGTCCTGCCGGGAGCTGGCAGCCAGCTCCCAGCAGGACCCAGAGGTCCGCAGCCAGCTCCCAGCAGGATCCACAGGCTGTAGGTCCTTTTTGGAACTGGCCACAGACCTATGGATCCTGCTGGCTACTGGAGTGGGCACTGGTAGGCTGCATTTGGTAGGCACTGGTAGGCTGCATTTGATGGGCACTGGTAGGTTGCATTTGATGCATTGATATCTTTATAATATTAGTATAATTCCCACAGTCTCTGAACATCTCTTGTATCATGTCTGCAGTCTCTGACCATCTCTGCTATCATGTCTGCAGTCTCTGACCATCTCTGGTATCATGTCTGCAGTCTCTGACCATCTCTGGTATCATGTCTGCAGTCTTTGACCATTTCATGTAGTATGTCTGCAGTCTCTGACCATCTCCTTGTTTCATGTCTGCAGTCTCTGACCATCTCCTTGTTTCATGTCTGCAGTCTCTGACCATCTTCTTGTTTCATGTCTGCAGTCTCTGACCTTCTCCTGGATTATGTCTGCAGTCTCTTACATCTCCTATATTATGTCTGCAGCCTCTGACCATCTCCTGTATTATGTCTGCAGTCTCTGACCATCTCCTGTATTATGTCTGCAGTCTCTGACCATCTCCTGTTTCATGTCTGCAGTCTCTGACCATCTTCTTGTTTCATGTCTGCAGTCTCTGACCATCTCCTTGTTTCATGTCTGCAGTCTCTGACCATCTCCTTGTTTCATGTCTGCAGTCTCTGACCATCTCCTTGTTTCATGTCTGCAGTCTCTGACCATCTCCTTGTTTCATGTCTGCAGTCTCTGACCATCTCCTTGTTTCATGTCTGCAGTCTCTGACCATCTCCTTGTTTCATGTCTGCAGTCTCTGACCATCTTCTTGTTTCATGTCTGCAGTCTCTGACCATCTCCTTGTTTTCATGTCTGCAGTCTCTGACCATCTCCTTGTTTCATGTCTGCAGTCTCTGACCATCTTCTTGTTTCATGTCTGCAGTCTCTGACCATCTTCTTGTTTCATGTCTGCAGTCTCTGACCATCTCCTTGTTTCATGTCTGCAGTCTCTGACCATCTCCTTGTTTCATGTCTGCAGTCTCTGACCATCTTCTTGTTTCATGTCTGCAGTCTCTGACCATCTTCTTGTTTCATGTCTGCAGTCTCTGACCATCTCCTTGTTTCATGTCTGCAGTCTCTGACCATCTCCTTGTTTCATGTCTGCAGTCTCTGACCATCTCCTTGTTTTCATGTCTGCAGTCTCTGACCATCTCCTTGTTTCATGTCTGCAGTCTCTGACCATCTTCTTGTTTCATGTCTGCAGTCTCTGACCATCTTCTTGTTTCATGTCTGCAGTCTCTTACCATCTCCTGTATTATGTCTGCAGTCTCTGACCTTCTCCTGTATTATGTCTGCAGTCTCTTACCATCTCCTGTATTATGTCTGCAGTCTCTGACCTTCTCCTGTACTATGTCTGCAGTATGTCTGGGGGCTCTTTCTACCAGACTCTCTTCCTGTACTTTGTTTATTGTTAAGAGATCATGGGAGGATCCCAGAGGATCCCAGAGTAATGAAGGGGAGCATCTCTGTGTTTTAGTTGTTGAGGGGAGGAGTTAGTAAGATTACCACGCCCATGAGGGGGCGCCAGAAAAATGTCTGCACCCAGGCGCCTGTGACCTTAGGATCGGCCCTGCTCCCCCCGGCGGATAAGGCGCGTCACGACTTTCCAAAAGTAGCAGAACTGCAAGTCAGCTCTATACGGCACCTGCGCAGTCAGCTCTACACGGCTCCTAGTCGGTGCGCAGGCGCCGTGTAGAGCCGACTCGCAGTTCGGCTACTTTCGGAAAGTCGTGACGCGCCTTATCCGCCTGGGGGAGTTTTTCTCAGGCACGTCAATCATATAGCGAACTCCCAGATGACATTGCGGCACTGCACAGGAACGCCCACTCCCGCAGGAGCGAGTACCCGGAAGCCGAGAGGAAAATACAGATGATACCGTATGTACACCCCCAAAAGAATAAAAAACGGCATACTCTACATGTTTGAGGTATACTGAATGTAATGTTATATACTTGTTTTTTGGGTGAACCTCCGCTTTAACTTCTTGTAAACTTAGAACAGGAGACCATCATTCAGCCCTTCAGTAATGGTGCGTCCTTCGATGAAGTTCAAGGCCTCTCCTGAGATGCCAGCCTCGTGCTCGGTGCTCTCCAAGACAGGTTCTTCATCGAGTGGCTTCCTCCCTCCAGGACAGACAGCACAGGACCACTCTGCAAACGTAGACCCAGTCTGACTTCTGGGCCTTTGTAGATCACAACCCCGGACCAACGTGGTCCCGGGGCCAGGAACACTTGAACACGCACCCCCGGCCAGGAGGGCCACACACAGGGGGTGGTGAGAAGACAGACCCAGGATCAACGACCCCGGTCCAATGGTGTCTGTCCCTTAAGTACTCCTTCCCAGCATGCACCGTGGGACAATCAACCCCCACTGATTGGCTGCCAAAGGGGAACACCCAAAACACCTTGATCTGACTGCTGCCACCCTTGGCCTGGGGTGGCAACGGCACCCCAGACAACAATAGTGGTCGCTCGCAGTACAGCCACGGCTGGAACAGAGGCCCAAATTTGGAAAAAAATCATACAGTCTGAGTCAACTCTCAGACTACCCTCTAAATTTAAAGCAGCAACGGCAAAAAAGTAGCAGGCCGCTACATATATATATTAGCTATTTGTCTGCAGTGCAAATTTATATTCTGGTTGCAAAATTCTTATGTGACTTTGAGCAAGAAAATCACTGACAAGTCAGTTAAAGCTTTCTTTGTTAAAGGGGTGTTCCAGCCCTAAGTTGTGTTTATTAAAAGTCAGCAGCTACAAAAAGTGTAGCTGCTGGCTTTTAATAAACACTCACTTACCTGCTCCTGCGTTCCAGCGACGCGCCGACCGGGGCTCCGCTCCTCTGCCCCCCTCCCCGGCCGGCGTCTCCATCCTGACTGTGGGCACCCAGCCGTGACAGCCTTCGGCTTCACGGCCGGGCACCCACTGCGCATGCGCGAGCCGTACTGCGCATGCGTGCGCGGCGCGGCTCGCCGCTGATTGGAGAGGCGATCGCATGGGACCTGTCAGTGTCCCATGTGATCGCCTACAGGGAGGGGGCTGGTGTAGGCGATTAAGCTTAATCGCCTAACCAGCCCCTCGGCGGAAGCAGGAAGTGGGACAGGAAGTCCCACTCCTACTGAAGCCCCCACTCCCCCCCCAAAAAAATTACATGCCAAATGTGGCATGTATGGGGGTGAGGAGTGGATTGAGAAGGGGTCATTTTTTTGGGTGGAACACCCCTTTAAAATAAATCAAAACATGGAAGCAATTTCCCGGCGAATCTAATACCAAAACATGAATTTAAGTTGCTATCTGTAATTATCTCCTATGTAATTTCTTCAGTACAGAGCTGTGTAGGCGTCATAGTAAGCAGAAGCAGATCAGGAGCTAGTCTGAGCAATACTCTTCCTGTTTGTTGTTACAGAATGGATTTATACATATATAGATTGCATGGAAGGAATGGACATACGTTTTTCTTATATCCGTAAATATGTCGGAAAGATATATTTATATATATATATATATATATATACACAATAAGCTGTTTACATTACCATACATTTAGGGATAAAAAGGAAATTCTGTCCACTTTGCAGTTTGCCATAATGGTAGTTTAAGCATATAAATCTCTCTTTTGTAATCTGCTTTAGTAGACAGAAAAAGGTCAGCATCCGACTGAGGAAACGATGAAGAAATTCAATCCAGTGTTGATCCCATTGGCTGCACCACTGATTAATACTCCCGTTAACTGTGCATAGACTTGCATGCACACTCGCTCATTCCAAAAACACTTGTGTGATGAATGAATGTCAAATTGATGTAAAAGCAGATAGATTTGAAAGTATAAATAGGAGCTTTAGTGGAAATGAATATTTTATTAAATGCGCGGTATCATTTAGCAACGTTTATTGCTGGCGGAATAACAGGAAAGGGCAGAGCAATGAATCACCTTTAAACTCATCGTCTAACTATTGTCTGTAATTCTTCAGCCTTGCAGATCACGGAACCTTTCAAGGTAGTTGCCATCCAGTTTTTACCACTAAAAGTATTAATGTAAGACACTGAGTTATACTCTGGAAATCGACGTTTCTCAACCAAGGTTCCATGGAGCCTGAGAGTTCCTGTCGAGGTTGTTAGGGGTTCCTTGAGCTGTGACTGACTGACTTCCCATTTGATGGTGCCACTGCCTGCATAGTTCCAGGACCAGTGTCCCTTGGCAAAGTCAGTAGCCTGACACCAATTATCTTTTCAGCTATCTGTTAGGCCTCGTACACACTATCGGACATATCCGATGAAAACGGTTCGCGGACCATTTCCATCGGATATGTCCGATCGGAGTTTGATCCGATGGCGTGTACACACCATCGGATCAAATTCTCCGCCGCCGGACGGCGCGGTGACGTGACGGTGACGCGGCGGTGACGTTGACGCCGCCACGTCACCGCCACATCACCGCACCAGGAAGTTAAACACTTCCGCGCATGCGCCGAATCCATTCGGCGGCGGCGGTGGGGGACGACATGTCTGCTGGTAAGTGTACTAACCAGCAGACATGTCGGGCGGACAGATTCCCACCGAATAGATTTCAAAGCATGCTTTGAAATCTGTCGGGTGGAGAAATCTGTCCGCTAGCCCATACATACGAGCGGAGATGTCTGCTGAAACGGTCCATCGGACCGTTTTCAGCGGACATATCCCCTCGTGTGTACGAAGCCTAAGGATGGCATTCTGACCACCAATGTACAGGTTGCATTCTTCCTACTGAGCGCCAATCTATATGGGGAATTTTTTCCATTGACTCCTCTACTCTATAAATTGATTTTTGGAGAGCTTTGCCAGAGACCTGAAATTTATTTTAGGGGTTATGTAGCACCTTCAGAGTAGGCTGCTAGGAACATTTTGTTAGCTCCTCTGTAAACAGTGGAACAGGGGTTGATTACTTAGGGCTGTTCAGTGTCTCACAGGCTGTTGTTCTGCTACTTCTCCTATTCTAGAAACGTATGGAAGTATAGTGGGAGGGAGAGCAGAATAGGTAGCCTGAATAGTTATGGGACTCCAGCCAATCCCTGGGGAGATGTCCCCTGAAAGTAGGAAGAGAGCTCATAAATATTCTGAGGCCTGACAGCAGAGTGCAGAGATCCAGGGTCCAGACATCTGTTCTGAGTGCTCTGCCCCTGTGGCAGATAGAGAGAGAGACAGACAGAAGAACCTATTGAAGATATTGAGGTCCCAGCTAAGCTTAGCTGGAGAGCCTACCAAAGAGACATGGGATTAGTGATCGAGCAGAGCCAGGAGTAAGTTGGTGGGAGGAAGCCCTGGCATTCTGGATTGCCAAGGACTGTCCCACAATTGACATGCCTGGTCCCGGGCACTTTAATTCTGGGACAATACAATGTCCCAGAAGGAAATAGAGGACACAGCCACCCCCTACTAACAAAACTACATTTCCGGAACTGGTTGCAGGGGCCGGCGCTGCCTGGCATCTTGCAACCTGTAACAATATACTCTCAGACAGTGAGACCGGAGCGAGGCCTGCGCCTAGCGCAGTACTGCTGTCCCCACCCACCTCGGCACCTCATCCTTCTCTGGTATCCTTCTCTGGTATCCAGCGGCAAGTGACGCGACTCCTTTCCTTCTACGCACGTGGCTCATGCAGGGGGAGTGACAGCAGCACTGCATC
This sequence comes from Rana kukunoris, assembly GCA_029574335.1. Lineage (NCBI taxonomy): Eukaryota > Metazoa > Chordata > Amphibia > Anura > Ranidae > Rana > Rana kukunoris. The sequence goes on along the minus strand of CM056052.1, from coordinate 534,191,112 downwards.
TGGTGGCAGGCTATGGGTGGAAAGAAACCCCCCGGAGCTGGACAGGAACGGGATCAGGGGAGGGGGGTCATGACAGGGTGTTAAGGCAGCCTGGGAGCTAAGGAGTTAAGGCACTAGGCATGTATGGGTTTAAGCCCATTGGCTGTACAAGGGGTGTGTAAGGGGAGGGGCCATGTAATTTAGACCATTAGCGGGGGTGGGCTAGCAACACTTAGCCTCGTGACAGCAAAGGGAAAACGTCCTGCCCTCCCGCCCCTTTTTAATATGTTTGGGTTGGTTTGGTTGTGTTGGAGGTGATTTTGGCGGTTTTTGGGGTCCTTGGCGGTGATATAAATGGTCATGTTGGTAAGCGGTGGGGAACCATCTTAGGTATGGTATCCTTGAGTGGGATTCACTGGATAGTGAATGGAGAGCGGTAAGGCCCTTGGGTGGCTGAGGTCAGCTGGGTTTAGGCCCTGAGTCTGTTAAGTAGCGGCTGGGGTGGCAGCTCAGCTAGTTGGTACCTCGGACACAATTTAAATGGGCTATGGTTTTTAAATGTTACCGTCAGGGACCTCTAAGCATGATGTCTGTTTTATTTGCACTATTTTGGAATGTTTCTGTTGTTATTTAATAACATGTTAATTTTTTAATAAAGGCCGGGCTCGGCCATTTTACCCCAACTAACTCGTCTGTAATTTTTGGGTTCTGTAGGGTTTGTAGTTGGATGGGGTTGGGGTCACGGCAAGCGGGAAGGCTTGCTCTTAACTACACCAGTCAAGCGACACTGCATCTGGTGGCAAGTGGCACATTCACCTGACAAATAACCTGCCGCCAAATTCCACATCAACTCGAGACTACATTTCCCCCAGCAACCATCATCTTTTTTGGGGGAAGGTAAATGAGGGGGTGTGTCCCTGAATGGCAGTTTGGAAATGTGGTCACCCTGGGGGGGGGTGGTGGGGGCAAATAACTAGCGGCTCTTGCAGAGGTAGTGCTACAGTTACTCTGGAGTAAAACTCTTGATAATGACTTCTGTATATAGAAGGAACCTAAGGATAAAAATTACTACAGGATGGCGTATTACTGTACAATACAATATTTTTTTTTAAATGGGGACAATTCTTGAGAATTGTCCCCATTTAAAAAAACAAATTGTTCCAAATTCTGAAAAATTATTCTTTACAGCATTCAATCTGGCCAATTTTTAGTCAACCGATGCTGTCCAGACCTGCTACTTGATTGGAATTAAACAGATTTTTTTTGTGCCTAGGACATGTCCATTATATTATGCACAAAAATCGTATTCACAGTTAGAATTTTGTTCATTCAGATAAGTAACAAGAACAATTTCCATCCTGCTTCTTAAAATGTTCTTGTCATTACAGTCAAAAATGAATCTTTCATTTAACCCCAATAACCTTTATAAAATCAAACCAATGCATGGCAGGTTGTCTGGTCTTAAGCAACCAAAAGCTTAGTTTGCACTCTTTATAAGGAAAACTCATGGAAGATACTCTGCTTTTGGTACCTGACTGCTGCCCTCTTACATTCTATTCACCCTGACAGCAGTGATTGCCGTTGGAGATATTAGGAGGACCGAGGTTCCCTTTTCCATATTCCACGTATTGAACCGTACTGGAAATTGGTACATCAGCTTCTACAACGCCTTTCTATCCCATTTACCCCTAAATGATTTCTCTTAAGCCTCATACACACGATCGGACTTCCATCTGACTTTTCCGTGGATTTTTGTACGAAAGGGGCGTTGGGCGTGAACTTGGTATGCATACACACGGCAGAACATTTTCAGCCAACGTTTACCAAATCACATGTTTTTTTAGCTCTTTAGTGCCACCCTTTGGACAACTTCTGCTATTGTTGTCTGATGTTTAGCATTGGTTCTGAGCATGCATGTTTGTACTTTAGTCCGATGGACATGTGTACAGACAATTGGATGATCCTCCATTGAACATTTGTTGTCGGAATGTTTGTGAGCATGCACAGCGAACATTTGTCCGTTGAGTAACCAACAACAATTGTCCAATGGAGAATACAGACGGCTGGATTGTCCGATAAAACACGTCCGTTGGACCGTTGTTGTTGGAAAGTCCGATTGTGTGTATGGGCTTTTAGGGTTGTGCCCTTTAGATCTTTCTAAGCCTAGCAAAAAAAATACTGGATATGTCCTCACAGCAGCAAGGTGCCTAATGGCCATTAACTGGAAAAAAGACCCACGTCCTATGTAGTATTGTACAGTAGAATCAAAGTTGTGGAACTTATGGAAGAACCTACTGCTAGATTGCATGATGCACACACATAATAAGGTATGGGAGTTATGGCACCTTAGAGAAGATCCACCTTAACCAGGATCACTCTTTCCATTGTTGGATTGGTTGTCCCCCAGGTGGTTGGTGGATGGAGTGCACAGCATTCTTCATCTCTCTTTTAGTCTCTTATCTTTCTTCTTCTTTCTACGAACAATGTACTCTGTTTACAGCAAAAGTTGACTAAAAGAATAGAGTGTGTATACTCTCTATTTTGATTAGATTGTGCCTTAAATTGATACCATCTTGCTTTGAATGGAGCTAAATTTTTGTCTGTTATGCCGCGTACACACGATTGGCATGAAATTTTTTTTAATTTTTCAGCATGTCCAAAAAACGACGTGTAGCGCCATCCCCCCACCCCCTCTATTGGTGGGTGCTACGCTAAAGTTAGTGGGGAATGGGAGAGTTAAGTTACTCCCATTCACAAATTGCCTAAAGTTGGGCTGCTGCCATTTGGAACTGCCTTGTAGGTCGGTCTGCATGTCAGGGGGGTGTTGTTACCCCTGAGTGACAGTCGGCGCTAGAAGGGGTTCTGACAGACCCACCTCCTCCCAGCAGCCAATCAGAGGAGCGGTTTCTTCACTGGACATGCTGGCGGGAGGGTATGTCTGGGGCAGTCGCCTGCGTGAGTTGTGCTATGCAGGGCCCGAGTTCCAGGTGCGGCATCCACCTTCAGGGTGCGCGCATCCATGGCCCGAGGTTGCGTACCAAGCGGAACCTCATTCTGATGCAGAGAGGGGCCCCAGCGACTTGCTGGGTCCCAGATCCTAAGCCGGAAGCTGAACAGTGGGGAATCGGCTTGGGAGAACCCAGAGGCAGAGGTTGTCTGCGAGGCCTGGACGAACCACCGGGGATCCGGTCACCACGCCACATGACAGGTACACTTCAGCTGTCAATCGGTGACCTTAAAATTGGACTTACTGGGAGGATTCATTGGTTCTAACCTTTGACAAATCTAAGAGAATTCACTAGGCCTGTGGCAGAGGCCCTGTTTCCTCCCAGTGACTTTGTTTGAAAGTGGCCCCTTCGGCTGCCAGGCTCGAGTAAATCGCCTGTCAGGGGGCACTTTGCCCACACTGAGGAGAGTGGCGATGTTTGAACTTGACTATGCTAAGAGCAGGGTTTGCTCTCCCTCTGATATCCAAGGCCTGATACTGCAGTTCTCTCTTTGCTCATCAACCTTCTCTCTATTGTGTGCCATGTTGATGATGGCCATGTTGGGCCTTGGAATAAAGCATTGAAACTCAAGTTGACGTCTGGACATTTGCTCTTTAACCACCTTTACCAATATCATCCCTAGACAAGAATCATTGGTAACCTAGCATGCCGGTCCCAAACTAATCAGTGGCCCCTTCGGGGGTGAGCGCTACAGACGGTTTTCCAACTTCATCATTAAAAACGACGTTGCCCACACACCATCGTTTTTGAAAAATGATGAACAAAGCGCGGTGACGTACAACACAAACAACGGCACTCTAAAGAGGAAGTTCTATTCACCTTTGGGTTGCTTTTAGCTGATTCCTTGTTAGTAAAAGACAATTTGCTCTTTTTTGTCTGTTACAGCGTGATGAATGTGCTTACTCCATTATGAACGGTAGTTTTACCAGAACGAGCGCTCCTGTCTCATAACTTACTTCTGAGCATGCGCGGGTTCAAAACTTAATTTTAGCCCACACACGACCATTTTTTACAACACAAAAAACGACATTTTCAAAAACGACATAAAAAATTGAAGCATGTTCGAATTATTTTTTTGTCATTTTCAAAAAAAAGGTGAAGCCCACACACGATCATTTTAAATGACGTTTTTAAAAATGTTATTTTATTTCATCACAAAAAACGACCGTGTGTACGCGGTATAACTGCTTGTCCACGTAGACGACAAGCTTGTTACCTGTGTTGCTTTTCTCATACAATGTGCTTTTATTTCCTACTTTTTATGAGCATAATGCTGTGTACACACGATCGGACATTCCCGGCAAAAAAAAGTGGATACATTTTCAACAGATGTTGGCTCAAACTTGTCTTGCATACAAACAGTCGCACAAATGTTTTTCGAAAATTGCGAACGTCAAGAACGCGGTCACGTACAGCACATATGACGGCACAATAAAACAGAAGTTCCATACCAAGTGCGCCACCCTTTGGGCTCCTTCTGCTAATCTCGTGTTGGTGTTTTTTCAGCTTCGTGCTTTTCAGTCCGTTACTGCTCTTTGCAGTGTGACAAATGTGCTATCTCCATTACGAACGCTAGTTTTACCAGACTGAGTGCTTCCGTTTCGTACTTGATTCAGAAGAATGCGTGGAATTTAATGCGTCGGAATTGTCTACACACGCTCGGAATTTACAAGAACAGATTTTGTTGTCGGAAAATTTGATAACCAGGTCTCAAATTTTTGTTGTCGGAAATTCCGACAGAAAATGTCCGAAGAAGCCTACACATGGTCGCAATTTCCGACCAAAAGCTCCCATTGAACAGTTGTTGTTGGAAATTCCAAGCGTGTGTACGTGGCATAACAGTGCTATGTCTGTTTTGAAAAAAGTTAATAAAATGTTAACTATAAAAAAAGAAGAAAATCAAATCAATGTTCCAAGAATGAAAATCTGAATGAAACTTTACTGATTTATGGCTAGTTTTATTGTCCTGTGCTCTTGCCGCAGTGTGATTGTCACCCAAGTTATCTATCAAAAAGTGTTTTCCAGCCCTAAATCTTTCATCTGATTTCTAAATTGCTGCATTTGTAAATTCCAAAAGCCAATGTAAAGGAATGGTAGAAAGCACTTGTGGGCAGTGGCGGCTGGTGCTCAGAATTTTTGAGGGGCGCAAGCGAAAAAAAACAAACAATTGCAGCCTCACTGTGCCCATCAAATTCAACCACTGGGCCCATCGAATGCAGCCACTGTGCCATCAATTGTCACCACTGTGCCTTGCAATCAAACGCAGCCACTGTGCCATCAATTGTCACCACTGTGCCATGCCATCAAACGCAGCCACTGTGCCATAAATTGTCACCACTGTGCCATTGCATCAAACGCAGCCACTGTGCCATCAATTGTCACCACTGTGCCATGCCATCAAATGCAGTCACTGTGCCATGCCATCAAATGCAGTCACTGTGCCATCAATTGTCACCACTGTGCCATGGCATCAAACGCAGCCACTGTGCCATCAATTGTCACCACTGTGCCATGCCATCAAACACAGCCACTGTGCCATCAATTGCCACCACTGTGCCATGCCATCAAACACAGCCACTGTGCCATCAATTGCCATCACTGTGCAATGCCATCAAACGCAGTCACTGTGCCATGGCATCAAACACAGCCACTGTGCCATCAATTGTCACCACTGTGCCATGCCATCAAACGCAGCCACTGTGCCCATCAATTGTCACCACTGTGCCAATTGTCACGACTGTGCCCTTTAATTGTCGCCACTGTGCCAATTTGCCACTGTGCCCTTTAATTGTCTCCACTGTACCCATTGTCGCCACTGTGCCCATTGTCGTCACTGTGCCCATTGTCGCCACTGTGCCCATTGAAGCCACTGTGCCCATTGCCGCCGTTGTGCCCTGAAAAATGCCCCTCCCTGCCCGGCACTAACCTTTCTTGGGGTCAGTCATCCTCCTTCCACGTCCCTCAATGTCTTCTTCCGCCCTCGATGAAGCTTCAGCCAATCAGGTTATCAAACACATCCACTGTGCCATCAATTGTCACCACTGTGCCATGCCATCAAACGCAGCCACTGTGCCCATCAATTGTCGCCACTGTGCCAATTGTCACGGTCACCACTGTGCCCTTTAATTGTCGCCACTGTGCCCATTGAAGCCACTGTGGCCATTGTCGCCACTGTGTCCATTGTCGCCACTGTGCCCATTGAAGCCACTGTGCCCATTGAAGCCACTGTGCCCAGAAAAATGCCCCTCCCCGCCCGGCACTTACCTTTCTGGGGGTCAGCCATCCTCCTTCCACGTCCCTCGATGACGCTTCAGCCAATCAGGTTACCGGTAAACAGAACCGGTGAACCTGTTTGGCTGCTGGCTCTGATAGGCACTTCCACACAGCCAACCAGCTGCCGTTATTCAGATGGCCGGCGCTCACCATCTGGGCATCTGAATAGTCGGCGGCAGCGGCGAAAATACAAAGATTCATGCAATGCATGAATCTATGTATTTCAATGGCTGTACGAGAGCCCGAGGGGGCGGCGCTCCGGCGCCCTCTATGGACAAACCGCCACTGCTTGTGGGTTTAACTAATCTTGTTTTTTTTTTTATTCACCTTTTAAGGGGGAGTAGCAGTGGGTGTGTCCTAAGCCTGCATAGTTTTGCTGATAGGTGTCCCTCATTCCCATTTCAAAAAGTTGAGAGGTATGCACCTGGAAGCCTGGCGGTAACCCCCAGAGACAATTTGGGCTGATATTTTACCTAAGATTACTTAGGAAATAGTAAGACGTGAACAGATGGGCACCACTCACTTTAAGTTGCAAAACAAAAATAAGTTTATTGCTCACACAGAAAACTACAGGGATAAAGGGATAGGGCACAGTACGCCCATGAACTAACAGACTGGCAACTCCACACAAACAAATAGAACCAAAGGAATAAAAGTACTCATAGGCCTCATAGATAAAGAACCTTGGCATTCTGTGATTGCAGCTCCTGACTGTAAAGCACTTGAAAGGTCAGGTACCAACACTCTGAGCAGAAGACACTCTACTCCAGTGAGGTCCAAGTTCTGCATCCAGGCTTTTTCTGGCCAGTCAAGGCATCTAGAGGTCCTCCATGGCTCTTCAATTCCCAGACTTCACAGACTAGGCCCCAAATTCAGGCCTCTGTCCAGCCACATGGTCACTAGTGTGACCAAGTGTCCCGGATTGCCCGGGGACAGTCCCGCATTTTGCAGGTTTTTTTCCGGGCACCTTCATACCAGTACAATACAGTGTCCCGGAAAAATAAGTTGACACAGCCACCCCCCAGAGCTGATCTGATGCCCACAAAAAAGGCCGCCATATTGCCACTTTACTCACCGACAGTACTTGTCCTTGCCGGGAAGAGGCACAATCCCCCCTGCTTGTGATTGGAAAAATCATAAATCCCGCCTCTTGTAGAGCCAGCTTTGGAACAAGGTAAAACGGGCCTCGGCTGGCCAAGACAAGTACTGTCAGTGAGTAAAGTGGCGATGGGGCAGCCTTTTTTGGCGGGGGGCCTGATCAGTGCTTCTGGGTAAAGCGTGCATTAGAGAACAGATAATTGGAAACAAATGACTAGTTCATTAAAACCCCACAGATACAGTTAATGATGTGCAGAACCAACAGATCTCCTTGATGAACAGACTAGTCTCAGCAGCTGAGGCCCCCTTACATTTTTTCCAGGCGCACCCAAGCCCACCTACATTATATAAGTGACACATTTGCTAAATTATGGAAGCAGTCGAGGCAGTTAAAGGGGAGTTCCACCCACAATTTCACTTTTTAAATATAAATACCCCTGTAATACACAAGCTTAATGTATTCTAGTAAAGTTAGTCTGTAAACTAAGGTCCGTTTTGTTAGGTTGTTACAGCATTTAGATAGTTTATAATCTAGAAATAGACCGTGGCCATCTTAAGTGTGCACTTTGAAGTAGCTGTAATACTTCTCTGATCTCCACACTTCCTGCTTGTCTGGCTCCTTATGAAAAATCTCATGGCAGCTTTTCACTGTGGTCCAAGCTGTGTCTCTAAAACTCCTCAGACCCAATCAGATTCATTTTAAAAACAAAACACTGCCCTGGGATTCAATTTAAAAACAAAACACTGCCCTGGATTTGTTTGTTTTTGTTCTGTCTCTCTCTCTACCTTACATAAACACAAAACCTTTTTAAAAACGAAAGTGAAACTAGAGGCAAATTTTATATGATTGATTTTTATCTATTTTTAATCATTTTTAAAGGAATCAGTTAACTTTTATGTCTCTATACCCTGTTAACAGTCATTTCAGCAAAAAAAATGTTTTCCTTTAGTGATCCTTTAAGCCGGCCATACACGGTTCGAATTTCAAAATAATTTTCTTGCGAAAATCGTATCAAAGAATTTTTGTTCGTATTTCGCACCGTTAGTGGGCTGCAGCAACAGCCGATTTTCGTGTGGCAAACAAATTTGAGAAATCCGACATGTTGGAAATTTTCGGAAAAACTGCCGATTTTCTGATCAATGATGGGAGAATCGTGCGAGAAATGTAATAGAAAAAAAAATGTGCATGTGCAAGAAAAGAAAATCCCTGGAGAGAAACGAATATTCCCGGCAACATGAAAGTTTTGGTCGGCCGAATTTCGAAAATCAATGGTGGCATCATCGGATCACAAAAAAAACGAACTTTCTGATTTTGAAAAGAAAATGTGTTAGGCGGGGCTCCTCCGTATCTGCAATCAGAGAAGGCCCGTGGCAGAGGCGCTTCCCTGAGTTCATCCTAGAAGAGTCTGTGGCAGAGACATCTTCCTAAGTTCCGAGTGATACTCTGGCTGCCAGGTCAGTGAGAGAGACCTGTCCAGGTACGCTATACCCACTCAGGCTGGAGTGGCGAAAGAAATCTAAGTGTTGTCGGAAGCAGGACTGTTTCCATATCCAAGGCCTGAATCTGCTATTCTCCTTCCAACCTTCGTCTATCGTTTCCATCACCTGTTACCTGTTTTTACCCGGCTGGGTAATAAAGAGCACATATAAAAGAGACTTCCTATTTGCGGACATTCCTTTACTGCTGCTGTATACATCGTTGACCCTAGACACCAGAGCCATGAGGTAAAATGCCATCCCATCATTTCTCAGCAGCCCCTTCGGGGGTACCGCTGCACATGATTGGATGATAAAATCAGCAGAGCTTCCCCTCATTTCAGATCTACCCCTCAGACCTACAACGACTGCACTTCCAAGTGCACTTGCAGTGCAAAGTGGATTTGCCTTTAGTAAATCAACCCCCAATGTCTTTTACTTTTTGCTATAATAAATACCCCACATTTAAAAATAAATAAAATAATAATTCTTTCCTCAGTTTAGGCCGATACGTATTCTTCTACATACTTTTGGTAAAAAAAAAGAAAGAAAATGCGCAATAAGCGTATATTGATTGGTTTGTGCAAAAATTATAGCATCTACAAAATAGGGGATAGGATTATGGCATTTTTATTATTATTATTATTTTTTTTTACTAGTAATGGTGGCCAATTGCAATTTTTATTACATTATGGCAGACACTTCGGACACTTTTGACACATTTTTGGGACCATTGACAATTTTACAGGGATAAGTGCTCTAAAAAAGCACTGACTACTGTAAAATGTCACTGGCAGGGAAGGGATTAACACTAGGGGGCGATCAAGGGGTTAACTGTGTTCCCTCTCTGTGTTCTAACTGAAGGGGGATGGGACTTACTAGGGGAAATGACAGATCGCTGTTCATACTTTGTATGAACGGACGGTCAGTCATTTCTCCCCTGAGAGAACCGGGATCTGTGTTTACACCCACAGAACCCCAGTTCTCGCTGTGGCACAAGTGATCGCGAGTGGCCGATGGTCAGGGGCGAGCAGCGGGTACAGTTGACTACCCATGTCGGTCATCGCTGTTTGTCCCCCCAAAGGACATCTCATCCAGGGTCGCTGTTTAGGAGGCTCCTATCTGGTTTTGCAGACGGACGGACGCCTATCGTTTACAATCTTTACCTGGTTATCTTTCTTGAACACTGTGTACAGACACCTTGCCCATGGAAACTCTTTACTGCATTGCATAAGACACTGTATCAGTGCTGCATATTAGTGCCGCCTCATCAGTGCCCATCAGTGTTGCCTCATCATTCCCCATCAGTGCCCATCAGTACTGCCTCATCAGTGACCATCAGTGCTGCCCCAACAGTCCTCGTCAGTGCCCATCAGTGACCATCAGTGCCCATCAGTGAAGGAGAAAAATTACTTATTTACAACATTTTATAACCAAATATTTTTTTATTTTTTTACATTTTTAGTCTTTTTTCATTTGTTTATCAAAAAATAAAAAACCCATTGATGAGTAAATACCACCAAAAGAAAGTGCTATTTATGTGAAAAAAAATGATAAATGTTACAGAGCTGAAAGCTAAAAATTGGCCTGGACGGGAAAGGGTGTAATAGTGTGGTTAAATTGAAGTAATCAAAGTGGATGTAAAGCCACTCTCATCCTTTCTAAACTCCTGCCATAGTGCTGATCTATAAGGATATAGATGCCTCCTGCATGTATCCTTACCTGTCAAATGTCTCCCCTCTGTCTGTTATAAGAACTGAAAAACTGCAGATTCTGTGGGTCGATCTGTTGTCTGGAGCTCGGTGGGTGGAGTCGTGATGTCAGTAGACTCCCCGCCCTCCTCTACACTCCCCTTGTCAACATGCATTTTTTTCCTGTGTATTCCTTTACGCTCAGTTCTGCTATGATCACTAACATCCAGTCATAATCCAGAAAAGTAACCACATGACTTCAGAAAAGGAGTTGGGGTGGGAATTAAAAAGTAATGCCTGTCTCCAGGCTAGTGCATGAGATATGTAAATAACCTGTCACTCACAGCTAGGGGGCGGGACGGACTAAGGTTTTTCTCTGTAAGTCCGTTTTATTTCACTGAACACTAAAAGAGGATTGCTCAGAGCGGTATTAACTCTCTGTGGCAAGACTGGGCACAGATGATAGGAAATCTTATACCCTACATCAGGGGTCTCCAAACATTCTAATCAAAGGGCCGGTCTATTGTCCTTCAGACTCTTGGAGGGCCAGATTTTAGCCAGCGCGAGTGACAATTTTCCTGGCATCAGTGGGAGTAAACATCTGGTATCATAGGGAGGAATAGTGCCCCATTAGTGGTGTCAGTGAGAGAAATGGTGCTCAATGTCAGTGTCAGGTCGCAGAAAAGTGTCTCGTATCATTGGGAGGGATAGTGCTGCAAGGGCCGGATAAAGGCAAGCAAAGGGCCGCATCTGGCCCTCGGGCCGCAGTTTGGAGACCACTGCCCTACATCGTGACATCAAAAAAATAATAATTTGGGTTTACATCCACTAACCACTTCCCGCCCAAGGACGTCATGTGACAACCTGGACTTTCAGTGGGTATATCTGAATGATGGGTGCAGCTACAGGCATCATTCAGATATCCATCTCTTCAGCCAGCGATCCTGTGCACCATAAGAACGATCATTGCGGCAGTTCCGCCGTCCCCCCTCTCCCGCCACCATCCGGTGCTTTTTCGGGCTTTTCTTTGCCATCTGAGACCCGGAGAAACGATCTGCCGGCACCGCATGAGAGGCATAGAAATGACTCTCAATGATCGGCGGCGGCCCGGGCGCGATATTATGATGTCACGCCCGGGTACCGGAATGTAAACAAAGGCGCAATCGCGGCTGAAAGCATGAGATCCATGTTTTTTTTTTCACGATCTAATGCTTTTCAGCCTGGAGGAGAGATGTGGGGTCTTATTGACCCCGCATCTCTCCATAAAGATGACCTGTCACACACATTTCCTATTACAAGGGATGTTTACATTCCTTGTAATAGGAATAAAAGTGATAAAAAAAAAAATGTAAAAAAAGTGTAAAAATAAAATAAATTAAGTAAAATAAAAAATAAAATAATAATAAAAATTATTTTAATGTGCTCAGAAGTGAACACACACATAAGTCCCGCCCACATATGTAAACGGCGTTCAAACCACACATGTGAGGTATCGCCACGTGCGTTAGAGCATCAGCAACAATTCTAGCACTAGGTCTCCTCTGTAGCTCTAAACTGGTAACCTGTAAAAAAAAAATTAAGCAACGCCTATGGACAGTTTTAAGTACTGAAGAACTGAATGCACCATTCCATGAGTGCGCAATTTTAAAGTGTGACATGTTAGGTATCTATTTACTTGGCGTAACTTCATCTTTCACATTATAGAAAAAAATTGGGCTAACTTTACTGTTTTGTTATTTTTTACTTCACGAAACCATTTTTTTCCCCAAAAAAAGGCATTTGAAAAGTTATTACGCAAATACAGTGCGAGATAAAAAGTTGCAATGACCGCCATTTTGCATGTAGGCCCGGTATTGAGGTGGTTAAAGGAAGCATACATATGACTCATGGGCCAGATTCTCAGCTGAGATACGACGGTGTATCTCCAGATACATCGTCGTATCTCTGTGGCCGTGTACACACGGCAGAGATCCTCGACGGGCAGAACACATCGTTCCGCCCGTCGAGGTTCTCTGCCGGCCGTCGAAATCGGCGACCCGCCCGTCGGGAATGGCAACTAGCCATTCATCCAGGCGGGCCGTCGAGCAAATAGAGAGCGTGCTCTCTATTTCTGCTCGACGGGCTTCCCGACGGGAAGCTCGCCGAGAGTGTACACACGGCCGAGGTCCTCGCTGGAATGCAGCTTCCAGCGAGGTTCTCGCTGGTTTCCAGCGAGAACCTCGGTCGTGTGTACGCCGCCTGTTTCTTGCCCTGTGTATCTATGCGACTGATTCTTAGAATCAGTTTACGCATAGATTTGGCGTAGATCGGACTAGCGTAAGTCACTTTCACCGTCGGATCTTAGATATAATTCTACGCTGGCCGCTAGGTGGCGTTCCCGTCGATTTCACTGTCGAATATACAAATGAGCATGATACGCCGATTCCCGAACGAAGTTGCGCGCCGTCGACGTAGTTTGCGTACGCGTAAGGTTACCCCTGCTATATGAGGGGTAACCTTGCGTAGGTCCGGCGTAAAGCCAAGTTAAGTATGGACGTCGGGACAGCATCGTGTTTTCCTGTCGTTTACGTCGTTTGCGCAACTCGTCACGAATAGACCTGTACGTTAATTACGTTGCCGTCGAAATCAATGTATTTGCAGCGTACTATGGAGCAATGCGCAGTGGGCTACGTTTAGGGCCGTTCGTTCGGCGCGGGGGCACGCTTAATTTAAATACAGCACGCCCCCCTCCTTCCTTATTTACGCTGTCCCCTTTACGCTACGCCGCCGCAAATTACGGAGCAAGTGCTTTGAGAATACAGCACTTGCCCGTAAATAGTGCGGAGGCGTAGCGTAAAGGGGATACGCTACGCCACGCAAAAAAAGGGCAGATCTACGAGAATCTGGCCCCTTATGTTTATTTGCTTATCCTGTGGTTCAGCCAAAGCGCCAAGGTTGATGACCGGAAGACAGGTACACGCTAAATAAAAAAAAGTCCAAAACGATTGTAATAAATACATATAAACATGCATCCCTTGTAGATGCCCCCTGTGTATGATTGAGTCTACTATATAGACATTTTGAATTGTTAGGGATTTAAATCTCAATTTCCCAGGAGGGAACTCTCCTAAATAATGTGCTTTGCGATCACTTATGTTTCTAAGGTTATGTGAGGAATTGCCAGATGAAATCCACGGCTTCTCATTGTTTAGTTATTATGCCTTGGAGAATTCTGGTCACACTAATCATGAGAAATTGTCTTTGCGGGTTGCCGTGATCGTCCAGCTTACACTGCATGTTGATTTCCATTATTTCAAGTTTGTTGCGTAGGCCTGAAAATAATTCCTCGAGCTGAGAGCGGCGCTTGTCAGGAGACGGGAATAATACGCTCACATCTTCCGGCACAGAGGCTTTGTAGTCGCTGTATTACGGTGGAATGTTCTGGTTATTATCTTTAGTTCCCAGTACAGTCTACTCTGCTTTATGCCGTGTGAACTTTTCCGAATGGGAAATTTACCGTTTGCTCTGCTCCTTTTTATATTCTTCCTTTATAAAGTTACTGCAAAAAAAAAATGGAATACCAAATAAAGCTTCATTCTGAATCTTTCATGAAACTTCCAGCCACTACAGTTAAAAGCAAACAACAGCAAAAAAAAAAAAAAGGATTTAACCAGTTAACCACTTAAGCCCCGGACCATTATGCAAAATTCTATGGAGAAAAACCAGGACAGCCGCACTCCAAAAAATGTTCCTTTATAATAAAACAGATCACAACATCAACATGTCACAGCAAAAAACAGAAAAGGACTGACGCGTTTCACACCAAAATACAGTGCTTATTCATAGCGTCGCTTTAACAGACAATTGCGCGGTCGTGCGACGTGGCTCCCAAACAAAATTGGCGTCTTTTTTTTCCCACAAATAGAGCTTTCTTTTGGTGGTATTTGATCACCTCTGCGTTTTTTATTTTTTTGCTCTATAAACAAAAAAAGAGCGACAATTTTGAAAAAAAAATCAATATTTTTTACTTTTTCTATAATAAATATCCCCCCAAAAAGATATAAAAAAACATATTTTTTCCTCAGTTTAGGCCGATACGTATTCTTCTACCTATTTTTGGTTAAAAAAAAAATCGCAATAAGCGTTTATTGATTGGTTATAGTTAGGGTTGTCCCGGTACCACTTTTTTAGGACCGAGTACAAGTACCGATACTTTTTTTCATGTACTCGCCGATACCGAATACCGATACTTTTTTTAAATGTCATGTGACAGTTTTCAAACCACAATACAGACTAAGGATATTTTCTTTAGAATTATGAAGAACTCTAACTCAAGACATTATAAAAGAATAAAAATGAGTAAAAATTAATAAAAATGTTTTATTTGCTTGTCACGCAGTAGTAAAAAACTCAAGAACATGTTGATAAATACAAAAAAAGTATTCTATTTAGGCATCGGGAGCATTTGTGCGAGTACAAGTACTCCCGCAAATACTCGGTATCGGTCCCGATATCGGTATCTGGACAACCCTAGTTATAGTTATAGCGTTTACAAAATAGGGGATAGTTTTATGGCATTTTTATTAAAAAATAGTTTTTACTAGTAATGGCGGCGATCAGCGTTTTTTTTTTTGTGAATGCGACATTATGGCGGACACATCGGACACTTTTGACACATTTTTGGGACCATTGTCATTTTCACAGTGAAAAGTGCTATAAAAATGCATTGTTTACTGTGAAAATGTCAATGGCAGTGAAGGAGTTAACCACTAGGGGGCGCTAAGGGGTTAAGAAAGGGAGTGATTCTTACTGTAGGGGGGCTTGGCTGTAGGCTTCATATCACTGATCGTCGTTCCCTATATCAGGGAACAGACGATCAGTGACAGTGCCACACAGAAGAACATGGAAGGCGGCGCGCCTGCGTCACCCATGGCTGGGCTCTTAAAGGCGATGCCTCCCAGCCGTGTCATTCTGCCGACGTATATCGTCGGTAGGGCGTTCTTAAGTGGTTAAAAGAAACTTGTGCTGCAGCTGGTAGAATGTTCCTGCTTTTGTAGCCACCCCGCATTAAAGAGGAGCTTCAGTCTGGAAAAAAAATGAAAAGTCATCAGCTACAAATACTGTGGCTGCTGACTTTTAACCACTTGCCCACCGTGCCATGTACATATACGTTGACAGAATGGCACGGCTGCGCAAGGCAACGTATATATACGCGCGCGCCCCTGCCGCAAGCTCCGTGACCTGCCTGCGTGACCCGTGGACTCGATGTCGGCCGGTGTCCCGCGATTGTGTCACGGAGCTGCAGAACGGGGAGTGGCCCCATTCACCTGCCGATTCTCCCATTAAGAGCTGGATTTAAACAAAGTGATAGGGGAAGTAGGAGGACATCATTGTACATACACTATATTACCCAAAAGTATTGGGACACCTGCTTTTACACGCACAGGAACTTTAATGGCATCCCAGTCTTAGTCCGTAGGGTTCAATATTGAGTTGGCCCACCCTTTGCAGCGATAACAGCTTCAACTCTTCTGGGAAGGCCGTCCACAAGGTTTAGGAGTGTCTATGGGGCCGCGTACACACAATCGAATTTGTCCACTCAAACTGGTCCGACGGACCAGTTCAGCGGACAAATCCGATCGTGGATATGGGCTAGCTGACATGTCTGACCGGCGGACAAATTTTAAAACATGCTTTAAAATTTATCCGCCGGAGACATGCCCGTTGGATATGTCCGCTGGTCAGTACACTCACCAGCGGACATATCTTCCCGCACAAGCGTCGAATAGATTCGACGCATGCGCGGAAGTATTTTCTTCCTGGTGCGGTGACGTGGCGGCGTCAACGTCACCGCCACGTCACCGCGCTGTCTGCCGGCGGGGATTTTGATCCGATGGTGTGTACACGCCATCGGACCAAAATCCGATGAGACATGTCCGCTCTAAACTATCCGTCAGACAAGTTTGAGCGGACATATCTCATCGTGTGTACGCGGCCTGGGAGTGTTTGACCATTCTTCCAGAAGCGCATTTGTGAGGTCAGGTACTGATGTTGGATGAGAAGACCTGGCTCACAGTCTCCGCTCGAATTCATCCCAAATATGTTCAATCGGGTTGAGGTCAGGACTCTGTGCAGGCCAGTCAAAGTTCCTCCACCCCAAACTCGCTCATCCATGTCTTTATGGATCTTGCTTTGTGCACTGGTCCAAATCATTTGGTGGAGGGGGGATTATAGTGTGGGGTTGTTTTTCAGGGGTTGGGCTTTGCCCCTTAGTTCCAGTAAAGGTAACCCTTGGTGTCAGCATACTAAGACATTATCGACAATTTCATGCTCCCAACATTGTGGGAACAGTTTGGGGATGGCCCCTTCCTGTTCCAACATCACTGCACACCAGTGCACAAAGCAAGGTCCATAAAGACATGGAAAAAAGGGTTTTGGGTAAAGAAACTTGACTGGCCTGCATAGAGTCCTGACCTCAACCTGATAGAACACTGCAAGCCAGGCCTTCTAGTCCACATCAGTGCCTAACCTTTGTGGTGGCACACCACCTTCTGCTCTGGGATGGCGGTAAGGTGACCACATTTCCAAACTACCATTCAGGGACACCCTCCCTTCCCAAAAATCAGCTCGTGCTGTAACGAATCACAACACAGCGATTGGACACAAAAGGCGGGATTTATGATTTCTCCAATCACAAGCAGGGGGCGGGATTGTGCTCCCACAGGACAAGTACTGTCAGTGAGTAAAGTGGTGATGTGGTGACCTTTTTTGGGGGCATCATGTTGGCCCCGGGGGGTGGCTGTGTCAGTTTCATTCCGGGACACGTGGAATAAATGTGCCCCGGACTGTCCTGGGCAATCCGGGACACGTGGTCACCCTAGATGGCGGGTCAGCAAGCCCAGATCGCAGGCTCCCGACCCGCCATCCCTGAGCATCAGTGTGAAGAACAGAGCCAGCACTAGAGGAAGCAGAGCCGATGCTTCCTATATAGCACCGGCTCCTGTCACAGGCAGATTGATACCAAATAGACTCCACCTGTGACAGGAGCTGATGCGATAGAGGAAGCATTGGCTATGCTCCCTACTGCAGCCGCATGCTTCCTCCAGCGCCAGCTCCTGTCACACTGATGCTTGTTGATGGCGGGTCAGAAACTCACGATTTGGGACAGCAGCCACCAGGGATACCCACCAGCAGGGCCGCCATCATGGGGGTACAGGCAGTACACCTGTAAGGGGCCCGGGGGTCCCCAGGGGCCCGGATGGGAACCCCCCTAAAATAAGGGGCCCGGAGGCCACCAGGGCCCCAGATGGAAACCACCTCTTTTTCATTTATTTGTTTATAAAAAATATATATTTTTTTATAAAAAATATATATTTTTTTAATATAGTTTTATTTTATTTTTTATTAAAGGGCCAATTATTATTTTTTTATTATTTTTTTAGAGGTCCGGGGGTCCACAGGGGCCCGGAGGCCCCCAGGGCCCCAGATGGCAACCCCCCTTTTTTTTATTTATTTTTTATAAAAAATATATATTTTTTTAATATATTTTTATTTTATTTTTTTATTAAAGGGCCATTCTTTTAGGGGTTCCGGAGGTCCCCAGGAGCCCGGAGGCCACCAGGGCCCCAAATGGCAACCCCCTCTTTTTTTA
This sequence comes from Rana kukunoris, assembly GCA_029574335.1. NCBI lineage: Eukaryota > Metazoa > Chordata > Amphibia > Anura > Ranidae > Rana > Rana kukunoris. Next base: position 534,172,957 of record CM056052.1, on the reverse strand, counting down.
TTTATAAAAAATATATTTTTTTAATATATTTTTCTTTTATTTTTTATTAAAGGGCCAATTTTTTTTCTTTTATTTTTTTTAGAGGTCCGGAGGTCCACAGGGGCCCGGAGGCCCCCAGGGCCCCAGATGACAACCCCCCTCTTTTTATAAAAAAAAATATTATTATTATTATTATTATTAAAGGGCCCAGAAGTCCCCAGGGCCCCGGATGGCTACCCCCAGGGCCGGACTGGGAATAACAACCAGCCCTGGAAAAAATGTCATACCAGCCCCATAGCATAACGTCATAGTTTTCTTATTTATGAAAGGGAAAACTATGCACATTTGAAGAGTGTATTATATATACAGAAGTCAGATATAAAAATCACATAGGGCTTTATATATATGCAAATGCCAGTTAAAAGTGGTCAATCATCAAGGGGGACCCAAGGAAATCTGGGAACGTGGGGGGGCATTGAAATCAGCAGCAGCGCTTTTTGGGGGCGATTTTAACCGTTTTAACTTTTAACCTTTTTCTGCCACTAGCGGGGGTTAAAAGTGCCTACTGGCGGCTGAAAAGCACTGCAAAAAAGTCGGTAAAGCACCGCTAAAAATGACATCGCTTTACCGCCGACGCCCCCAACGCCTCAATGTGAAAGCAGCCTAAGGTAAGGGGTGGGTTACTGATATAAGGGGGAAACCTTTATATCAGTGTCCCTTTACATTATTGTATTCACTCCCCCTTACATCAGTGACCCCCCCTCCCTTAGGCTGGCCTTGCGGTGCTGTCACTGACCTCCTTTTAGGTGCACCTTGCAGGGATCAGTCAATCGGCTTCAGCTTGGTGGCTCTGGTTTCTCTGACTTCTCCCATGATCCCAATCCCAGCGACACTCCCACTCTTGACTCCTCTCCAAACTCCCTCAGAGACTACAGACTTCACATTATGATAGAGATGGTCAGAGACTGCAGACATGATACAAGAGATGGTCAGAGACTGCGGACATGATACAAGAGATGGTCAGAGACTGCGGACATGATACAAGAGATGGTCAGAGACTGCGGACATGATACAAGAGATGGTCAGAGACTGCAGACATGATACAAGAGATGGTCAGAGACTGCGGACATGATGCAAGAGATGGTCAGAGACTGCAGACATGATACAAGAGATGGTCAGAGACTGCAGACATGATACAAGAGATGGTCAGAGACTGCAGACATGATACAAGAGGTGGTCAGAGACTGCAAACATGAAACAAGAAATGGTCAGAGACTGCAAACATGATACAAGAGATCAATGAAGAGAGAACAGGCAAAAAATATATAAATGCACATTTTTTTACCTGAATTTTTATTTATTTATTATTATAATAAATACATTCACATTTTATTATTATTTACAGTATATTATTTTATTATAATACATAAGTTAGCTTTTTTTTAAAAGAAAGAAATTCATGAGAAAGGGGCTGAAATGGTGAGAAAGAGGGGCTGAAATGGTGAGAAAGAGGGGCTGCAATGGTGAGAGAGAGGGGCTGCAATGGTGAGAGAGAGAAAGGGGCTGCAATGATGAGAGATAGAGGGGCTGCAGTGGTGAGAGAGAGGGGCTGCAATAGTGAGAGAGAGGGGCTGCAATAGTGAGAGAGAGGGGCTGCAATAGTGAGAGGGAGAGAGAGGTGGGCTGCAATGGTTGGAGGGAGAGAGGGGCTGCAATAGTGAGAGAGAGGCTGCAATAGAGAGAGAGAGGGGCTGGCAATGGTGGGAGAGAGAGGGGGGCTGCAATAGAGAGAGAGGCTGCAATGGTTGGAGGGAGAGAGGGGCTGCAATAGTGAGAGAAAGGGGCTGCAATAGTGAGAGAGAGAGGAGGAGCTGCAATGGTTGGAGGGAGAGAGGGGCTGCAATGGTGAGAGAGAGATGGGCTGCAACAGAGAGAGAGAGGGGCTGCAATGGTGGGAGAGAGAGGCTGCAATGGCGGGAGAGAGAGAGGGGATGCAATAGTGAGAGAATATTGAGAGAGAGAGAAAGGGGCTGCATTGATGAGCGATAGAAGGGCTGCAGTGGTGAGAAAGAGGGGCTGCAGTGGTGAGACAGAGCGAAAGGGGCTGCAATAGTGAGAGAGAGAGGCTGCAATAGAGAGAGAGGCTGCAATGGTTGGAGGGAGAGAGGAGCTGCAATAGAGAGGCTGCAATGGTTGGAGGGAGAGAGGGGCTGCAATAGTGAGAGAGAGGGGCTGCAATAGTGAGAGAGAGGAGCTGCAATAGAGAGAGAGAAAGTGCTGCTATAGTGTGTGAGAGAGAGGGGGGCTGCAATGGTGGGAGAGAGGGGGGGCTGCAATGGTGGGAGAGAGAGAGAGGGGGGGCTGCAATGGTGGGAGAGAGGGAGAGAGAGAGGGGCTGCAATGGTGGGAGAGAGGGAGGGGCTGCAATGGTGGGAGAGTGAGAGAGAGGGGGGCTGCAATGGTGAGAGAAAGGGGCTGAAATAGTGAGAGAGAGGGGGCTGCAGTGATATGGGAGAGTGAGGGGGGCTGCAATGGTGGGAGAGAGAGAGGGGGGCTGCAATGGTGGGAGAGGGAGAGGGGGGCTGCAATGGTGGGGGGGGCGCAATGGTGGGGGAGAGAGGGGGGCTGCAATGGTGGGGGAGAGAGAGGGGGGCTGCAATGGTGGGGGAGAGAGGGGGGCTGCAATGGTGGGAAAGAGAGAGAGAGGGGAGCTGCAATGGTGGGAGGGAGAGAGGGGGGCTGCAATGGTGGGAGGGAGAGAGGGGGGCTGCAGTGATATGGGAGAGAGAGGGGGACTGCAATGGTGGGAGAGAGAGAGGGGGGACTGCAATGGTGGGAGAGGGAGAGGGGGGCTGCAATGGTGGGAGAGGGAGAGGGGGGCTGCAATGGTGGGGGGGGCGCAATGGTGGGGGAGAGAGGGGGGCTGCAATGGTGGGGGAGAGAGAGGGGGGCTGCAATGGTGGGGGAGAGAGAGGGGGGCTGCAATGGTGGGAAAGAGAGAGAGAGGGGAGCTGCAATGGTGGGAGGGAGAGAGGGGGGCTGCAATGGTGGGAGGGAGAGAGGGGGGCTGCAATGGTGGGAGACAGAGGAGGGGCTGCAATGGCGGGGGAGAGAGGGGGGCTGCAAAGTGGGGGAGAGAGGGGGGCTGCAATGGTGGGGGGAGAGGGGGGCTGAAATAGTGGGGGAGAGAGGGGGCTGCACTGGTGGGGGGAAGAGAGGGGGGCTGCAATGGTGGGGGGGAGAGAGAGAGGGGGGCTGCAATGGTGGGAAAGAGAAAGATTAAAATGCTCTGCAGACCATTTACCGGCAAAAAAACATAATTTGTTTGCTTTGAGAGAGAGAGAGATGCACCTTGCAAATTGTAAACTGTATAATCTCTCTCTCACACCACCCATTGCACGGTGCACTCCCCGCCCCTCCCCTCTCTCTGAGATTATTATACAGATAGTTTACAATTTCCAGGGGCAGCAAAGGTAGGTGACCGTGACAGAGAGAGGAGGGGGGGCCCGGGGGGGGGGGGGGTGCACCGTTATATGGTGAGAGAGTCGAGATACAGGATGGAACAGCATGGATGGATTTCATTCAAATGTATTTGTTCACCTTGTGCTCCAACTCCAAGGCTGGCCTGCGCCGTTCACTTCTTCTCCTCTGCGGCTCTGCCTGCACACGTGATGACTCATAGTGGGCGGTGCTGGCGCCGCACGGTACGATGGAACTAGAGCTATCATCTGACGTTTGGTTCTCCTGCTCGGCTCCTCCCTTCCCTCAGACACATGATCGCTCCAGCCTCCAGTCCACACAGCGCGGGAAGGAAAGTGCAGCGGCGAGCATGGCGGCCGCAACCCGTCGGCGGCCGGCCGCCGCTGCTTTTTATCAACATAATGTAAACATTAACATGACACTGGAGTGACTGCAGCTAGGCATGGGGCAGCCGGGCAGGCGTATAATAGCAAAGTGCGGCCGCGATTGCAGCCGACCGGCCGCTGCCGTGGCCCCCACAGCTGATTAGTTTGACTGACAGCAGGCGGCCTACCGGGAATTTTCCCGGTATCCCGCTAGGCCAGTCCGGCCCTGGCTACCCCCCTTTTTTATATATATTTTTCTTTATTACTTCTTTATGTAAAGGGGCCCCCCCCTGCTTCTCAATTTGCGGCAGCAGTCAATCCCCCCCCTCTTCTCAATTTCATGCGGCAGCACCCCCCCCCCCCCCCGGTTCTCTGCTCCAGGGGGCCCATGCCCACCAGCAATGCCTTCAGTACCCCAGTAGTGTATTTAGGTTTTGTGCTGCCCTAGGCCTGACCAAACTCACACACACCCTAATTTAAACATGCCCCACCCCTTCCTGTCAAGGCCACATCCCTTTCTGTTTAAGATCCATCCTGAAATTTTAGAGTGGGGACACTGGTTCTGAGGGCCTGGTGGGGGGGCAATGGATTTCCTTAATTTGCATAGATTTCCTCTCACTTCCTGTTTGGCTATGGGGCAGGAAGTGAAGGGAAATCTCTCCAATGAGACAGGGATAGTAAAAAATAAACTGACAGGGGCTATAACCCTCCCTTTCTCTGTCCAAAAAAAAAAAAGTGTTGCCTATAGTGCGATTTTAAGCACAAATTTCTGTTAATTTTATGGAGAGGACTAAGAAGATATAACCATGCCAATGGTGCAGCAGAAAACATATAGCACAGTGAGGAAGGTATGTGGTCCTGGATGATCGGACAATCAAAATTAGAAGCAGTGCCCCCCACAGTTGGGGAATTCTGGCCGTCCGCATACCGGAAGCAGTGCGGCCGCTTTATGGGGGGCGCTAGACTAATTTGCCTATCAGCCCAGTCTGCCCCATAAGACTGGCGCTACACTAATAGTGTAGTGCAAGCCGCCAGGGTCTCTTTCCGTGCTGCCCCCCTGCAAAGTGCTGCCCTAGGCCTGGGCTTTGTTGGTCTAGGCCAGTATACAGCTTTGCAATACCCACCAGGGATACCCACCAGCAGTGCCAGCAGTACCATCCAGCCAGGGATACTCACCAGCCATACTATCCATCAGGAATACCAACCAGCAGTGCCAGCAGTACCCACCAGAGATTACCCACCAGCAGTACCCACCAGAGATTACCCACCAGCAGTACCATGCACCAGTTCCAGTCTAAAAAAAAAAAAAATTGAAGTCAGCAGCTACAAATACTGTAGCTGCTGAAAAGGAGACGGTGATGACATTAGACCAGTTGTCTGTCGCTCCATTTTTCCCCCCGTTGCTTAAAGAGGAGTTCCACCCTAAAAATTAAGTTTTCCTTAATCCCCTCCCCCTTACATGCCACATTTGGCATGTAATTTTTTTTTTGGGGGGGGGGGGAGTGGGGGCTTCAGTAGGAGTGGGACTTCCTGTTCCACTTCCTGCTTCCGCCGAGGTGCTGGTGAGGCGATTAAGCCTAATTGCCTTACTGCAGCCCCTCCCTTTGGCGATCGTCTAGGACACTGACAGGTCCGAGACGATCGCCTGTCCAATCAACGGCGAGCCGCGCCGCTCGCACATGCGCAGTGCGGCTCGTGCGTGCGCAGTGGGTGCCCGGCCGTGAAGCCGAAGGCTGTCACGGCTGGGTGCCCACAACCGCAATGAGGATGCCGGCCGGGGAGGGGGGGAGAGGAGCGGAGCCCCGGTCGGCGCATCGCTGGAACGTGGAGAAGGTAAGTGTCTGTTTATTAAAAGCCAGCAGCTAGACTTTTTGTGTCTGCTGACTTTTAATAAACATTCGATTTGGGTGGAACAGCCCTTTAATTGGCTGGGAGGAGAAGCAGGAAGACAATAGTAAATATTGATTTGTTAATGATACACAAGTGGGTGGACTCGGAGGGAGTAGTGCTCTGCGCCTCGAGCCCACCCTTTTTTAAGCCAATTAGAGCCAATCATGCTCTAACTATGTGCTTAAAAAAAAACACCCCATTGAAATCCATGCGTCCGGCTCCCTGCATGAAGATTAGGGGTCCTGCGCCTCTACATTAGACACGCTGTAGTTCTGTGCTATTTGGAATAGAGATATAAAGCTGGAAGACGCACAGCTGAAACCCCCCTCCCCTCCCCCCCCCCGTACCTCTTCTCAAAACACCATGATCTCATTAGAGGGTGTCTGTTCGCAGCGCTGGTGATAAGTGGTGTGCTGCTCCTTTTTTGAACAGCTTCTGAAAATGGAACAGAGATCTGCCTGAGAGCTTCTAACACTAAATGTATCCTGTTTTGGTAGAATTTACTCCATGTTATTGTGCGTTTTGTTGATCGGTCAGGTTGTACTTTACAGCTGGGCAATCAAAAACCGCAGAAGATCAATGAATATAAAGCAGTTGCCACGTTGGTAAGAATTCCAGGCTGGCCTCTATTAGTTGTGCACAATGGCGGTATTCTGTAGTCAGGTTTATTTAAAGCGGAACCCGAGGCACAAATCAATGCAGCTCTGTTATCATTAATACCTCTTTATGTGTATTTTTTAACCACTTGCTGTCCACTGAATGTAGAGATGGGGTTATAACAAGCTCATGGTCAGCTGGGGAACTGACTTTTCTCTGCTACGTGGCCTACTGGGCACTAGAACCCCCTTCCTGCCCAGGCCAATTTGCAGCATTCAGCGCTGTCGTACTTTGAATGACAATTGTGCGGTCATGCTACACTCTACCCATATGAAATTTTTATATTTTTTTCACACAAATATAATTTTTTTTTGGTGGTATTTAATCACCACTGGGTTTCATATTTTTTGCTAAATGAATGGAAAAAAATGGGGGGGGAAAACATTTTGCATAGTAGTTGTCATGGACATGCAATAATGTCTGGCAGCTTACCTTCTCCTCCATGTGTCCATTAGAGGCCTGACTCTCTTTCTGGCTGCCTTTTATCAGCTCTCCTCCCTGTATGGCTCCACCCCAGGCCATCCCAGGAACTCTGTATTAACTAGTGCACTGCAGGTCTGCTTTGCTGTTCAACTTTATTTGTTAGCTTGTGTTCCTGCCTACCGTGTGCTTTGTTAATCTTTCTGTGTACCGACTTTGGCTCATCTCTGACTACTCCTGTTTGCCTGTGACCCTGACCTTGGCCTGTCCCTTGGTTATCCTCGTCTGCCTGTTGCCCCGACCACGGCTTACCATTCACTATCCATTGTGTCCTGAGTGGCTGCTTCCCCTCTTTCCTTACAGAGCGTGACCTGGAGAACTCCAGGGGCCGCAACCTGGGCTCAGTTGCAGCGAAGGCCATCCTCACCACTAGAGGCTCTGGTGAACACCTGCTGGACCTTAGACTCCGCGCCCTGGGGGATCTTGGGCTCACGCTTCCTGTCCATCCGCAGCAGTCTGCTATTGGGTTCACTACCTTGCTGTGCACCCCTGTCTCTAACGGGGTGCATTTGTCACCTGGTCACATGTGACCTGACAGTAGTTTTTCAAACAGGTCATTTTTCTCCTTCACTGATGGGCACTAATGAGGTGGCACTGGTGGGCACTGATAGGCTGCACTGATAGGTGGCACTGATAGGCAGCACTGATAACTGGAACTGATGGCCTCTGATACGTGGCACTGGTGGGCACTGGTAGGCAGCACTGATGGACATTAATAGGCAGCACTGATAGGTAACACTGATGAGGAGGAACTGATTGGCTGCACTGGTGGGCACTGATAGGCAGCACTGCTGGGACTGCACTGATAATCAGGACCCTGATAATCAGTGCCCTAATTATCAGTGTAGATGGTTATTTCACACAAGACAGTTATTGGCTCTCCTCTCCTTGGTCGTTCGACTATAGCGAGGTCGGGAATTGGTTTAGATAGTTATTCATGAATAAGGGCTGTCATGGCTGGGACTGTTTTGAAAATACAAGTTTGCTAACTGCGTCTGGCTTCAGTTCTTTTGAGTTAAAGTGGTTGTAGCCCTAAAAAAAAAAAAATGCTCCTGTCCCTTTAAGGCACGATACACATCATACTGCTTTTGTAGTGTCATTTATCCCTGTCCATGTTGTACAATACCTGGTTGATCTTGCCCGTTCCTGTCTTCCCCTCTGTAATCTGACCACCCTTGTCATGGCTGCGGATCCATGATAGCATGATCAGTTTACATCTACATAGAATACCAACCAGCCCTTTGGCTAATAGAAATGTGCATGAACAAAGGCGTTTGGCTAATAGAAATGTACATGCGCGCATGAATCTCTGCAGAACGGCTATCAGGGACGTGAATGGGCATACGCACGCCTGTGATATTTAGTGCTCGTGCTTAAAAATAATAGATTCCGTGCTCCTTAGTGCTCAGACGAGGTGTCCCCACATGGATGTGCACTCACTCCTCGGTATGGACCAACTATCTCTAGTTTGGTAAAATAAGTGTGTGGGGAGACCCTTGAAGAATCTTTTTGCTGACGATTCCTGGGATGGAAATACCCTTTTTAGGGTTAGAGGGGTTAGAGTTAGATGGGTTTGGGTTAGAACTTAGAGTTAGGGTTGGAACTTAGGGTTAGTGTTAGGGTTTATTTTCCAACAAATCGAGAAGGATCTGGGAAAGGTAGGGGTTTTTAGGGTGGGTCACTAAGTGGAGCTGCACTTAGGGTTAGGTTTAAAGTAGGGTTGTCCCGATACCACTTTTTTAGGACCGAGTACAAGTACCGATACTTTTTTTCAAGTAGTCGCCGATACCGAATACCGATACTTTTTTTTTTAAAAAATGTGTCCACAAATGCAGCCGTGTCCACAAATGCAGCCATGTCCCCCCACAAATGCAGCCATGTCTCCCCACAAATGCAGCCATGTCCCCACACATATGCAGCCATGTCACCCACATATATGCAGCCATGTCACCTCCATATCCCCCATATATGCAGCTATGTCACCTCCATATCCCCCATATAAGCAGCCATGTCACCCCCATATATGAAGCTATGTCACCCCCATATATGCAGCCATGTCACCCCCATATATGCAGCCATGTCACCCCCATATATGCAGCCATGTCACCCCCATATATGCAGCCATGTCACCCCCATATATGCAGCTATGTCACCCCCATATATGCAGCTATGTCACCCCCATATATGCAGCTATGTCACCCCCATATATGCAGCTATGTCACCCCCATGGCTGCATATATGGGGGTGACATGGCTGCATATATGGGGGTGACATGGCTGCATATATGGGGGTGACATGGCTGCATATATGGGGGTGACATAGCTGCATATATGGGGGTGACATAGCTGCATATATGGGGGTGACATAGCTGCATATATGTCACCCCCATATATGCAGCCATGTCACCCCATATATGCAGCTATGTCACCCCCATATATGCATATATGGGGGTGACATGGCTGCATATATGGGGGTGACATGGCTGCATATATGGGGGTGACATGGCTGCATATATGGGGGTGACATAGCTGCATATATGGGGGTGACATAGCTGCATATATGTCACCCCCATATATGCAGCCATGTCACCCCCATATATGCAGCCATGTCACCCCCATATATGTAGCTATGTCACCCCCATATATCCAGCTATGTCAGCCCCATATATGCAGCTATGTCACCCCCATATATCCAGCTATGTCAGCCCCATATATGCAGATATGTCACCCCCATATATGCAGCCAGTTCCCACATACCTGCATCCTGCATCGCCGTTGCCGCCGCTTAGTTAATACAGGCGGGGAAGATAACAGCTTTCATTTGAATAGCTGTATCGTTTCCTGCCGCGCCGCGTATAGACACTCCCCCTTGCTCGCGATCTGTCCAATCACGAGCAAGGGGGAGTGTCTATGTGCGGCGCCGCGGGAAACAATACAGCTATTCAAATGAAAGCTGTTATCTTCCCCGCCTGTATTAACTAAGCGGCGGTGATGCGGCGATTGTGCGCGGCGGTTAGCAGGAGCGGCGGCGGCGGTGATGGCGGCGGCTGCGGCGTCGGCGGCGGCGGCGCGAGTATTCTATTCTGGTATCGGGGGTATTTGCAGGAGTACAAGTACTCCCGCAAATACTCGGTATCGGTCCCGATACCGATACTGGTATCGGTATCGGGACAACCCTAGTTTAAAGTTCATAGGTCAAAGGTCAGTTAGGGTTTTCCCTTGAAGAATAAGGCTGGGACTCAGGAATTGGAATAGGGACCTCCCCCAGAGGTAAAGGTCAGAAGGCGGGTTCCCAGAGGTCAATGGTCATGAGGCATGGCTGACCCACCCCCACCAAAGTGTACCGTCTACCCTAACTAAGCCGGGGAATGAACAAGTAGGGGAAAGGGCTTCATTGCACAATAACATTTAAAAAGTTTATTTTAAGACCATAAAAAACAAAAATAGGGGTGCCTGTAGCCTGGCACCCAGTGTGAATAGCAGGTGATTTATTAGGGAAATCGGCCCATAGGCAGTAGTAGACCGCTGCTGCTGTTCTGACTCGAATTCCGTTTGAAAATGGTGGGCGGAAGTGGGTCTCAATGACGCGATTAAGCCTCTACATATTGGCCTTAAAGGGGTTGTAAAGGTACAATTTTTTTTCCCTAGCTTCCTTTACCTTAGTGCAGTCCTCCTTCATTTACCTCATCCTTCTATTTTGCTTTTAAATGTCCTTATTTCATCTGAGAAATCCTCACTTCCTGTTCTTCTGTCTGTAACTCCACACAGTAATGCGAGGCTTTCTCCCTGGTGTGGAGTGTCATGCTCGCCCCTTCCCTTGGACTACAGGAGAGTCAAGATGCCCACTAACACACAGCTCCTTTCTCTATCTGCAATGTAGAGAGCGTCCTGACTCTCCGGTAGTCCAAGGGAGGGGACGAGCACAACACTTCACACCAGGGAGAAAGCCTTGCATTACTGTGTGTAGTTACAGACAGAAGGACAGGAAGTGAGGATTTCTCAGAAGAAATGAGGACATTTAAAAGCAAAATGGAAGGATGAGGTAAGTGAAGGAGGACAGCACTAAGGTAAAGGAAGATATTTAGGGGGAAAAAGTTGTACCTTTACAACCCCTTTAAATTTATGAAGAAATTTGATTGTATTTGTAATTTTATTTTCTGGATATGTTTTATAGCCAATAGTAAAAAAAATATATATTTTTTTTCTAAATTGTCTTTTTTTGTTTATAGCGCAAAAAAATAAAAAATATACTGCAGAAGTAATCAAATACCATGAAAAAATTTTTAGGGAAAAAAAGGAGATACATTTTATTTGGGTACAGTGTCACAGAGTTATGCCGCGTACACACGACCGTTTTTCGGGTTGTAAAAAATTAAGTTTTTAATGGTCTAGAAAAAACGTTGTTTTTTTATTCCGATCGTTAAAATGGCCTTGCCTACACACGATCGTGAAAAAAAAATGCTCTAGCAAAGCGCGGTGATGTACAACACGTACGACGGCACTATAAAGGGGAAGTTCCATGCGGATGGCGCCACCCTTGGGGCTGCTTTAGCTGATTCCGTGTTAGTAAAAGACGATTCGCGCTTTTCAGTCTGTTACAGCGTGATGAATGTGCTTACTCCATTACAAACGCTAGTTTTACCAGAACGAGCGCTCCCGTCTCATAACTTGCTTCTCAGCATGCACGTTTTTTTCACGTCGTTAAAGCCCACACACGACCATTTTTTACAACGTTAAAAACATCGTGAAAAAATAGAGCATATTCGAGAAAAAAAATTGGACGTTTTTCAGAACCAGAAAAATGCTCTGAAGCCCACACACGATGACATTAACCACTTGCGGCCCACGCTATTGCCGAATGACGGCTACAGCGCGGACCTGAAAAGCCAAGCCGCCGTCTTTTGACGGCCACCCATTAAGGCGTTCCCCGCGCACCCTCCAGAGCGCGCAGCGGGGAAGCTCTGTGTTGGCCGTGTCCCTTGGACACAGCCAATCATAGATTGCGGCGAACGGCCAATCAGAGTGACGGTTTGCTATGCGATCTGCGTGGCCAATGAGAGATGATCTCATATGTAAACATATGAGATCATCTCTCATTGCTGTTTTACACAGAGACAGCGTCCTGTCTCTGGAGAGGAGACCGATCTGTGTCCCTTGTACATAGAGACAGAGACACAGATCGGTCACCTCCCCAGTCACCCCCCTCCACCTACAGTTAGAACACTATACAGGGAACATATTTAACCCCTTCCTCACCCCCTAGTGTTAACCCCTTCAATGCCAATCACATTTATACAGTAATTAGTGCATATTTATAGCATTGATTGCAGTATAAATGTGAATGGCGCCAAAAATTTGTCAAAAGTGTCCGATGTGTCCGCCATAACGTCGCAGTGCCAATAAAAATCGCAGATCGCCGCCATTTCTAGTAAAAATAAATAAAATAAAAAATAATAATTCTGTCCCCTATTTTGTAGGCGCTATAACTTTTGTGCAAACCAGTCGCTTATTGCGATTTTTTTTTTTTTTTACCAAAAATGTGTAGAAGAATACGTATCGGCCTAAACTGAGAAAATATTTTTTTTTTTTAAATTGGGATATTTATTATAGCAACAAGTAAAAAATATTGTATTTTTTTTTTTTAAATTGTCGCTCTTTTTTGTTTATAGCGCAAAAAATAAAAACCGCACAGGCGATCAAATACCACCAAAAGAAAGCTTTACTTGTGGGGAAAAAAGGACATAAATTTTGTTTGGTAACCCACGTCGCTCGACCGCGCAATTGTCAGTTAAAGCGACGCAGTGCCGGAAGCTGAAATTTCACCTGGGCAGGAGGGGGGTATATGTGCCCAGTAAGCAAGTGGTTAAAAAAACTTCATTTTTTAGAACCCGAAAAACGGTCGTGTGTACGCGGCATCAGCTCTTCTGGAGGTCATGTGGTTAGGGGGTGAGCAGTTGGGGACAGTAATTGCCCCGAACCACAAATGACAGCTGGCGTATTCCATGCATGAAGAATTGTTTAGATTTCCCACTACTATCCTGCGATTTGTGTCGGTAATATTTCCCCATCTTACCTTCCTTCATATTTATTCTCTGATGAATACAGGCATTGGTTAACACCCATATATCTTTTTAATTAAGGGAATAAAAGGAAGCTGCTCAAAGTTCCTCGCCCACCCCACCACTTATCCTGGCGCCGGACTCATTTGCATGTAACAAAGTCGGGTTATTATTACATCGTTTGTGCCAATCACTTATTGTTTGCTTGATAAAGTGCCTACTTTTACTTTGATAGATTTTCTCACCAACCATCTAACATGTACTTGATCAAGCAAAAATGTGAATACTAAATACATCCCACTCTTTTATAAGCAGGCCGGAGCTAAATGAAGCTGGCAGGAAAGTATGTACTTCAGCTTCTAAGTTCCTTCAATTAGCCGGTCTGGAGGAGAGGCAGACCTGGTCAGCGGTCAGGTACACTTCTTATTACTCGAATCAAGACATTGAAATCTCTCCAGGGAAGTGGAAAAGCAGTTTCTGGAAATTACTTAATACAACACGTTGGGGTCAATTTACTAACAACTTAAGCTTCGGACCATTTTATTTCTAAATGACCGGGCCACTTTTTGCAATTCGGCACTGCGTCACTTTAACTGACAAATGCGCGGTCGTGCGACGTGGCTCCCAAACAAAATTGGCATCCTTTTTTTATCACAATTAGAGCTTTCTTTTGGGGGTATTTGATCACCTCTGCGGTTTTCTATTTTTAGCGCTATAAACAAAAATACGTAGAGCGATAATTTAGAAAAAAAAGCAATATTTTTTACTTTTTGCGATAATAAATATCTCCCTAAAACATATAAAAAAAACATTTTTTTCCCTCAGTTTAGGCCGATACGTATTCTTCTACATATTTTTGGTAAAAAAAAATCTCAATAAGCGTTTATTAATTGGTTTGCGCAAAAGTTATAGGGCCAGATTCTCAGAGGCGCTACGACGGGGTATCTCAGATACCCCGTCGTATCGCCGTTTTTTTCCCCGGGTATCTATGCGAGTGATTCCTAGAATCACTTAGGCATAGATACGGGTGAAGATCCAACAAGTGTAATACCATTACACTTGCGGATCATAGATGTAATGACAACTCCGGCCACTAGGTGGCCTTTACGTTGTTTTCTCATTTGCCTATGCAAATGAGGCTAATACGCCGATTCCCGAACGCTTTTACGCCGACTCGTCGTCGCTTACGTCGTTTTCGTCCGCGTAACGTTACCCCTGCTAATATGTGGAGTAACCTTACGCAGTACTGTCGGATGCCGTCGGGTGCCGTCGGATACCATGTTAAGTATGGCGTCGGGTCAGCGTCGGCTTTTTCCGTCGGTTACGTCGTTTTACTAAGTCGTTCGCGAATAGGGCATTGCGTAAGTGACGATCACGTCGTTATGACGTCGGTTTCAACGACGCTTTCCGACGTGAGCTGGAGCATGCGCACTGGGCTTTTTCCCCGGCCGGCGCATGCGCAGTTCGATCGACGCGGGGGCGCGCTTAATTTAAATACAAGCCGCCCCCTTTGAATTACGCAGCCTTACGCTGGGCCATTTACACTACGCCTCCGCAAACTACGGAGCAAGTGCTTGGAGAATACGGAGTGTAAATGGCTTACGCTACGCCAGGGCAAATCTATGAGAATCTGGCCCATAGCGTCTACAAAATAGGGGATAGTTTTATAGAATTTGTATTAATATTTTTTTTTTACTAGTAATGGCGGCAAAATCTGCGATTTTTTATCGTGACTGCGACATTATGGCGGACACATCGCACACTTTTGACACATTTTTGGGACCATTGTCATTTTTACAGCGATCAGTGCTAAAAAAAATGCACTGGTTACGGTGAAAATGACACTGGCAGTGAAGGGGTTAACCACTAGGTGGCGCTGTAGGGGTTAAGTGTTCCCTAAGGCGTGATTCTTACTGTAGGGGCGTGGCTTGCTGTGACACGTCACTGATCGTGTTCCCGATGATAGGGAACACGATCAGTGACAGTGTCACTAGGCAGAACGGGGAGATGTTGTGTTTACACTAACATCTCCCCGTTCTATGTCTCCGTGAGACGATCGCAAGTATGCCCGCGGCGACCGAGCAACAACCACTTCTTAAAGGGGACGTATATATATATGTCCTTCTGCTTGCCCGTGCCATACAGCAGACGTATATCTGCGTGCGGCAGGCGGCAAGCGGTTAAATAACCGCTTATGAAATGCGCTAAAATATCGCTTGCAGTAAATCAGTTATTAAAGTGCAATTCACTAAGAATTTTGCGTTTAAATAACGAATGCTGTATTTTTCCGATTGTGCGGTAATTACCGCATTTTTTCATGCAGTAATTTACCGCCTTGAGCAGTTTACTAAGGAGTGGGCCGAGAAGCCGGTTGTTGAGTCCCTATCAACGGATGACTCATCAGCTGTCAGCGGGTTGCCCACTGACAGGTGAATGTTAACTACTTGCCAACCAGCCGCCGTATAACGATCGTTATGCGGGGGCGGGTTTGCTCCCCTGCGCGAATCGCCATAGCTGTACGGCGGCTGATTTAGAGCTATCGGGGGCACGCTGGAGCCGATGCACATGGCAACCCGCAATCGCTCCTCAGAGAGCCAAAACAGGGATCTGTCATTGTAAACAGACAAATTCCTGTTCTGTCAGGGAAGTAGAGAGAGATCTAGTGATCAGGAACAGCGATCTCTCTCTACTCCCAGTCAGTCCACTCCCCCCACAGTTAGAAACACCTCCCAGGGAACACACTTAACCCCTTGATCGCCCCCTAGTGTTCACCCCTTCCCTGCTAGTGACATTTATACCAGATTAAGGTACAGACAGCAGGCAGCAGAGTGGTTGGGAACAAGGCCGGGGGTCGGTAACAGCAAGGCAGATCATACAAAGGAGCAGGCAGTAGAATAGTTGGCTGCATTGACTTTCATTTGCCAAATGCATAGGTGTGCACACAGGGTAGGCTGGGTATGCCTGGGCACACCCTAATCACCCTGTGGGGTACTGATTCTTGCTGCTTTCTGAAACCCCTGTCTCCCCCCCTGCAGTGCTGCCAGCTTCCCTCCTCTACCTCTGGCTGCTGCTGGGGTAGTTTCTCGATTGAGTGTGGGCAAAGGGGCCGGTAAATATTTCATTTATCGGCCTCTTCCTTTTCTGAATAAACTCAGTGAGTGTTCTGTGCCGATGGGAAGCATAGTAACCTATGCTGCTCAGCACAAAGCACTTCCCATTTCTTCACTGTCCAGTAATAGAATATTGTAAAAAATAATTAAAAAAAAACTAAATTGTAAAAAATAAATAAATAAATAAATAAAACCACTGACATCGTTCACTGCCCCACTGACAGCAATCTCTGCTCTTGTAACACCGTCCACTGCTCTGCTGATATACACACAGGTGTGTTTGTGCTCTGGGGCGCATACCTTAATGCAATAGGCTGGGCACACCAGTGGCCAATTGGCTTGCAGTTGCAGCCCGGCCCTATTACATTGAATGGGTATGTGTGACAGGCAGAGACACCTGTCAACTCAGCAAGCCACATTAAATATTCTGCAGCCAAGCATCATGGCTGTGGCATGGGTAAAATCCCCTTTGGCTGTATGGAATGTTTTAGGTCGGGGGGTTGTAATACCACCGCTTTAGTGCCTGTTTTTACCACCCCCTGACCACCTGTGCGAAAGAAGCCTAATTCCGCGTACACACGACCATTACTCATGTCATGGAAAAAAATTAAGTTTTTCTCGAACGTGATTCCTCTCAAACCTGCCTTGCCTACACACGATCGTGATAAAAAATGCTCGAGCAAAGCGCGGTGACGTACAACACTTACGACGGCACTATAAAGGGGAAGTTCCATTCGGATGGCCCCACCCTTGGTGCTGCTTTTGCTGATTCTGTGTTAGTAAAAGACGATTCGCGCTTTTCAGTCTGTTACAGCGTGATGAATGTGCTTACACCAATTACGAACACTAGTTTTACCAGAACGAGCGCTCCCGTCTCATAACTTGCTTCTGAGCATGCGCAGGTTTTTTCACGTCGTTAAAGCTTACACACAACCATTTTTTACGACGTTAAAAACGTTGTGAAAAATTAGAGCATGTTCGAAATTTTTAATGTCCATTTTTTAGATCCAGAAAAATGCTCTGGAGCCCAGCACAAGGGGGCTCTGAAAGGGTTATATATGACCTCATCTGTGTTTTTTAACTGTAGGGGGGTGTGGCTGTAGGTGTGACGTCATCGCTTTTGTTTTTCTATAAAAGAGAACACATGATCAATCACGGCGCCACAGTGAAGAATGGGGAAGCTGTGTTTACACACGGCTCTCCCCGTTTTCAGCTCCGGGGACCGATTGTGGGACTCCAGCGGCGATCGGGTCCGCGGGTCCCGCAGTCACGGTCTCGGTGCCTCGATCCCGCGACCCATGGCTGGGCACTTCAAGAGGACGTACCTGTACGTGCTTGTGCCCAGCCGTGCCATTCTGCCGACGTAAATGTGCAGGAGGCGGTCCTTAAGTGGTTAATGACATAAAAAAAAAAGATTTTACAACCCGAAAAACGGTCGTGTGTACGCGGCATTAGGCCTTGTGCCGTTCTTCAACCCTTCCTAAGGCTTCTTTTTCTTGTCTCTCCCTAATGCAGGGGTGTCAAACAGGCGGCCCTCCAGCTGTTGCAAAACTACAAGTCCCATGAGGCATTGCAAGGCTAACAGTTACAAGCATGACTCCCACAGGCAGAGGCATGATGGGACTTGTAGTTTCGGAACAGCTGGAGGGCCGCCAGTTTGACACCCCTGCCCTAATGCATCTTCCATGATCATAAGTGCCATCTGGTGGCCATTATGCAGTATTTTTACTGATTAAGGTATTTTAGGAAAAATACCACATTGGCCCAGATTCAGTAAGAAGTTACGCGGCTTATCTCTAGATAAGCCGCGTAACTTCTTAGATGCGGCGGCGTATCTTTTTTCTGTATTCAGAAAACAAGATACGCCGGGATTGAGTTAAGATACGAGCGGCGTAATTGTATTACGCTGTCGTATCTTAACTGCATTTTTAAGATGTCCGCTAGGGGCGTTCCCGTTGATTTACGCCTAGAATATGTAAAACAGCGAGATACGACTATTCACGAACGTACGCCCGGCCGACGCAGTGAATTTATGCCGTTCACGTAAGGCGTTTTCCGGCGTAAAGATAAACCACCAAAAAGATGGCGCATCCTATGTTAAGTATGAATGTCGGGACCACGCCAAATTTTTCAGATTTCACGTCGTTTGCGTAACTCGTCTGTAGATGGGGATTTATGACAATTACGTTAGTGTCATAATTTGGAGCGCATGCGCGGACGGCGCATGCGCAGTTTAAATTTTTTTTTTTAAACGTGGGGTCACAACACATTACCATAAAACACGCCCACCTCATTCACATTTGAATTACCCGGGCTTACGCCGGCCCATTTACGATATGCCACCGTAACTTAGCTTGGTGAATACAGCATTTGTCTCGCTAATTTACGGCGGCGTAGCGTATCAGAGCTACGTAATTTTAAACCGGGCTACCTGAATCTGGCCCATTATGTCCACTATGTCCATTTTTCATTGCAGCTGTACAAAGTTACAGCAAATGTTTTCAGAAATAGACCCCCCCACAGGGGGAGGTTCTTTTAGCATATTTAGGTTTAAGGGAGACGGGTGGGCTGGGGGACATGTTGTTTTTTTCTGTGATGTGTTTGTCACATTCCTACAGGGATTATTTTTTCATAAATAGACCCCATAGTGAAACACACTGCTTTGGCTGCCATAACTAGGTATTTATTGATGTATTCTCTGCTGGATAGACTGGTTAATTACGATCGGAGATCGGAGATCAGGTGACTAAAAGCCTAGGCATCTCCTGAACATCTTTTGTCCGAGACCCCCGAATGATGATGCACTTTTATAAAGCTCTGCCCTTTGTGCCTTGTGTTTATTTTAATAAAATGTATGCTAGAATGTGCTATTAGAGTCAGCATGAGTCTGCTTTATATGCGGAATTACTTTTCAATAAACAAGAGAAAATACAGTAAAACCTTGGCGTGAGAGTAACTTGGTTTGGGAGCTTTTTGCAAGACAAGCTAAATATTTGAATACATTTTGCCTTGATATACAAGCGATGTCTTGATATAAGAGTAGTGTCATGTCACAACTGGGTATAAAAGAGAAGAGAGGCGCCTCTAAGTGTAGCGATATGGTTACATTTAATGAAGGTACAACATTTAGAAACTCATATGGTTGATGATTAACCACTTCCATACCAGGCACTTACGCACCTTCCCGCCCAAGCCAATTTTCAGCTTTCAGCGCTGTCGCAATTTGAATGACAATTGCGCGGTCATGCTACACTGCACCTAAACAAAATTGGCGTCCTTTTTTCCCCACAAATAGAACTTTCTTTTGGTGGTATTTGATCACCTCTGCGATTTTTTTTTTTGCGCAACAACTAAAAATAGAGCAAAGATTTTGAAAAAAAAATAAAGTTTTTATTTTTTTCTGTTAATTTTTTTGTAAATGAGTATGTTTTCTCTTTCAATTACGGGCACTGATATGGTGGCACTGATGGGCACCAATGAGGTGGCACTGATGGGCACCGATGAGGTAGTTCTGATGGGCACTGATTAGGTAGCATTGATGGGCACGGATAGGCGGCGCTGGTATGGGGCACTGATGGGCACTCATGGGCGGCACTGATGGGCACTCATGGGCGGCACTGATGGGCACTCATAGGCAGCACTGGGCACTCATAGGCGGCACAGGTGGGCACTCATAGGCGGCACAGGTGGGCACTCATAGGTGGCACAGGTGGGCACTGATAGGTGGCACAGGTGGGCACTGATAGGTGGCACAGGTGGGCACTGATAGGTGGGCACTGGGCATGGATTGGCACTGTGGGGTGGCATTGACAGACACTGGGGTGGCACTGATGATCACTGAGGGGTGGCACTGATGGATCAATGTTGCCAATCAGTGCCCATGTCCTTTTTTTTTATTATTTTTAATTTCCCCGGTGGTCTAGTGTGGCGATCCGAGGGGGGGGGCTGCGCTGATAAACAATCTGTCAGACGCGAGTGAGGAAGAGCCGTCGGCAGCTCTTCCTGTTTACATCGTGATCAGCCGTGATTGGACACGGCTGATCACGTGGTAACGAGGCTCCGCCGGAGACTCGTTACCGAGATCGGAGGTGCGGGGTGTCAGACTGACACCCCGCATCACCGATCGCCGCGCTGCGCGCCCGCACGGGCGCGCGCGGCATGAAATCGTGCTAGACGTTTGAGAACGCCTAGTCACGATTTCATAACCACTTTCCTGCCGTAAATCGGCTATTGGCCGGGCGGGAAGTGGTTAAAACAGGCAAATCTAAGTGCAGGCATCCAGAGTAAAGCTGTCCACATAGACCGTCCTCCGCACCGCCATTGACAACGTCCCTTTTACACTGCGCTCCACGAGTGGTTCATGCCTCATTTTCAGATCGCTCTACTGCAGGGTAGTCTTCCCGGTCACGATTGCTGACTGATTGTGGACAGCTTTCCCCCCGGATCCCTGCATACTTAGCTGTGCCTCTTTTAATCATTAACCATGTGAGTTTCTAAATGCTATACCTTCATTAAATACTCTGTAGCTCCTGCTGGATTTTGCTTCTAATCCCCTTGTGGAGGCTTCCATTTGTGGATGGACATTTTATCACATTGCTCTAATCTTTTTATATGGACTATAAACTGAAGGATTTATTATTAAATGGCTATGGAACGAATCATTTGAACTTCCAGTATTTCTTATGGGGAATTTTGCTTTGATATACAAGTGCTTTGGATTACAAGCATGCTTCCAATCCAAGGATTTACTTGTATTAACATTCTTTTAACTCATTCTAAAGCATCCCGCCCCCCCCCCCCACCCAATAAATAATTTATAGTATTAATTTAAAATAATAAAGTTAGCAATACTTAGCGTACCGCACAGGTGTATAACACGCACCTTAACCACTAGGGTACCGCACGTCGTCAAATGACGGCGGGCTGAATACCCTAATGTTCTGACAGGACGTCATTTGACATCCTGTCATTTAAAGCCGCGATTAAAGCCGCGATTTAAAGTCCGGCACCCGCGATTGCCCAGTAACTGAGCAGGGACGTGGAGCTCTGTTTGTAAACACAGAGCTCCACGTCCTGTCAGGGAGAGGAGACCGATGCTGTGTCCCTTGTACATAGGGACACAGATCGGTCACCTCCCCCAGTCACCCCCCTCCCCCCACAGTTAGAACACTCACTAGGCTACACATTTAACCCCTTCCCTGCCAGTCACATTTATACAGTAATCAATGCATATTTATAGCACTGTTCACTGTATAAATGTGAATGGTCCCAAAAATGTGTCAAAAGTGTCTGATGTGTCCGCTATATTCTCGCAGTCCCGAAAAAAAATGCAGATCGCCGCCATTCCTAGTAAAAAAAATATTAATTATGTCCCCTATTTTGTAGGCAATATAACTTTTGCGCAAACCAGTCAATATTTATTATAGCAAAAATCAAAAAATATTGTGTTTTTTTTCAAAATGTACGCTCTTTTTTTGTTTATAGCCCAAAAAATAAAAACCGCACGGGCGATCAAATACCACCAAAAGAAAGCTCTATTTTTGGTAAAAAAGGACATCAATTTTGTTTGGGAGCAACATCGCACGACCGCGCAATTGTCAGTTAAAGCGACGCAGTGCCAGGAAGCTAAAATTTTGTCTGGGCAGAAAGGGGGTAGGTGCACAGTAGGCAAGTGGTTAATTAAAAAAAATTAAAGTGTTTGTTAACCCCCCCCCCCCTAATTTTTTTTTTTAGATTATGGTCCCCTAAAGCAGGTTAATCTGCCCCCCCCCCCCCATCTAAACTGTACAAAAAAATGAACATTGCACTTCCTGTATGTCCCCTCTCTAAATAGACCACGAAAACCAGGGTTGCTCCGCCCTGATCACCATGGTCAAAGTGCGTCCCTCCGTCATACGCTGCCCTGCTCTCTGCTCTCCTCTCTCCCCCCTCACCTGTCATCTGCCTCTGTGTATGTCTCCGCCCCCTGCCCCGCCTCTATTGCTTGTAAAATAAAATCATACAATTTTTCCTGCCAGCCTCTCTAATATAAAAATTGGGGTGTTGCAGATTGTGTTAAAAAAAGAAGTGACACCCAAGGAAAAAACAGTACTCTTCATTTCCCAGATAGAAACACTCGGCACTTACCAGAAAAATATGACCTCTTTTCTCAAAATTGGATGGTCAAAATTGCTCATGGTAAGTATATTCCCAGATAGATATCATGAACTTGGTCCACCATCGATATGCTAAGCGTCTGGACAGTTGAATATCATCATCCTTTCCTCTAAAGTGCTCCTGTGCCTTTAGGAGATCCTGTGTATATCTCATTCACAAGGGGAAGATGTGAAGAAACTCTCAGGCCGCGTACACACCATCGAGATATATCCGATGGAAACGGTCCTCGGACCGTTTCCATTGGATATGTCCGCCGGGCTGTTTTGGTCTGATGGCTGTACACACCATCGGATCAAAATCCCCGCCGGCGGACAGCGCGGTGACGTGGCGGTGGCGTTGACGCCACCACGTCACCGCACCAGGAAGTCAAACACTTCCACGTGCATGCGTCGAATCCATACAACGGCTTCAACGCATGTGCGGGAAGATATGTCCGCTGGTTAGTGTACTAACCAGCGGACATATCCGACGGATATGTCTCCGGCGGACAAATTTTAAAGCATGCAAATCCGGAGAAATCCGTCCGCTAGCCCGTACAGACATTTCCAGCTGACAAATTCGATTGTGTGTACGTGGCCTCATAGTGTAGTATATTATTTATTTTTATTAAAAAACAATTACAAATCCGGTCAAATCAAAATCAGGCATGGAATAGAAACTAAAAACGCCAGTCTGTGTTCCAGCTGTGCTCCAAAGACCGGAAATAACTTGTGTCGGAAAGTCCCACCCAATGCGTTTCGTCGGCACCTGGTGTCTGATGACGTTAGGCATTGCTGATGGAACGCATTGGTCACCTTTTCGTTATTGGATTTGCACTTTATTGCCAGTTATCTGCATTTCTTTTCCTCAGCGCTATCAGTGTCTAAGGAAAGGAAAGCCGATAACCGGATTTCTAATTAGGCCTTGTACGCACGATCAGTCCACCTGACGAGAAAGGTCCGAAGGACTGTTTTCATCGGTTAACCGACAAAGCCGACTGACGGTCTGATGTGCCTACACACCATCGGTTAAAAAAAGATTGTGTCAGAACGCGGTGACGTAAAACACACGACGTGCTGAAAAAAACTAAGTTCAATGCTTCCAAGCATGCGTCCACTTGATTCTGAGCATGCGTGGCCTTTTGCCTTCGCAAACTAAGATCGGTTTTGACCCATCGGTTAGGCGTCCATCGGTTCAATTTTAAAGCAAGCCCTCTGTTTTTGGACCGAAGGACAACTGACCGATGGGGCCTACACACGATTGGTTTGGACCGATTAAACTGAACTTCAGTCCGTTTTCATCGGTTTTGACCGATCATGTGTACGCGGCCTAACATTTACACTAATAATCAGGGCACTGATCTTTTTTACTAGTAATGGCGGCGATCAGTAATTTTTTTTCATGACAGAGACATTATGGCGGACACATCGGACACTTTTGACACATTTTTGGGACCATTGTCATTTTCACAGCGAAAAGTGCTATAGAAATGCAACGATTACTGTGAAAATTACACTGGCAGTGAAGGCGTTAACCAGGAGGGGGCGCTGTAGGGGTTAAGTGTGCCCTAAGGGAGTGTTCTTATTGTGGGGGGGTGGCTGTGCGTGTGACGTCACTGATCATCGTTCCCTAACACAGGGAACAGACGATCAGTGACAAGCCACAGAGAAGAACGGGGAAGGTGTGTTTACACTCACCTCTCACCGTTCTTCAGCTCCTGTGACCCGATTAAGTATCACCAAAAGAAAGCTCTATCACTACCTAAAATGTTGCATGACCGCGCAATTGTTATTTAAAGTGCAACAGCGCTGAAAGTGGAAAATTGACAGGAAGAGAGTGAAAGTGCCCCATATTGAAGTGGCTTGAAGATGTGTAGCTCTTTTTATTCATTTATTTACAATATTTAATAAAAAATATATATATTTACACAGTTTTCTTATTTTATATATTTTTTGTTATATTATTAATATTGAATCAATTAATTAGTATTGCACCTTTCAATAATATAGTTTGTGCAGTGGTTTATTATTGTTTTTAGGATATCATCTAAGGCCGGTAATTTTTGGGGGGTATATGTAAGGGTTTACCACCCCTTTAAAGGGGTTGTAAAGGAAAAACATTTTTTCCTAAATAGCTTCCTTTACCTCAGTGCAGTCCTCCTTCTCTTACCTCATCCTTCCATTTTGTATTTAAATGTCCTTATTTCTTCTGAGAAATACTCACTTCCTGTTCTTCTGTCTGTAACTACACACCGTAATGCGAGGCTTCCTCCCTGGTGTGGAGAAAGCTTCTTGAGGGGGGAGGGGGCGAGCAGGAGAGTCAGGACCCCCACTAACACACAGCTCCTTTCTCTATCTGCAAAGTAGAGAGTGTCCTGACTTGTCTGCTCGCCCCCTCAAGAGGCTCCACACCAGGAAGATAGCCTTGCATTACGGTGTGGAGTTATAGACAGAAGAACAGGAAGTGAGGATTTCTCAGAAGAAATAAGGACATTTAAAAGCAAAATGGAAGGATGAGGTAAGTGAAGGAGGACTGCACTAAGGTAAAGAAATCTATTTAGGGGGAAAAAAATTCCTTTAAGTACCCAGGCTGAGAGCGGGCACCCAGTTTTCCTTTCCCTCATTTGTCAGAACAGACTTTGTGGGAAATTTAGACCTTCTCATAGGTTGAATACGTCTGACTTGTTCTCGGAGGTTTAAAGCACCTGCAGCTTTGGAAGTTTATTGTTCTATGTGACAGTTTTGTAGACCTGTCACAATACAACTTTGGCTTCACTAATGAATCTCACCTGTGGTTACTAATTGCTACAAGAATAGAAGGGAACATTTTTAGCTTATCTAGAAAACTGACAGTAATGACTCTGCATTGATACACACAATCAGAGGACTGGTACAAAGCTCCAGGAACAAAAGTGGACCTGTCTTGGGAGAAATTTTGGTGTTGCCATTTGCAAGCTTAGACACTGTTTTCTGTCTGTCACGTCCATGATCTGATTTTATTAGTTAACCACTTGACCTCCGGAAGGTTTACCCCCCTTTATGACCAGGTTATATTTTCCGATATGGCGCTACATCATTTTAACTGACAATTGCACAGCCGTGCGACGATGTAACCAAATAAAATTGATCTGCCTTATTTTCCCACAAATAGAGTTTTCTTTTGGTGGTATTTGATCACCTCTGCGTTTTTTATTTCTTGCGCTATAAACAAAAAAAGACTGAGAATTAAAAAAAAAAAAATTACTTTCTGTTATAAAATATTCATAATAAAAAATGAATTTAATTTCTTCAATAATTTAGGCTAAATGTTTTCTGCTACATATATTTGGTGATGGTGTGAAATGTAGCGCTAGAACTTGATGTACAGTGAGAGTGTAGCAATGATATATGAATGAGGATTAGTTGATAAAAATCTCAAATAAAATAATCATACCTAAGGCCCCTTTCAGACTGGGGCGGGAGCCGCGGTGGCGGTATAGCGCCGCTAAAAATAGCAGCGCTATACCGTCGGATTTACCGTAGGATTCGGCCGCTAGCAGTGTATTAACCCCCGCTAGCGGCCGATAAAGGGTTAATACCGCCCTCTATAGAGGCGCATTGCGGGCGGTATTGCCGCTGTTTCCCATTGTTTTAAATGAGAAGGAGAGATGAAGGAGCGGTATACACGCCGCTCCTCTCACCGCTCCAAAGATGCTGCTGGCATCTGGATTGCCTCAGTGTTGAAGACCTCTTGCTTTCACATTGAGGTTGCTTGGGAGGAGTTTTTCAGGCGGTATAGCAGCGCTATTTTTAGTGCTGTACCACCTGAAAAACTCCTCAATGTTAAAGGGGTCTAAGTGAATAAACACACATAAAAATCAAGTCCAAAAGGAAAATCAATCCTAAAGTGAGCATAAACAGTCCACCACAAAATAAGTGGTTATTCCCAAGCAAGTACTGGTGATGTAAACAAGCATGTGGAACATCCGGAATAATATGTCAATCAACCAATGAGAGGAGTATGTACTCTTACCGGAAATGGTGGACTCGAGTGTCAGCGACAATCAACGAGTCAATCAAGCAAGGGTGACCGGATCGGCAGGTCTCCAAAGTGATCAAAGAAGCCAGAGGAACTCCAAAAGCGACTCCCGAGGATCCTGTGGGTAACTAATGCCTGTGCCTCATTGTCATTTGCCACGTCACCTGCCGCCATTTGAAAATTGTCCCTTGCCACGTCACCTGCCACCATTTGCAATCTGCAAATGGTGGCAGGTGACGTGGCAAGTGACAATCCACATTTTGTAGTAGGTGATGGTGGCAAGTGAACCCATCTCCATTCAGACCACTAAAAATATCATCGGCACTCTGCGCAACAGCACTGCGCCAAATGATATTATCCCCACCAAACTGCTGAAGGAATGCGCCGACATCCTGGCACCTCCTGTCACGCAGCTTATTAACCAATCCTTCAGGGAGGGCAAAATGCCCTCCCAGCTGAAGGAGGGCTTCATTCAACCCATCTTGAAGAAAGCCACCCTGGATCCTAAGGATCCACTTAACTGGCGCCCCATAACAGGCCTAAATGTTCTCTCCAAGGTAATGGAGAAGGCAGTGGCACTGCAGCTGCAACAGCATCTAGATACCCACAACTTACTCGACCCATTGCAATCGGGATTCCGTCCCGGACACGGGACGGAAACAGCATTGCTTAAGATATGGGACGACGTTCTTGAGGCCGCAGACGAAGGAGAATCTTCTCTGCTGGTTCTGCTGGACCTAAGCGCAGCCTTTGATACAGTTGATCACAAGCTGTTATTGACTCGGCTGGCTAAAATAGCCAAAGTCGCAGAAAGCGATCTATCCTGGTTCTCCTCTTTTGTGGAAAACCGATCGCAAATAGTGAAGCTAGGACCCTTCACTTCTAAACAACGCACATTATCGTGCGGGGTCCCTCAAGGATCTCCCCTGTCGCCGATGTTATTCAACATCTATGTGCGTCCTCTTTTTGAAATCATCAGCAGCCAAAAACTGCTATATCACTCATATGCAGACGACACGCAACTGTACTTCCGCATTTGCAATAAAAAGGATCACCACCTCAATCTAGAGACATGCCTCTCTTTGATAGAGGATTGGATGACAAAGAGTTATCTCAAACTCAACGGAGCGAAAACAGAACTTCTTCTGTTTCACGCCAAGCGTAGCAATCAATCGATAACAACCTGGATCCCCCCGCCCATTCTGGGCAAAGTCATCACCCCTAGCGCCAAAGTCAAAAGTCTGGGGGTCATCTTTGACTCCGACATGACAATGAACGCACAAATAGGGGCAGTAGTCAGCGGATCTCACTATCTGCTGCGCCTACTACGCAGACTCACGCCTTTTATTCCCAAGAAAGACATAGCGGTCGTGGTGGGAGCGATTGTAAACTCCAGATTGGACTATGCAAATGCCCTTTACCTCGGACTTCCCAAGTACCAAATCGCTCGTCTTCAAGTCGTACAAAATACGGCCGCCAGACTTGTGACTGGGAAAAAACCCTGGGAATCAATCTCACCCTCGTTGAGATCCCTTCACTGGCTACCAGTCAAAGACAGAATCACCTTTAAAGCACTCTGTCTAACGCATAGATGTATCCATGGGAATGCTCCCCATTATCTATGCGAAAAATTAAAAATTTACAATCCCAATCGTATTCTACGATCCAATAACCAAAATCGGCTTCAGATACCGAAAGCCAGATACAAGTCCAAAGGAGACAGGAGATTCGCTGTCCAAGGTCCCAGACTATGGAACGCCTTACCAGCCAGCATTCGACTGGAGGAGAACTACTTGGTCTTCAGGAGAAAGATCAAGACTCATCTCTTTTGATCTCAAAGGAGAAAGGAACAACAAGCGCCCAGAGGCGATTTATTTCGCATGTGCTGCGCTATACAAGTTCTTCATTCATTCATTCATTCAGTGGCAGGTAATGGTGGCAAGTGACAATCCACATCTAGTGGCAGGTGATGGTGGCAAGTGACAATCCACATCTAGTGACAGACGTTGGTGGCAAGTGCCAATCCGCATTAGGTGGCAGGGGACGTGGCAAGTGACACTCCACTTTAGTAGCGGGTGATGGCGGCAAGTGACAATCCGCATCAGGTGGCAGGTGACGTGGCAAGTGACACTCCACTTTAGTAGCGGGTTAAGGCGGCAAGTGACAATCTGCATCAGGTGGCAGGTGACGTGGCAAGTGACAATCTGCATCAGGTGGCAGGTGACGTGGCAAGTGACAATCTGAACATTGTGGCAGGTGATGGTGGCAAGTGACAATCCACATCTTATGGCAGATGATGGTAGCAAGTGCCAATCCGCATTAGGTGGCAGGGGACGTGGCAAGTGACACTCCACTTTAGTAGCGGGTGATGGCGGCAAGTGACAATCCGCATCAGGTGGCAGGTGACATGGCAATTACACTCCACTTTAGTAGCGGGTGATGGCGGCAAGTGACAATCCGCATCAGGTGGCGGGTGATGGTGGAAAGTGACAATCCGCATCAGGTTTCAGGTGATGTGGCAAATGACTATTAACATCTGGTGGTAGGTGAAATGGCAAGTGACAATCCACATCTAGTCACAGGTGACGTTGGCATGTAACAAGCCGCATCTGATGAGAGGCAAGGGTGAGTGACACACTGCATCTGGTGACAGGAGATGTGGCAAGTGACACGCCCAGGGCTCCCACTGATTCTGCATTATGATGATTTGAACCACTTCATTATATATTAGAATGTAACCATAGAAACAATGCGCTACAATCACCCTAACACCATATCAACCATGGTGCCATGATGATTGAAGAGCCAACACCAGCCATTGCCTGCGAAAAATTGCTTACCACCAGCGTGCCCCCCCGGCCTGCGAAAAGGTTGGTGACTGCTGCTGTGGGCTACCTGAGATCCCAGGGAAGAACTACACAAACCATAAAGTTAAACAAGTTTCCTGTGTTCCTCTTCTTAGATCACCTCCACACCAGATCCGTCTTATGTCAAGCCTTCCAAGGTTCCGCGTTGGTATTAAGTTTGTAAGTGATTATAAACACTACAACCAGATAGCCGTGAACGTCTCATTTATCTTTTATCTCTGAAGTTTCCAATCTGCTTTCAAATCATGTCTTCTAGCAGAGACTACAATCTATCCACTCAGCCAGACAATTCATGCATCAAGAGGAGAGATAACGATTATTTCTTCAAGATATTTAAGAGCTCTGGTACCAAGGAGCTCATGGTGTGCCTAAGTACTGCCGGCTCCGGCTCCTGTTTGAAGTAAGAGAGGAATTGTCTAAGGTTCCTTCTGAGGGGCACTCTACCCACTGAGTACATGGGCACCACGAAATACGGAGGTTGCAAGAGAATAGGATTGGGGAGGGGAAGGTTCACAATACACAGCCTTAAAGGGAATGTACTGTGGTGATGTATATATTTAGTCAGGACGTAAAAAAACAAAAGGTAGAATTTATTCTCTGTATTTAACTAAAGTGACCTTTCTCAACTTTTTCAATACAGAAGAAATAACTTGAAATACCATATATACTCAAGTATAAGCCATCCCGAATATAAGCCAAGGCACCTAATTGTACCACTAAAAACGTGGAAAATGTATTGACTCGAGTATAAGCCTAGGGTGCCCATCTGCATGCCTCACTGTGCCTCACTTTGCCCCACTGTGTCCATGTGCATGCCTCACTGTGCCCATGCCTCACTGTGTCCATGTGCATGCCTCACTGTGCCCATGCCTCACTGTGCCCATGCCTTACTGTGTCCATGTGCATGCCTCACTGTGTCCATGCCTCACTGTGTCCATGCCTCACTGTGTCCATGCCTCACTGTGCCCATGACTAGACTGACATTTAACAAGGGAGTCAATGCAAGGGGTGTCCAGCTTAGAAAAATCGGTGCTCTCCAGCCGTAGGTTCCACAGACAACAAACTTTGCACACTTGTAGATGAGAAATTGAGCTACATGTGTGCCAAGATGCAGGTCTAGGCGACCTACGACCGGCCGATACCGGTCCCCAAAGTCACCAGAGAAATTACCAGTTAACATGGGAGTCTATGGAAGGGGTGCCCGGATTTGAAAAATCGGTGCTCCCCGGTCGTAGGTCCCCCGGACATCAAACTTTGCACACTTGTAGAGGAAGAGTTGGGCTACATGTGTGCCAAGTTTGGGGTCCAGAGGACCTACGGCCGGTCGATACTGGGTCCCCAAATCTGGGAGATCAGGCTCAAAAAGGTGACTAGACTATAAGCAGAGGGCGGCATTTTCAGCACAAAGTAATCTGCTGAAAAATGTGGCTTATACTCGAGTATGTCATGACTAAGCACTGATCGAGTGCGAAACGCGTCGGCTGTCCTGTTTTCTGTGATTGCTGTGACTGTACATGTTTTTGGATTTACAATAAAGACAACTTTTTTCGTTTGAAAATCCTTGGAGTGCGGCCGTCCTTCCCTCTTTTCTTCATCATCATTGCCATTTGCATCGCCAGCACCTTGGTAATCTAATTATCCTTGATCGTCTACAGGTCTCACCTGGAGCGGTGATTTCTTTTCTTTTATACTCGAGTATATACGGTAACTTTCCGGTCTCAGGGAACCCCTGCTAATATTACTATATGTACAACCTAGGTACCACAGATTCCAAAAAGTTGATGATCTGTAATCTTTTGTTCAACTAGAGATGGAGCATTACAAAAGTTTATGTTAAAATGTGTTTTGTGTTAATAAAAGGCCTAACGGCCATTTAAAGCCAGCATGGTGTCGTGTCCTTACTGGGGGGTAAGTAGGTTGTGGTGTAAGTACATACTTGTGTTGGGGTGTTAAGTTATCTGAAAAAACCCTAGTCATGCATACCTTCACCACTCTCCATACACTTCCACCACTCTCTATACACTTCTTCCTCCACTCTGCGTACCTTCACCACTCTCCGTACACTTCCATCACTCTGCATACCTTTACCACTCTCTGTACACTTCCACCACTCTCCTTACACTTCCACCACTCTCTATACATTTCTTCCTCCACTCTGCGTACCTCCGCCACTCTCTGTACACTTTCACTCTGAGTACCTTCATCACTCTGCATACCTTCACCACTCTCCGTACACTTTCACTCTGAGTACCTCCACCACTCTGAGTACACTTCCACCAGTCTGCATACCTTCACCACTCTCCATACACTTCCATCACTCTGCATACCTTCACCACTCTCCGTACACTTCCATCACTCTGCATACCTTCACCACTCTCCGTACACTTACATCACTCTGCATACCTTCACCACTCTCCGTACACTTACACCACTCTGCATACCTTCACCACTCTCCGTACACTTACACCACTCTGCATACCTTCACCACTCTCCGTACACTTCCATCACTCTGCATTCCTTCACCACTCTCCGTACACTTCCATCACTCTGCATACCTTCACCACTCTCCGTACACTTCCATCACTCTGCATTCCTTCACCACTCTCCGTACACTTCCATCACTCTGCATACCTTCACCACTCTTCGTACACTTCCATCACTCTGCATACCTTCACCACTCTCCGTACACTTCCATCACTCTGCATACCTTCACCACTCTCCGTACACTTCCATCACTCTGCATACCTTCACCACTCTCCGTACACTTCCATCACTCTGCATACCTTCACCACTCTCCGTACACTTACACCACTCTGCATACCTTCACCACTCTCCGTACACTTCCACCACTCTGCATACCTTCACCACTCTCCGTACACTTCCACCACTCTGCATACCTTCACCACTCTCCGTACACTTCCATCACTCTGCATTCCTTCACCACTCTCCGTACACTTCCATCACTCTGCATACCTTCACCACTCTCCGTACACTTCCATCACTCTGCATACCTTCACCACTCTCCGTACACTTCCATCACTCTATGTACCTTCGCCACTATCTGTATACTTCCACCACTCTGCATACCTTCACCACTCTCTGTACACTTCCATCACTCTGCATACCTTCACCACTCTCCGTACACTTCCATCACTCTGCATTCCTTCACCACTCTCCGTACACTTCCATCACTCTGCATACCTTCACCACTCTCCGTACACTTCCATCACTCTGCATACCTTCACCACTCTCCGTACACTTCCATCACTCTATGTACCTTCGCCACTATCTGTATACTTCCACCACTCTGCATACCTTCACCACTCTCCGTACACTTCCATCACTCTGCATACCTCCACCACTTCAGTGCATCTTTACAACTGTCTGTACACCTCCACCACTCTCCATAAAGTATACTCCACTATACACAATGATTCTTGAAATGTCAGAACTAAATATCTCCTCCTATACCTGCCCATTATGAAAGCTAGCACTAAGCACCTTCTCATTATACACTTGGCTGTAATGATTTACAACTAGAAAAAAAGGATATATTGCAGCAAACTTTTGATTGTTTTGTGAATATACGGTCCCTTATCTGGTGTATGATTGGGGCTTGAGGAGTACTTTGTAGATATATGTGTGGCTACCTGGCACTGGCTGATTCCAGACTGGAGCTGAGCTGTGACCCATCCAACCATCTTTTTATAGTGGTCTTAGAGTCTGGTAAAAGGCTTTGATATCCCTCTTGGTGATCACTGGAAGCACAAGAATGTTTGGATTATCCTCTGATGCACTTATAGAGCACCCTGATCTTTTCAGTATCCCTGTTTTTTTGTAATTTTTGATTTATTCATTTATGCATTACTGTGTAAACTGTTTATATTCATAGCAGTGTGCACAGGGTGTGCTGGGTGTGTCTGGGCACACCCTAATCACCCCACACAGTGCCAATTCCCCCTGCTTCCTGGTGCCCCCTATCTCCCCCTGCAATGATGCCATCTTCCTTCCTCTCCCTCTGGCTGCTGCAGGGGATGTTTCAAGATGGAGAATTGGAGAAGATCTGCTAAGTATTTTATTTACTGGCCCCTTCCTTTTCTGAATGTGAGTACTGATTGCTCCTATGTTAATTCTTAACTGAAACATAGTTAATTTAGTAAACTATGTTTCCTATACTTCAGTTTGTGAATAAACAGGAAGCCGCTCAGCACAGAACACTTCCTGTTCTTTCACTGTCTAGTGCAGCTGAGGCTGCAGAGAAAGGGGCTGGGACATCTCTGTCCTCAGTCCCTTTCTCTGTCTCAACAGTGAGACATCATGGGTCTGTTTAGACCCTTGATATTTCACCAATGCCCCCCCAACAGGGCTCCTAAACACATTGTATAAAAAAAATTATAATAATAATATAATAAATATAATATATATTTTTTTTATTGTAATAAAAAATAAAGATATAAAACGACTGCTTACTGCCCTACTGACGCTGTCCACTGCCTTACTGATGCTGAAGAAAGAGAGTCACCGCTCCAGGTGTGTCTACTATATGGTCACACACTGATTCCAAGGGTGCTGGCGGTGCACTAGGCGAGCATGAAAGATGAATGAAGAATGGATGGCCGCACTCCAAAAACCGTACAGGTTGTCTTTTATTAAACGAACAGCTGATACATCACCAGATCACAGCAACAAGAACAGGGGAACAGCCAACATTTCGCACAAAATTAGTGCTTATGCCCTACTGATGCTGTCTACAGCTCTGCTGATATACACAAACATGTGTACTGATGAAAAATGCATGTTTTATTATTTTTTTTTCGGGTCATTCGTTTTGATTCATTCAAAAATCCGAAAATTCGAAAATCCGAAAGAACAAAAATCCCAAAATTCAAAATAATAACTAACTAATAATAACAAACTATTGCCCAATGGGTCCTCCACCTCCCCTGCCGACAGTTGGATTGGCCCTAGACCTTGTACCCACCCTCTCTTTGCCTTCTCCCCCCTTTTTTTTTTATTTGGGCTGGGTTTTTTTTTTTGGTTTATCTTAATGGTGTTAAAAGAAATTACGCTGTCCGTGCATCCAGGAGGGGTAAGAACAACGAAGGTCAGAACGTGGACTACCTCAATATAATTAGTCTTGATGAATTTAAGATAGGAGTAATGTTGTATATTGGATTCTGAATAGATGAATGAATGAATGAATGAATGACTTGTATAGCGCAACGCATGCGAACTGAATCGCCTCTGGGCGCTTTTTCCAGCCAGTGTCTGCTTGGCTGATGTGGTCTTTTTTACCCCGTAGGATCTCGACACGCTAGGGACACACAGTCACACACACATATATACTGGGCCAATTTTTGGACGAGATCCAATTTACCTACCAGCATGTCTTTGGAGTGTGGGAGGAAACCGGAGTACCCAGAGGAAACCCACGCAGACACAGGGAGAACATGCAAACTCCAGGCAGATGGTGTCGTGATTGGAATTCGAACCAGCGACCCTTTTGCTGCTAGGCGAAAGTGCTACTCACTGCACCACTGTGCTGCCCTGGATCTGTTTGGCGTTTATTTATTTGATGTATCTGACCAGTGAACTGATCATTTCCTGTATGCTGGACAACTTAACCACTTAAGACCCGGACCAAAATACAGGTAAAGGACCTTGCCCCTTTTTGCGATTCGGCACTGCTTCGTTTTAACTGACAATTGCACGGTGCGACGTGGCTCCCACAAATAGAGCTTTCTTTTGGTGGTATTTGATCACCTCTGCGGTTTTTATTTTTTGCGCTATTAACAAAAATAGAGCGACAATTTAAAAAAAAATGCAATATTTTTTACTTTTTGCTATAATAAATATCCCCCAAAAATATATAAAAAAACATTTTTTTTCCTCAGTTTAGGCCGATACATATTCTTCTACGTATTTTTGGTAAAAAAAATCGCAATAAGCGTTTATCGGTTGGTTTTCGCAAAATTTATAGCGTTTACAAAATAAGGGATAGTTTTATTGCATTTTTATTAATTATTATTTTTTTACTACTAATAGCGGCGATCAGCGATTTTTTTCGTGACTGCGACAATATGGCGGACACTTCGGACAATTTTGACACATTTTTGGGACAATTGTCATTTTCACAGCAAAAAATGCATTTAAATTGCATTGTTTACTGTGGAAATGACAGCTGCAGTTTGGGAGTTAACCACAGGTGGCGCTGTAGGGGATGTGTGACCTAATGTGTTTGTTTACAATTGTAGGGGGGTGTGGCTGTAGGTGTGACGTCATTGATCGCGTCCCCCTATTACAGGGATGACGCGATCGATGCTACAGCCACAGAGAAGCACGGGGAAGCCGTGTGTACACACGGCTCTCCCCGTTCTTCCGCTCCAGGGACGGATCGCCGCACTCCAGCGCGCCCGTGACCCACGGCTGGGTACTAAAATCAACGTATATATACGTTGATGTGCCCAGCCGTGCCATTCTGCCGACGTAAATGTGCAGTAGGCAGTCCTTAAGTGGTTAAATAAAGAAATTTAATAATTGACTATTAAATTATAGGTATTGGAATTTCCTTTCAAATTTGGCTGTCAACGTAACGAATACGAATTTATCTGAAGTTAAAACGTATCCATTTAGACAAATGAAATGGAATGCATTAATACTAATAATAATAAAAAGTTTATATTATTATTATTGTTATTTATTATTAATAATTCCTTACGTTCCATTCGTCTAGATACAGCATTTGTTATTTCTTATCATTTGTAACTTCGGATACATTTGTATTTGTTGCGTTCTCCAACAGCTAAAATTGAAAGGAAATTCCAATACCTAAAATGTAATATTTAGTAATAATTAAGTTATTATTAGTTAGTTTTTTTTCCGATTCTCTCATTTTCTCTCATAAATAGACACACACAAACGCACTTGCATTGCAAAAGTACATCCCTTTGTGTCCCTTCCCATTGAACCTAGTGCTTTTGTTCCTGTTGTTCGTTGCAGTGTGTCTTGTAGTTGTCAGATTAGTGTTCTGTGTGATCTAGTGCTTGTTGGTATATTTGTGAAAGTGTTTTTGATAAGTGTTTGAGAGACTTTTTTTTTTGATTGATATATTTTTGTTCGTTTGTTTTCTTGCTTTATTTTTTCTTTTATTTTTTTTTGTGACTGTTTCTTGCTGAGTGCTAGTGTGATTTTTGGGTGTTCGTTTTCTCTTTGTGTGTGTTCTTGCCTGATTGGTTGTGCTTGTATTTGTGACTGTTTTTTGGTGACTGGTAGTGAGTTTGTTTGGAAGTATGACTGAGAGAAAAAGAAAGCTCAATTTTACTGTGGGGGAAAAAAGAATTCTTGCCCGGGCCATTAGCGAGTATGGGCGTTTTCTCCACGGCCCGCAGAGTGCCACCACCACCCCGGCCAGGAGGAGGGAGATATTGGATAGGATCACGGAGCAGGTGAATTCATCGGGGGAGGGGGAGACACGGACCCGGTCTGGGATCGACAAAAAAATAAATGATCTCCGGCGTCTGGTGAAAAAAAAACTGGCCGCAATGCATGTCCATGCCAGGGGCACAGGAGGGGGCCCACCATGCCGTATTAGGCTTACAGCGACGGAGCATGTGGTGGCCCTGACCTTTCACCGGCATGAAGTGGAGGGCCTGCCAGGCTTTGACACAAGTCCGGTCCCCGCGGTGCCAGGTAAGGTTTTTTTTTCTATCAGGTGTGTAGCATGTGTGGGGGAGGGGGTGAAAGGGAATATGTGGCAAGTGTGTGGATCCTCCAACCTGTGAATGGTTTGTGTCATCCACAGATGTGCAGGAGGGTGCAGGGCCATCTGGCCTGACCGCTCCAACACCAGGACAGCAGCCTAATGAGGCCCCCCCAACAAGGCCGGAGTCCGCGGAGGAGGTTCGAGAGGAGGAGGACGATCATGAGGAGGAGGACGATCATGAGGAGGAGGACGATCAGGAGGAGGACGATCATGAGGAGGAGGAGTCAGGCACAGGACGAGTGGTTTGTGCGGACTCTTCCCCTCTGGCTGGCAGAAGCCTGCCCTCCCTAAGGGGGAGCCCCCCCCCCTCCTCCCCCAACATGGCTCCCCTCACAAGGGCCTCCCCTTCTCCCCGCCCACAACCATCAACTGGAGGCAGGATGTCATCCCAGAGCACCAGGGGGGCGCCCAATCTCCTGCCCGCCAGTCTGCGAAGGGACCAGGCCCTCCAGACCCGCCATCTGGGACAGCTCTGCCAGACTTTTGGGCGGGTGGAGGAGAGCCTGTCCTCCATGAAGGATACGCTGGGTAACCTGGACTCCCACTCCCGGGCTTTCACAACCTGCCTAAATGAACTGCAGACTACAGCAGCAGGCGTTGGGCAGGATGTGAGGGCCCTTACCCAGGCTATCCAGGCCAACACGGCAACACTTGGTGCTTCCCTGGACAGAATTGCCGTGGCCTTGGAGGGCAGGCCGCCAGGTGGGCAGATATCAGGGGCTGCTCCTCCTTCCCCGGGTTTGCCCCTCCCCCATGAGTCTCCCCTGAGGGGCCGGGGCCGTGGCCGGGGGCGCCCCAGGCGTGGCTCACGCAGAGGGCAATAATTTTTTTTTCCCCCTTTTTTTTTTTTGGCTGACATTTTTGGCATTTTTTTTTTTTTTTGGCTGACATTTTTTGCATTTTTTTTTTTTTTTTTTGGCTGACATTTTTGTAAAATTTTGGGTTGTGCATGCTGTTTGAATGTGGGGGTGACATTCCTGCTGGAAAAGGGGTGTCATCCTCAATTTTGGTGGAGAAGGGTTCCCCAGGACCAGGGAGAAGTGATCCCCAGGTCCGTGTGAATGGTGTATGAATGTACAGTGACATAATTGGAGCCTTGACGTGGCGTTACTGCTCACCAGTCCTGCATGGTGGACTGGTGCCAATCCAATTTGATGAGGATGTGGGGTGTGTGTGCTAGGGACCATAGTGGTGTGCATGCATGCATTCTCATTGTGCCATGATTAATGTGTGTGTTTAACGTGCAAAGATGCCCAATATGAGCTGCCTCCTGACTGCTCTTCCCTCAGAAGACGGGGTATCCTCGGTTAGGGGTTGATTGTCTGGTTGGGGGGTCAGGTCATCACGTAGCTCAACCTGCAGGCCCTTCCTCACTGCGAGATTGTGCAGCATGCAACATGCAACGATGATATGGCACACGAAGTTTGGGGAATACAACAGTGTACCCCCAGACTTATCCAGGCATCGGAAACGTGACTTCAGGAGGCCAAAGGTGCGCTCCACCACTGCTCGGGTTTTGATGTGTGCTTGATTGTATCTTTCCTCCCCTGGGGTTTGGGGGTTCCGGATAGGAGTCATGAGATGGGGTCCCAGTGCATATGCAGAGTCACCTGGAAGGGAAAAGACAGGAGAATGTTAGTCATGCATGTGCTACTTGTGAGGTGTGCATCACGGGAGGGGATAGTCATGCCTGACTCCCATGTCACTCACCAACCAGCCAGGTGTTCCCATACACGTTCTGATCGAATTTCATTCGGATGTGGCATTGATTGTAGATGTAGCTGTCATGGGTGGACCCTGGGTGTTTGGCACGGACGTGCCATATGAGGCCTTGGGCATCAACTATCACCTGTACGTTGATGGAATGCCAATGCTTCCGATTGCGGTACATGTGCTCTGTCTCATGGGGGGGATGGAGTTCCACATGTGTGCAATCAATGGCCCCGATGGTGTGTGGGAATCTGGCAATTCTGTAGAAATCTGTCATTGCCTTCAGCCGCAGCTCCTCAGTGGTGGGTTTGATGATTTGGTTGGCCAAGCGTGTGAGGATTGCAGGGACAACCTGGTGCACACATCTGCTCATGGAGGATTGTGACATCCCAGCCACCACTCCACTTGTACGCTGAAAAGAGCCACTGGCAAGGAAATGGAGTGTTGCCATGACCTTGACCAGTGGCTGCACTGCATGTGAGCGTTGTGTTGGGCTGGTGATGTCCTCCTGCAGGGTTGTGGTTAATTCCAGGATGGCATGAGGGGGGAATCTGAAGATGCGATACACCTCAGAATCACTCATGCCAAAGAGGTCTATGCGTGTGTGATATACCCTCTCCCGTGCCATCCTCCGTGCCATCCTCTGTGCCCTCCTCCTTCTTTGGTCATCTAAATTCACTAGTGCAGCTATGAGCGACGATGCCCCTGGCATGTTGGCAGTCAAATTGTAGTGCAACACGTGTGTGTGGTCTGCTCCTCAGTAACGGTGTTGCTTTCTGTGAGATGTAGACGTTTTTTCAAAATTTAGACCAGCTTTTAGGTGCTCTAACTTTAGACAGGACATTTTGCTGTTGCGCACATCGCGTAGCCTGCGCAGCAACTGTGTTTTTTTGTGGATCCCCGCAACTCCCTCATTAGCATATTTGACTAGCAAATCAATGGTGTGTCTAGCGCATTTTTGCGCGGACGGATGCGTCTGTCTAACGAAATTACGCCGGACAAAAAAAAGTAGATTTCTGGCGTAAATCGTATTCTGAATCGCGCGCATCTAAACGCACGCGCACATTTAGACTTACGCACGCGCAACACCAGTTGCGCAGGCGTAATCGCTCTGTGAATCTGGGCCAGTGAGTGCTGCTGTCTTTTGTTAAATTTTTTATTTTGTTTTTTTTTCACACAAAAAAATTCCTTCATTATCTGGATTTGTGACACAATTAGCGGCGCGGGATATTTCTATTGTTATAATTAAAATACAAACACATTTTAGTTTCTCAATATACGGCTGTAATTATTGCTATGAATTGTACATTTAATGTTGAAACCTAGTAATGTGCACCATCAATCATCAAACCCCAGTACAGCACATTTGGATAAATACATAAACAATGCAGTGCGTCGTATATAATAAAAATAGAAAGAATTACGTTTCAAACTGTCATATAGATGACAATCGTTCGTGTCATCACTGTCATCTGTGGATTGGAGGGTAAGTCACATTTATAAGTCTCTACACCTGTACAGAGTACCCAGCAATGGAAGTCCTGTGCATTGTACAAGCCGCCATGACATGTTTATAGGGAATTCAATGTATCAATAGGTTCCTCCGCTATCACTGTGTTATACAATCTCCAGCTCTGTCCAGATCTTCTCCACTCACTGGAATACGTTTCCTCTCGATCTCCACCTGCAATAAAAGAAAACAGAAATGTTCATCCATGTAAATCACATTACAAAGAGGTTTGTACAGGGAGTAGAATTTATTTTTTATTTTTTCATCCAATTCAGCTCCAGAGCAAATTATTTAAAAAAATTTTTTTCGCATACATGTAAAAATCTTAATTTATGGCAATAAAATGACTTAAACCCCCCCCCCCCCGAACATTGTATAGTTTCTGAAAGCAGAGGCCCCCGTAGAATAAACAGTTGATGGTTGCAAACTTTTGTTTCACGTGATATTTGAGCAACGGTTTATTAAATGGAAATTTTTTAGGAAAAATAAATAAATAATACAATTAATTTTAATGCAAAACCACACAATATAATACCAATTTTTGGAAAAAAAAAAAATAAAAGATGATGTTTCAGCGGGTAAATAGATATCAATCATTTCATGGGTTAAAATTGCGGCGCCCGCGATATTGCCAAAAATGATGGTGCCCAAAAATCCCCATAGGTGACGCTTTAACAGCTCATTCGAGTTAAAGGGGTTGTAAAGGTAAAAGTTTTTTTACCCTAATGCATCCTATGCATTAAGGTAAAAAAAACATCTGACAGCACCGCCCCCCCCCCCCCCCCCCCTGAGCCCCCGTTTTACTTACCTGAGCGTTCGAAATTCCCGGGCGCGTCCACGTCATCCTCTTCGGTTCCCAGCCTGGCCGTTGATTGGCTAGGCTGGGCGGATTGATAGCAGCGTAGCCATTGGCTGACGCTGCTGTCAATCACAGCGGATGCCGCGGCGCGCCGGGGGGCGGAGCCGAGTGATACAGTCGGCGGCTATGGCCGTCGCTGTATGACGGGAGCGTGCTCGCAAAAGCTTTCCACCGTGCGAGCTCCCTCGCATGAAGGTAGAAAGCTTTTGCGAGGAGGAGCCAAGACAGCCGCCGAGGGACCACAGAAGACAGCTTTCCGGGACACTGTGCAAAACGAGCTGCACAGTGGAGGTAAGTATAACATGTTTGTTATTTTAAGAAAAAAAAAATCTGACTTTAGTGTTGCTTTAACTAGGAGTTCTTGTGCTAGAATTATTGTTCTCACTTTGACATTTGCGGCGATATGTCACACTTGTGGTACGACTGCGGTTTACATGCACGTACACACCCTGGGCTTGCATTTGCAGGGCTTTTAGGCATTTTTTTTCTTTATAATATAAATATTTTTGTAATATATATGTTTTTTTCATTTTAATAAATACAATTGTTTCCTATTTAAAGCATATATATATATTATATATACAGTATATAAGTATGAAAAAATGTATATATAAAAATTAATAAAAAAATATATATTAAATCTGAAAAAAAATGTATATATTAAAATAAAACCTTTTTCTTTTCTTGTTATATTTATTTTTACTTCATTGCTATCACAGGGGGTTAATAAACCCATCTGTGAGAGCACTGGGCAGATGACAGATACTCTTTATGGAGACATTAGGGGTCTAATAAGTGGCCATTAAGGGAGCATGGGCTCCGCCCCCTGTCCGTCGCCACCTCCCCTATCCATGTGTTAGGCCCCTTTTAGGACACCAGTGCATAGATTCCAATGCAGAGGGACTGTTTTTTTTTTAGGCGCCGATTAGAGCCAGAGGCTCTAAAAGGCTTCAATATAGGGTGGCCTCAGGTTGCAGAGAGTGCGCTCCGAGCCCACCCAGGTGTGTTACAACAGAGAATCAATATTTGAAACACTGATCCTCCTCCTGGCCAATCAGGAAGTTTTGACACCGGCCACCCGATTGGCTGAAAGGACAGGCGATCCTATTGCATACCTCCCAACATTTTGAGATGGGAATGAGGGACACCTACCAGCAAATGTATGTAGGCATGGGACACGCCCCCTGACACACCCTTAAAGGAGAATTAACCCAAAAAAGGGTAAATTAAATCCACATGGGCCTTTTTTTTTACCACTACTATCCTTTTATATTGGCTTTTAAAATTTCCAAATGCAGCAATTTAGAATTTGAACGCTTTTTGAAAGATAAAAAGTGCATTTTATATACAATTATATAGACCAGACCAAAATGAGAGACAAATGAGGAGGAAAGAGGGACATTGTTCCAAATCAGGAACAGTCCCTCGAAATCAGGGACAGTTGGGAGCTATGCTATTGGACGCCTAGGAGGAGGAGGGAGGAGCCGCATGACAGAAGCCACTGTGATGCAGAGAGGACACATGAACCGCTGCCCACCGATCATAGGAGCCCACAACCCGCCGCCCGTAGGTGCCCACGACCCTACCGCTGCCAGCCGCCCATAGGAGCCCACGTGTTTGCAACTGATGAGATAAGTGCCGGGGTAGGGGTGCCGTCGACGGACCGTCCGGGAGGGGTGTTTTTTTTGCCGCCCCCACCCCCAAAAAACCTAATAGACCCCAATGTCTCCCATGCCCTTCACACCATCTAACCAAGCACAGATGGGTTTGGTTAGACATGTCAAATCGGATGTCAAATCGCTGCAATGTGAACCTAGGCTAAAGTATATTTTCTGATTGAGGTATTTAAAGTGGAGTTCCACCCAAAAATGTAACTTCCACTTTTTGGAATCCTCCCCCCCTCCGGTGTCACATTTGGCACCTTTCAGGGGGAGGGGGGAGCAGACACCTGTGTAATACAGGTATTTGCTCCCACTTCCTGGCATAGATCACTGCGGTGATCACGGTGACCTACGTCATGTCTGGCGCCTGCACTGTCCTCCCCCGCTGTCTTCTGGGAAACACACAGGTCCCAGAAGACAACAGGGACCAGTGTGGACACGCAGCGTGACTCACGCATTCGAATGAGCTGTAGAGAACCGTGAAGTAAAGCCACAAGGCTTCACTTCCTGATTCCTTCCCTGAGGATGGTGATGGGGCAGCCAAGAGCCGAGCGATTGATTGGCTTTGGCTGCCGACATCGCGGGCACCCTGGACAGGTAAGTGTCCATTTATTAAAAGTCAGCAGCTGCAGTATTTGTAGCTGCTGGCTTTTAATGTTTTTTTTTTTCTTTCGCGGAACTCTGCTTTAAGAAAAATTATAACACATTTTGGCCACTAGATGGAGCTGACAATCATAGGAAATCATTGTATTAGAGAAAATACTGGGTACATTTGTGCAGCCTGCATGAATGCTTGTGACATTCGTCCAAATAATGGTTTATAAAAAAAGATCCCATTATTTACTCGATAACTGCATATTCTGGTATCCGTTTTTGTAACAAGCCAAGCTACGCATCTACAGTCTCCAAATACAATGTATCTATTGCAGGTGTAACTCAGCTCTTTTTAAATCTAAATGATCATTTGCAGGTGAAGCATTTTATTATGATAATACTTTCTGACTATGACACCTCCATGCAGACAGAACACGGGGTTTGCACAGATTTGAAATAAATAAGTGAACCCTGAGATGAAACCAGCGAGTCATTTTGTATCGGTGAAGAGAATTCCATAGTTGTAGCTGAATGAAAACTTTCCTCCCAATAAGGCAGAAGGGGGTAGGCATTAACATTTAATCAGATTTTGGGTCATCGTTAAGCAGCGTCGGCCGAATACTCCAACGCAAGCAGTTTTGCTGAATGAGATCATCTTTCAAAAAATGATGACTCAAGCAACTTTCTAGTTACCGTTTCATTAAGGGAAGAATGTCCTCCTCGCACTCCCACTGTTACATTTTTGTCTGGCTGGACATTCGCTCCTCTACCCGTCTGTGCGCGATCTATTAATGCGTTCTGGAAGCATTACCTTATACGACACCTGCAAGCTTCCTAGATAACACTCTTAGCCTTACAGACATTTCTTTAGTACAGGAGGCAACTATAGAACAACTATAGAACAATGAGCCTTGTGCAATGATTAAAGTGTTACTAAACTCACAACAGTAAAATCAGTCTGTATATGCAGTAAAGCATGCTTGTTATACTAACTGTAGGGGTTAATCCTCCACATTGTGTAAAAAAAAAAAAAAGGGCTGTTTGATCCTGTATTCTCTGATCCTCCCCTTCTTTTACTGTCCCCAATCTATCTGCTGATAGAACTGAGCCTTGGAGGCACTCTGCACATGCTCAGTTTGGTGTGTATTGCTAGAGAGGATGGTGAATGTAATAGGCACAGGGCCAGAAAGTCAGAGGAAAATTAAAACTCTACCTACAAGTTTTAACCAGTGCTCAGCTGCACACTGATAGAAGTCACAAAACTGCTATATACTGCTGATGAGAAAAGGTATTTA
Source organism: Rana kukunoris (assembly GCA_029574335.1). Taxonomy (NCBI): domain Eukaryota; kingdom Metazoa; phylum Chordata; class Amphibia; order Anura; family Ranidae; genus Rana; species Rana kukunoris. The sequence goes on along the minus strand of CM056052.1, from coordinate 534,128,528 downwards.
GCAGGTGTAGCACTACCCCCGAAGGAGCTGCTGGTTTAGATTTGGGCCTGCTGTTACCTTACTGTTCACCATGCTTGTCCTAGGGGTCCTTCTTGAAGAGTTACAAAGGTCCGCACCAACACTTGGTTTTCTTCAAGGGTTTAATTAACCACTTAACACCCGCCCGCCGGGCGGAATGCTTTATTGTTCCGACAGGACATCATATGGGGTCCTGTCATTTAAAGCCGCTAGGGGGCGCGCCCGTCGCATTACTGGGAACACCGTGCGCGTGCCCGGTGGCCGCGATGGCCGCCAGGCACCCGCGATTGCCCAGTACCAGGGACGTGGAGCTCTGTGTGTAAACACAGACTCCACGTCCTGTCAGGGAGAGAGAAGACCGATCTGTGTCCCTTGTACATAGGGACACAATCGGTCACCTCCCCCAGTCACCCCCCTCCCCCTACAGTTAAAACACTACTTAGGACACACATTTAACCCCTTCCATATTTATAGCATTGTTCACTGTATAAATGTGTCTGCTATAATGTCGCAATCCCGAAAAAAAAACGCAGATCGCTGCCATTCCTAGTAAAAAAACACAATTATGTCCCCTATTTTGTAGGCAATATAACTTTTGCGCAAACCAGTCACTATAGGGTTATTGCGATTTTACTTTTTTTAACTAAAAATATGTAGAAGAATACGTATCGGCCTAAACTGAGATAAATGTATTTATTTATTTTTTTAAATGGGATATTTAATATAGCAAAAAGCAAAAAATATTGTGTTTTTTTTTTTTTTTTAATGTACCCTCTTTTTTTGTTTATAGCCCAAAAAATAAAAACCGCACAGGCCATCAAATACCACCAAAAGAAAGCTCTATTTGTGGGGAAAAAAGGACACCAATTTTGTTTGGCAGCCACGTCACACGACCGCACAATTGTCAGTTAAAGCGACGCAGTGCCGGAAGCTAAAATTTCGTCTGGGCAGGAAGGGGGTGTAGGTGCACAGTAGGCAAGTGGTTAAACAAGTTCCGTTAGATGGGTGAAGGGTTAGGGAAGATTCAGGTACTTTGCTTTGCGGATCACGGGTATGATCTTGGATCCAGAGGACAAAAAAAATGTTTCCACACTGGATTCAGCAACCACCGGATAGGCCTCTCTCACTGACCTAGCAGCCGTTGTGAAGCTCGCTCAAAAGTCTCTGCCACAGACTTAATGAGTGCCGTCGAGTCATTACACAGTCCTCTGCCACAGGATTATGTAACCACACACACTTTGCAAAGTTCCAAAGAATTTACTCACAGTGCCAGGATCTTTCAGCCAAGCCGCCGCCTAAACGTCCCGGATTTTGCGGGTTATTCCCGCGATTTACAGTAAGTCCCACGATCAGGGCTGGAGACCCGCGACACCCCCCCGGTCAACAACTGCGATCCGCGGCACCCCCCCCTGCTCAACAACTCCGATCCGCGGCACCCCCAGCTCAACAACTTCGATCCGCAGCCCCCCCACTCAACAACTCTGATCCGCAGCACCCCCCCCGCTCAACAACTTCTATCCGCGGCCACCCGCTCAACAACTCCGATCCGCGGAACCCCCTCTTGCCCAAGAACTTGGATTCGCGGTACCCCCCCACCCGCCAAACAACTTTGATCCGCAGAACCCCCCGCTCAACAACTCCGATCCGCGGCAACCCCCCCCCCCCTTGTCAAAAACTTTGATCCGCAGCAATTGGGTCCCCAGCTGTTCGGCTTCTTTCCGCAGGCAAGTCAACACAGGAACACCCCTGGACCAGTAGGCCTCAGAAACTCCTTGGCCTACTCTCAGTAGCAGGCCTTGAGACCAGAAGGCTGTTAACACATCCCTGTGGCCAGGAGGGCCATCAGGTCAGGATCGGAAGACCCCGCCAGAACGGTGTCTGTCCCTCAAGTACCCTTTCCCCAGAATGCACAGCGGTGGAGACCATGCCACTGAGCTGCTTCTGGGCAAGAGGCACCCAATACACCCAGCCCATTGCAGTTCCAACCTTGATTCCTGGTGACAGCGACACCCACAGTCAGGTGGAAGATGTGCGACGCAGCCGAGCTGGAACAGAGACCCGTAATTTGGCATAAAATTCTGAGCTAAACTACAGGTCAGATAACTAAATTTACAAATAGCGCCTACTCAACAGGAGCAGGGCGCTACACAGGTATTTAGCAAACGGGACAGGTGAGGAGGGAAGCTGGCAGCACTGCAGGGAGGAGACAGGGGGCGCCAGGAAGCAGGGGGAATCAGCACTGCATGGGGTGATTAGGGTGTGCCCAGGCACACCCTGTGCACACTCCTATGAATATAATAAAGTGCGTACACAGTAATAAATAAATGAATAAATCAAAATTAATAAAAAAAACAAGGTTCCTAAAAGGATCAGGGTGCTCTATAAGGATAATCTTGTACGCACGCCTATGCCAAATAGAATTAAAATAAGCATGCTACACCGCATCGGGCGCCATATCCTATGTTTTAAACCTTTTTCATTGTAATTTCTGCTTTTCTATTTGCAGTAGCAGAGATCTTGTACAAGTTTTTCCCCCTATCAAATTTTAACCCACCTTAACGATACAAATGCTTTGATAAAATGGCAGAATGTTTCTCATATTGTCTCTCTCTATTGATCCTACACGATGGTTTCATGTTTGTGTTTAAGTGTCTGGAGAGCGGTATCTTCAGCGTTCCTGCGCACATTAAAATTACAGACACTTCCGAGCTGACAGCCTTGCGAGGTTTGTACACATTTGCTGAACTGTATGTTTTGCACTTGTTTTTGAACATGGAAACAGCTGACACAGGAAAGCAGAGGCGATGATGAACTGCCTATATTTATGCAAAAGCATTAAGCGAATGTTTTATATTAGACAGCATTGCATCGCCGTGTCTCCGGCAGAATTGCCTGTTGAGAAGTGGCTGCCGCTGAATCTCCCATTGATCCGAAATTCTCACCGGTAGTAAAATTACAACCGTCTGGAACTAATCAGAATGCATAATGCTCCACCTGCCATTCTTATGACTCTCTCGATAACCATTCATCTGTAATGTAAACCATTCAAAATAAATGTTTAAATCAATAATACCTGTATGTTGTAGCAAGCTTTCTGCAAGACGTGTTTATGGGGCTGGATATCACTCTCGATGCCCATCGATTTCACCTCCGCCCCGGAGACGCATGTAGCCGGCGTGACAAACTGCACCGTCGCCACAGGATTCCAGTTACGGGGAATCTCCTGGTCCGATCCCAGCTCAAGCTTGCAGGATAAACTGTGTGGTTGATCTGGACCTGTGGAAACAGAAAATAATGGGATTCAACAGAAGAATTCTTCCTATGGTGTTGCGCATTGGGTAAGAAACAAGACCAACCTGGAATGATACAGACTGTATGAGCAATTGTTGGGGCTCATACACACTGCCGCAAAATATGTTGTGTTAAGATCCATAATGTGAACAGAGCTGTATGTTATGTTATGTAATGTTATGTTACACACAGCTATGTGCAGCTTTATAACCTGGGGCTGCGTTCAGCTTGATAAACAAAACAGAAAAATCCACATCCATGGTCCTGTATATAGACAGTATTTAATGCCGTATGCATGTAAACGTGTATGCTAACCTTAGCCTGCATCCTAGAAATTTAGGACACTAGGCAACATGAGCCTCCTGCATCCTAGAAACCTAGGACACCAGGTGATAGGAACCTCCTGCATCCTAGCAACCTTAGACACTAGGCTACATGAGCCTCCTGCATCCTAGAAACCTAGGACACCGGGTGATAGGAACCTCCTGCATCCTAGAAACCTGGGACACTAAGCAACATGAGCCTCCTGCATCCTAGAAACCTAGGACACCAGGTGATAGGAACCTCCTGCATCCTAGCAACCTTAGACAATAGGCAACATGAGCCTCCTGCATCCTAGAAACCTAGGACACTAGACAACATGAGCCTCCTGCATCGTAGGACACTAGGCGACAGGAGTAACCTAGGACACTAGGTGACAAGAGCCTCCTGCATCCTAGCAAGCTAGGACACTAGGCAACAGGAGTCTCTGGCATCCTAGCAACCTAAGACACTAGATGACAGGAGCTTCCTGCATCCTAGCAATCTAAGATACTAGGTGACAGGAGCCTCCTGTATCCTAGCAACCTAGGACACTAAGTGACAGAAGCCTCCTGTATCCTAGCAATCTAGGACACTAGGCAACAAGAGCCTCCTGCATCCTAAAACAGTAGTCAAAAGGAGACTCCTCCATCCTAGAACACTAGGCGACAGGAGCCTCTTGCATCCTAGGGGACAGGAGCCTCCTGCATCCGAGAAACCTAGGACACTAAATGACAGGAGCCTACTGCATCCTAGCAACCTAGGATACTAGGTGACAGGAGCCTCTTGCATCCTAGGACAGTAGGCTACAGGAGCCTCTTTCATCCTAGCAACCTAGGACACTAAGCAACAGGATGAAAGTGGCTCCTATCACCTAGTATCACCTAGGTTGCTAGGTGATAGGAGCCGCTTTCATCCTAGAACCCTAGAACACAAGGCAACAAGAGCCTCCTGCATCCTAGCATCCAAGGACACTAGGCGACAGGAGTCTCCTGCATCCTAGCAACCTAGGACAATAAGCAACAGGAGCCTCTGGTATCCTAGGACACTAGGTGACAGGAGCTGCTTTCATCCTAGAAACCTAGAACACAAGGCAACAAGAGCCTCCTGCATCCTAGCATCCAATGACACTAGGCGACAGGAGCCCCCTGCATTCTAGCAACCTAAGACAGCTGACTTTACATTTTTTGGTGGATGACTAAAAAACATCTGTATTAACCTTTTTTTATGTTCCAAAGAAGTTAGTTAATAACAAAACCAGTAGGGTATTTTTAAATAAATCTGTTATTCTGGATCTCATTATATTCTGACTGCTTGTCAAGGTCCATTGGTGAGGTGGGACCCGGATCAGAGGAGTCAATCATTACTAGAATTCTGGATTTAATTTTTTTCCTCCCATAGCTAGTAAGAGAAAATCTTGTTGCCAGCATTACCCTGGCACTGAGCCTTCCACACTATACAGAGGCAACAGATAAAATGGAGATGTGAATTACAATAAAAAATAATATAACCAATAATTGTATCTTCATCCACCTGTTAGCACTGTACTTTGTATGTCGGTAGTGCAAGAAGGAGGGATGGTGAGTATATACAGCACGTAAAATAAGTATTGAGCACGTCATCATTTTTCTAGGTAAATATATTTCTAAAGGTGCTATCGAAATGAAATTTTAACCACGTGTCGGTAACAAAAAAAAAAGGAATGACACAGGGAAAAAGTAACACGTGAAGAAAGGGAGGTGCAAAAAAGGCATGGAAAGCCAAGACACCAGCTGAAATCTATCAGTAATTAGATATGAATTTGCACTGACAAGGGGCAGGATTGCTATCAGCTGGTTCAGTCTTGACTGATGACCTATAAAAGGTGTCTCATTACCAAGGTGTCACACAAGAAACATCTCACGATGGGTAAAAGCAAAGAGCTCTCTCAAGACCTTTGCAATCTTATTGTTGCAAAACATGCTGATGGCATTGGTTACAGAAGGATTTCTAAAGTTCTGAATGTTCCAGTGAGCACTGTTGGAGCCATAGTCCGGAAGTAGAAATAACATAATTTCACCATAAACCGGCTACAACCAGGTGCTCTTTGCAAAGGATTTCTCCCAGAGGAGTAAAAAGAATTATCAGAAGAGTTGTCCAAAAGCCAAGGACCACTTGTGGAGAGCTTCAGAAAGACCATGGCCTGTATGCACGCTCACCACGCAAGACTCCATTGCGGAAGAAAGAAGCATGTTGAAGCCCGTTTAAAGCTTGCTGCACAATATTTAGACAAGCCTGTGAAATACTGGGAGAATATAGTTTGGTCCGATGAGACCAAAATTTAACTCTTTGGATTCCATAACACACACCATCTTTGGAGGTCATATGGCACATCACCCCAAAAACCAACAGAATACGCTACTGGCAAACTTCATATCATTGACGGAAGGATGAATGGAAAAATGTAACAAGACATTCTTGATAAAAATGGGCTGCCATCTATCAGGATGATGAAGGTGAAACGAGGGAGGACATTTAAGACAATGATCCCAAACACAAAGTCAAGGAAACTCTCAATTGGTTTCAAAAGAAAGAAAATAAATCTCCTAGAATGGCCCAGCCAATCACATGACTTGAATCCAATAAAAAAAAGGTATGGAAAGAACTAAAGATCACAGTTCATAGAAGAGGCTCACTGAACCTTCAAGATTTGAAGACTGTTTGTGTGGAAGAATGGGCCAAAAACACATAAGTGAGCACTAAACACACACCATGTGGATCAGCTTGTAGGCAGGTGCAGTTTGCCTTCTCCACTGCAGGTAGCGTTCAACCGTAGTGGGTACTTAGCTGTAGAAGAAGTCATGGGGAACAGGGTTCCTTTACAGTTTCCGAGGTCACTGGGGAAGCAATCCAATTGGATTCTCTCACCCTATGTGACCCTGGTGACCATCTTATGTCAGGCAGAGCCTATTTAAGGCCCTGGCTCCCAGGTTTTTGTGCACTTTATGCGAGTGGGTAGCGTAGGGAAAAGTACACTAGGGACAGTACTAGCGTTGCCACCTTTTCTTCAAGCCAAACCCAAACACTTTAGCGGTGCACAGCAATTTTTTTTTAAGGGCGAACACCGTGGTGTAAAGGGGAAATCTTAAGTAAGGGTGTTTCTGCTCACCAAAGCTCCCACTTATTTTAGAGTTCACAGCATTTACCCTTAAATCCCAAAGCCCTGCTTACATAAGAGTCCACAGGAAACCCCTTACATCTGAGTCCCCCTTACCTTAGTGTACTTACTCAGAGGCAGGAGAGAGAAGGGAAGGAGGAAGGAGACTTTAGCCACAGACATTGGATGGTGAGGCTCAGACATTGACACCATTCATTCACAATGTATCTGCTGACTGCTGAGCTTCAAAGATCTGGCTCACACATCCCTTTCCTAAGGCACAGAACACCTGGCATTGGAGCGTGGGTAGGCAGACAGAGGGGTAAGGGTGGGAGGACGAGGATCAGATTGAGCCCTCTCTCCTCTCCTTTCCATGTATGGCGTTGGGGCCTATGCGCACATCTATGTACTTGGTGGCTGTGGTACTCAGTTACTTGGGGAACTGCAGTCCATTCTGAATAATGTGTCCAGGTTTCAGGCGGTCTAAAACCCAGACACACGATTCAAAACCAGGACACAGACAGGTGGTTACCCTAAACAGTACTGGCAATAGGGAAAGATCCCTGATGAGGAGGGAAAAGCGTAGAGTCGTAACTCTCCTAAAAGTCTTTCTGATTGGGCACAAGACAGCCAGGCCCCATACTGTCCTCTCAACAGACGCTGTCAGTCTGATATGCACCCTGTTGGGCATTCTTTCCACCTGGTTTTTGAAATAAGGGAAAATATTGCGCTAATCTAAAAATAAAACTAAGGAACCAGCTGTTACACAACAATGTGACAAAGATTATATAGTGATGTGAAGAAAATATGTAGCGCTAATAGTGCAAGAGAAACAATGATGTCTCACTAAATGAGTGTATAATCACTGTACTGAACCAGTGATATAGGTAACAACAACCAATATTGAGTGAATATATAAGTTGATGAATCAAAAACACAAAAAGGTATCAAAAAACAATAGTATTATGTCCATCAATAATAAAACCAAAACATGAACATTAAAAGTGATCACAAATGATTAAAAGAGGCAATATGGGGAGTGACGAAAACCAAGACCTACGCATTTCGTCCTACAAGACTTCAACAGAGGCATCCAGTTGAAGTCCTGTAGGACGAAACGCGTAGGGATTGGTTTTCGCCACTTCCCATATTGCCTCTTCAAGGCCGCGTACACACGATCGAATATATCCGATGGAAACGGTCCTCGGACCGTTTCCATTGGATATGTCCGCCGGGCTGTTTTGGTCCGATGGCGTGTACACACCATCGGATTAAAATCCACGCCGGCAGACAGCGCGGTGATGTGGCGGTGATGTTGACGCCGCCACGTCACCGCACCAGGAAGTAAACAACTTCCACGCATGCGTCGCATCCGTACGACGCTTGTGCGGGCAGATATGTCCGCTGGTGAGTGTACTGATCAGCGGACATATCCGACGGACATGTCGCCGGCGGGCAAATTTGAAAGCATGTTTTAAAATTTGTCCGCCGGTCAGACATGTCCGCTAGCCCGTACACGCGATCGGATTTGTCCGCTGAACTGGTCCGTCGGACCAGTTTGAGCGGACAAATTTGATCGTGTGTACGCGACCTAAGGGGTTCTATTACCATCTTTCCATCCGTTGGATTGGGGGTGGATACCTGGGGAGATCCGGTTGTTGCATACTGTTCCAGGATATCATCCATCTAGGGCCCTTCATTGAAGATTCCTACTATCATCCAGCCTGTGGTTTCTACTGCACGGTCTTCAGTGAAGTCGAGCTGATTTGCCCCGAGATTTTTCATGCCTACATGATCTGCTGTCGCTGACAGGTAGATCCATTGGTTCCGGTAAGCGCATTCACATTTATTTTTGATGGAAGGAATGATTGTCTGCCTATGAGGATCTACGAGGTCAAATTTGTTTTCACCATTTATCCACAAGTCATATTGATGGACATAATACTATTGTTTTTTGATACCTTTTTGTGTTTTTGATTCATTAACTTATATACTTACTCAATATTGGTTGTTGTTACCTATATCACTGGTTCAGTACAGTATTTATACACTCATTTAGTGAGACATCATTGTTTCTCTTGCACTATTAGCGCTACATATTTTCTACCTGGTTTGTTGAATGGGCGTCCACAGAACTTCTTTTGGGGGGGGGCATCATTTTAAGGTCACCCATGCTCCGCCCCCTTTCAACAAAAGAGACTCTTTATTTATTTTTAAAGGGGAAACAGCAGACTTTATTCTAGGCATGTGCTATGTACAGGGTGCAGATTACAGGCGTGTGCTATGTATAGGGTGCAGCCTTCAGGCATGTACAACCCATGTGCATGTCTATAGCGGACAACTTTCTGATCCCTGATTCCAGGGGGGGCGCTTGCCCCCTCCCCTTGCCCCTACCTGCGGACGCCCATGGTTTGTTGTGAACTGTTGCGGCATTTATTCAATACAAGTGTTATACTGCACCTGACTATGTGACTTATTGCTGATGCACCACCCTATACAGGCTTTTTTTACACAGATCAATAAATATGACCACCATTTTTTTTTCTAATGAATATTTACTTACTAGAATTTTTATCTGGGAGTCTGTCCATCTTCCATACAATAGCCTTGTAGGCATACTCGTACTTAGCTGTGCCGATTGTCACTTGTATTACAGGCTCAGATTCAATTTCATATGTGGACCCTAGGCAAGCTCTGCGGTTCATCTTGGTCTTCAGAGACCTCTGTCTCTGAAGACTTGCCGTCCATAGTGCTTTTACCCACGGTGCAGGAACTGGGAAATGGATGGTTATATTCTCACAAAAATGTATCAGTGGAGAAGCCAAGACTTTAGCAGACATGTTCAGGAAAGCTTGAAGCTCCACATAGGCCCCCTGGACCACAACCAAGCTTTTCAAAGAAAAAGGAAGTTCTTCTACTATACAAGGAGTTTTAAACCGCATCAGCTCAAACCTACATCCGTCTACGGGGGTGAATTTAACTATCCTGGACTTACTAAATTCGTGCTTTTTAACACATTTATGGAAATGATACTCAGAAATATCGATCAGTTTTTCATTATTGTCTTTTCCAAAATAATTTTCAGACACTCTCTGCAGCTCGGAGTCGTTTATGGTCAAGAAACACTCTACACCACTGTTAATGAAACAAAGACAGTACACTTGAGACATCACTGCCTTGTCTTGTAGTTTTCCATCTTTGGTGACTTCTGCCCAAAAATTGTCCACTACTTCCACCGACATTTCCGGCTCGTCGTAAGTTCTCTTTTGTTTCAGGACCGGCGAGATCATCATCAACTCTTCCTCTATCGTCACCATAAAATCGGTTAAATCGCAGTAATCGGTGGTGCCTAATTTTAACATTTGCTCGATTTCGGCTTCGTGGACCACGTCGAGTTTCGGGTGGTATTTCCTTTTCTCGGCATAAGTTACATTTTCTATCTTAACGGAGTGTATTTTCTCTGAAACTCCTAAGTTTTCCAGCTTGGGTTCTGAAAGCCTGCAGAATTGATGAAGCTGAAACTCTTTGAACGGTTTCTCAAGGCCCTTTTCATAAAACATTTGCAGAATTCCACCAGACAGAACTTTCAGGTAAACAGGTCCCCACTGCCTGGAAGACATCATGTTCTTTTTTTCCGGAATCCTCAACATGAAAGGCCACCCATCTTTCTTCTGACTTCTAAAGAGGCTTTGCGGAATAAATGAAGGTCTGTTTCTTTCGGTACAGGCAAGATGAGGCTTGGAATTGTCAGGTGGGTCAGTCTTTAAGTGCTGAAGCCTTTCACACACGTAGCTGAAAGAACACTGGTTAAGGCTTCTCTGGTTATTAGATGTGTCTTTCTCTGTTGCGTTGTTTTCTTGTTTTGCAGGAATTGTATCTTTTATCTGAGAGTCTATCGCGTTACCTGCGTCGGCGGAACAAATGATATCTGTGATGTCATTGTTCCAAAACGGGCTTGAAAACGCGCAGTCATTCTGTGATTGCTGTAAATGCGGACTCCTTGAGCTACCTAAATAATTCATCGTTTTCAACTTCGGACTTGAATCATGTAGACTTGAAAACACAGGTGATGGAGTGCTTGATGTTTGGTTTGCTGCCAGCAAAGTTGATGCCTCAGACGACGAAGAAGGTTGAACCAGTAAAACCTCGGGAATGGGGTACAAGTTTGAAGATCCTGCCTTAGGAGTGCATGGAGTGGCTGGACTGTCTTTGATGGGTGTGCACAGAGGGGAATTATAAGGAGGTCCAGGGCTCATGAAATCAATGATGGGAGATGTTTGAGGAGTGTTGGAGTTGGAGGAAGACGCGCTGGTCTGGTCATGTGACAGACTCAGTTTCAGCCCTCTTGATCTAGGAATGTAATGGTTGTCGTGTGGAAACACTAGCGACTTCTGGGGAGTTTGGAACGGATTGTCATCGTCAAAGGTCACCCAACTTTCCGGATTTGTTGAGCACATTTTCTTTGTGTTGATTGTCTGAACGTCTAGGGAATACAAGAAGATGCAATTAAATGTTTGTAATAAAATGCAAAGTATAACTAAAGTGGAAACAGAAAACAGAAAATTCTGCGCTATCAATAGTAAGCAGCTCACACTACCAATGGACAATGGTGGATTACAAAACAATAGATATGTGCATTCCCGTTCATACGAATGTTATTTTCGTACGAAAATGTTCATTTTCGTACCCGCAGGATAATGAGTACATACGAAAAAATTAAAGCACCAAAATACGAAAACTACAAGATTAAGAATGAGCCGCATAACGAACAACCGCAAATACGAACGAATGATCCGACGAAAAAAAACGACAAAACGAAAACGGCAAAAGAACGAAAATGACATCTATAACAAAAGATTTGCATTCTGTATTTTGTTTGAATCCTTTTTCTGTTTGTTTTCAGTCCTATGTTCATTCTTCATATGACATCTATAACAAAAGATTTGCATGCTGTATTTTGAATCCAAAATACGAACAGAAAATAGGAATTTAAAATACAGAATGCAAATCTTTTGTTATAGATGTCATATGAACATTTGACTGAAAATAGCAAGAGAAAAGGGTTTCAAGATACAGAATGCAAATCATTGACGAAAATTCACGAAAATTATTGTCTAACAAGTAACGAACATGAATTAAACAGAATAACGAACCATCCTGCATGTACGAAAATAAAACGGTAACAAAAATACGAAACAATCGGAATACGAAAAAATCGCACATGTCTACAAAACAAAGTGGCAGCGGTGGATTTTTCCAGACGCGTTTCCGACAGACCGTTTTCATCGGACATGTCTCCTGGGATGTTTTGGTTTGATGTGTGTACACACGATCAAACCAAAATCCCCACGGACAGACAGCGCGGTGACGTGGCGGTGCCGTGGACGCCGCCACGTCACCAAACCAGGAAGTAAAATACTTCCACGCATGCGTCGAATCCATTCGCCTCATGCGGGAGATTTCGGTCCGCTGGTTAGGCATACTAACCAGCCGACATATCCAAGAGAGCTTTCCAGCAGACAAGTTTTAAAGCATGCTTTAAAACTTTTGTCTGCTGGAAACCTGTCTGCTAGCCCGTACACACGATCGGATATGTCCGCTGAAACTGGTCTGCGGACCAGTTTCAGCAGATATGTTTGATCGTGTGTACGCGGCCTAAGTGTTTTTACCTACATTAAACATTAGAATAGAACTAGGGCTAGAGGGACCCCAAAGGCCCAAAAGACCAAAGAGGGAGGGGGCAGGAGGACTATATTGGTACTGTATAAAGAAGGAATACATTTGGTGAGTAATAGAGGTAAAAGATATATATCAATTTATTAACATGGTATCAAAAAAGACAAACATAGTCATAAAATGCATCAAAGCAATAATATAAGACAATGGACATATTGCGTGACCAACCATACAGGTCACCGAGCTAGAATAGACCCCAGGCAAAGAATCACAGTGAAAAGAGGAGGTCACACAAGGCGGAATCTTAACTAGTTTCGCAACAGGGTTGCTTCGTCAGGAGAATTCTATAAAAAGAACACCCATTGGCTCGGAAGTCGCAGCCAACCACGGAGAACGATCTCCAAGGGGGACAACTGCGGAGGTGGACCTGTTATAACTGTATAGTGTTAAAATATTAGGGCAAGAGGGCCCTAGGACCCACGTGCAACGTAGCAGGTGAGCGGCAAATGATTGCAAGAGCCGCACAAAAGAACTGTGTGATGAATTGGAAAATCTAGTGCAGATTCACTTATGGAGATGCAACCTGTTTCTGGGTAAAGCAACAGAATGTTCTAGGGCCAGGTGTCTGACAAAACCCCAGACGATGCACTATTTGATGCGAAACGCGTCAAGACTCCACCGCTGCCACTTTGTACATTTGAAAGCACTGATCACCTTTTATAATGTAAGTGTTTTTACCTACATTAAACATTGGTACCTTTCAGTATTACGCTATGTGCCTTTCTCTTCTTCTCCTACATCTCTACATATTGGTTTAAATTTTGGCCCACATTGGGTACCCCTGGAAGCGACTTTTTTCCTGATTCGATCCCTGGGTTCCTCTCTGATTGACGTGCGAGACGTCTCCGTGAGAATTGCAGCCGATGATCCAGGCCTGAGAGTGGTTTATACCCTGCTTTACTGACCCTCTGGGCATATGTCCATTAGGGTACAGTATCTCTGGTAAGTCTTCCTTTCAATGATCGGTGGTGGATTTCTTTACTGCACTTCATTCCGAGGCATTGGAGCTATTATCACTAATTTTCATCACATTGGACTTTTTTTTCACATATATTTATTTAGATTTTATATATACACCATCCAGTGTCTATACATATACATCACTTTTTTGGTTGATTTATTGTCATCATAATTTTTTCACCATTTGTTTGATGCATTGTTTATTCATCCTTTCATTGGGTGATCTATTCATTTTATGCGCTAAATTTTTTATGTTTAAAAAGTATAACTAAAGGCAAAACTTTTCTAAAGCCGTGTACACACGATCGGTTTGTCCGCTGGTCTTTTTTCCATCTGTGTTAAAAAAATAGAACATGTTTTACATTTTTCCTATGGATAAAAAAACGATAGAAAAATACGATTGTCTGTGTGGAACTCCATCGTAGAAAAATCCACGCATGTTCAGAATCAAGTTGACGCATGCTCAGAAGCATTGAACTTCATTTTTCTCAGCACGTCGTAGTGTTTTACGTCACTGCGTTTTGGCACGGTCAAATTTCGAATTTAGTCTGATAGGGCTAGATTCAGGTATAATCAGGTAATTTTGTGTTGGCGTAGCGTATGCTGTTTACACTACGCCGTCGCAACTTTTATGGGCAAGTGCTGTATTCACAAAGCAATTGCCGCGATTCTGCCCGCAATTCGTAATAGCGGCAAATTATGGGACGCCCATGCTTTGTCCGTGCGTTTGCCATTTATTTTAATAGCACCCCAAACGCGGTGCAATTTTTCCACAATTCATCAGTCGACAATCGCAATAAAAATGCGCAAACAGAATCGCGGGATGCCCGTCGCCCAGAAGATATACAGGAGCTTCTTTTGGGGCAATGGGCATCCCGCAATTCTATATGCTTTTACCGCGATTTGTCATCCCCATATGCGGAGATGTGAATGGAGCCTTAGGCTTAGTGCTGACTTCAATTAGCCACACATGTAAAAGTAACGCACGTGAGTGAGTGAGAATCTTATATAGTGCAGCACGTGAGTGGGTATTCTTTCACCACATTCACTGTGGAATCTATTTAATAAACATTTGTTAGATGAACATCACACACATTGGCGCAGGCTGGACTGATTTTGACTGTAAATTTCTGAAATAAATTCATTCTTATGATCTTTAGTTCCATGGAGTGGCCAAAATTCTATAGATTCGTTTTCTAAAATATATCAATGAGAAAACTGCATGTTGGCCACTAGAGGGAGCCAACAATCATAGGGAATATTCTATTACAGAAATAATGGCCACAATTAAAGTGGTTGTAAACCCCCCATACCCAAAAAAAAACTGCAAGACAAAGGCATAATAAGCTAGTATGACTAGCATACTAGCTCATTAGGAATTACTTACCTGAGATCGAAGCCCCCGAAGCCGTCCTCGTCTCCCCCTCCGGCTGCAGACATCTCTCCGGAAGGTTACTTCCGGGTATCGCCGCTCCGGCGCTGTGATTGACCGGAGCGGCGAAGACGTCACTCCGTGCACGCACGTGGAAGCTGGCATTAGCCATTGAGAAAACTGCCATTCTCAGTGCGCCTGCAGGGAAGGTAGGTGTCAGGGAATACAGGGAAGGTAAGTGTCGGGGAATACAGGGAAGGTAAGTGTCGGGGAATACAGGGAAGGTAAGTGTCGGGGAATACAGGGAAGGTAAGTGTCGGGGAATACAGGGAATGTAAGTGTCAGAGAATACAGGGAAGGTAAATGTCAGGGAATACAGGGAAGGTAAGTGTCAGGGAATACAGGGAAGATAAGTGTCGGAGAATACAGGGAAGGTAAGTTTCAGGGAATACAGGGAAGGTAAGTTTCAGGGAATACAGGGAAGGTAAGTGTCAGGGAATACAGGGAAGGTAAGTGACAGGGAAGGTAAGTGTCAGAGAATACAGGGAAGGTAAGTGTCAGGGAAGACAGGGAAGGTAAGTGTCAGGGAAGACAGGGAAGGTAAGTGTCAGGGAATACAGGGAAGGTAAGTGTCGGGGAATACAGGGAAGGTAAGTTTCAGGGAAGACAGGGAAGGTAAGTGTCAGGGAAGACAGGGAAGGTAAGTGTCAGGGAAGGTAAGTGTCAGGGAAGACAGGGAAGGTAAGTGTCAGGGAAGGCAGGGAAGGTAAGTGTCGGGGAAGACAGGGAAGGTAAGTTTTGGGTAATACAGGGAAGGTAAGTGTCAGGGAAGACAGAGAAGGTAAGTGTCAGGGAAGAAAGGGAAGGTAAGTGTCAGGGAAGAAAGGGAAGGTAAGTGTCAGGGAAACAGGGAAGGTAAGTGTCAGGGAAGAAAGGGAAGGTAAGTGTCGGGGAAGACAGGGAAGGTAAGTGTCAGGGAAGAAAGGGAAGGTAAGTGTCAGGGAAGACAGGGAAGGTAAGTGTCAGGGAAGAAAGGGAAGGTAAGTGTCGAGGAAGACAGGGAAGGTAAGTGTCAGGGAATACAGGGGAGGTAAGTGTCAGCAGGACAGGGAAGGTAAGTGTCAGCAGGACAGGGAAGGTAAGTGTCAGCAGGACAGGGAAGGTAAGTGTCAATAGGACAGGGGAAGACGGGGCTATCAAGAAAAAATGTCAATTGTCTTGGACGGTCGGAGTGACGATGGACTTCACCCTGGAAATCTCCTTCTCTATAAGCAGTAATAACTTTGTTCTGTTCTATTACTTTGTAGCAGAACTTTGTGGTATTATTTTCCTTGTCAATATATCTTTATTGAGGTGATAAAGAAATGTACAATTCAACAAAATAAAATAAGTTAATTACAGACACAGAATAATTTCTTGGTTTACATAAGTGGTAAGTTCACAACAGGTGAGTCTGGTGGCTTCAATGGACATATTAATAGTACAGATAAGGTTATAACTAAGAGACCAATTTTCTGGAGTTTATTTAAAGATGCTTCGTTTCTTCCAACCAGCCCAGATGGTTTTAAAGCTGTGGTTTAGGCAAGAGTCCTGATGCGTCAACGTAAGTGTTTCAACCAAAATCAACCTTATAACAATGCTAAGAACATGTATAATAACGAGGTTCATAGTCAGAGCCCAAGGCGGGGGGAGGAGGGTGGGGAGGAAAGCGTGGAGGGGAGAAAGGGGTGTCTGCAGGAGTGGTTCGGAATTGGCTGTCAATATCAAATATACGCTAAGCGGTAGACTGTTAAACAGGCTGGGCTACCATGGTAATAATACAATATCATTGATTTCATTGGGTATTGCATATTCATACCACGGTTTCCAGGTTCTTTCGAATCCAGCGGTCGCGTCCATGCCGATTGCCATCATTTTGGCGTGAGTCATAGCTAGGTTACTTCGTTAATTGATAGATTAGGGGTTTTCCATGCTTTTGCCAATGTTTGTTTCGCAGCTGTAAAGAGCTGTGTTAATAGTTTAAATTGTTTATGTGAGACATTTTTGGGTTTGAGGTTTAATAATGCGCTTTTGGGGTCCAATGGGATCCCCTTACCCGATAGTTGACTGATTATTGTGAAAATTTCTGACCAGAATAACTGTGCTTTAGGGCACGACCACCAGATATGAAAGAATGTTCCTGGAGATGAGCAGCCCCTGAAACAATGTTCAGGGTAGTTTGGCACAAATTTCGCAATCCTAGTAGGAACTAGGTACCATCTAGTAAGAACTTTATAGTTAGTTTCACAAGCTAGTACATTTATTGAAGCAGATTTAGTGTTGGTCCATATTTGATTCCAGTCTTCTGGATCTAGTTCAATATCCAGGTCTAGTTCCCATTTGTTTACATAGGGGAGTTTCCCCGTAATAGAGTTAGTCAACAACTGGGAGTATATTAATGAGATCAAACCTCTAGAGGGAGGGGTGCTTTTGCAGAGCTTTTCAAAGGCAGATAGTCGGGGAGGGCTGGGGATGGAGTCTGCATAAGGTTTGAAAAAGTTTTTAATTTGGAGGTATCTAAATATTTCAGATTGTGGTATGTTATAGATTTCGCATATATCCGGAAAGGACCTAAATGTAGAGGAATCCAAGAATTTATACAGGCATGTACAGTCCTTTTTCACCCATTCTTTAACCACTTCCATACCAGGCACTTACGCACCTTCCCGCCCAAGCCAATTTTCAGCTTTCAGCACTGTCGCAATTTGAATGACAATTGCGCGGTCATGCTACACTGCACCCAAACAAAATTGGCGTCCTTTTTTCCCCACAAATAGAGCTTTCTTTTGGTGGTATTTGATCACCTCTGCGTTTTTTTTTTTTTGCGCAACAACTAAAAATAGAGCGAAGATTTTGAAAAAAAAAAAAGTTTTTATTTTTTTTCTGTTAATTTTTTTGTAAATTAGTATGTTTTCTCTTTCAATTACGGGCACTGATATGGTGGCACTGATGGGCACCGATGAGGTGGCACTGATGGGCACCGATGAGGTAGTTCTGATGGGCACCGATGAGGTAGTTCTGATGGGCACTGATAGGCGGCGCTGGTATGGGGCACTCATGGGCGGCACTGATGGGCACTCATGGGCGGCACTGATGGGCACTCATAGGCAGCACTGGGCACTCATAGGCAGCACAGATGGGCACTCATAGGCGGCACAGGTGGGCACTCATAGGCGGCACAGGTGGGCACTCATAGGCGGCACAGGTGGGCACTCATAGGCGGCACAGGTGGGCACTGATAGGCGGCACAGGTGGGCACTGATAGGCGGCACAGGTGGGCACTGATAGGCGGAACAGGTGGGCACTGATAGGCGGCACAGGTGGGCACTGATAGGTGGGCACTGGGCATGGATTGGCACTGACAGACACTGGGGTGGCACTGATGATCACTGAGGGGTGGCACAGATGGATCAATGTTTCCAATCAGTGCCCATGTGTGGGCACTGATTGGCATCTTTTTTTTTTACTGCCCCCTTTTTTTTTTTTGCTGACTTTTTTTTTTTTGTCATTTTTTTTTTTTTTTTGCCCTTTTTTTGTATTTTTTTAGTTCCCTGGTGGTCTAGTGTGGCGATCCGAGGGGGGGCTGCGCTGATAAACAATCAGCGCGAACCCCCCCTGTCAGGAGAGCCGCTGATCGGCTCTCCTCTACACGCGTCTGTCAGACGCGAGTGAGGAAGAGCCGTCGGCGGCTCTTCCTGTTTACATCGTGATCAGCCGTGATTGGACACGGCTGATCACGTGGTAACGAGGCTCCGCCGGAGACTCGTTACCGAGATCGGAGGTGCAGGGTGTCAGACTGACACCCTGCATCACCGATCGCCGCGCTGCGCGCCCGCACGGGCGCGTGCGGCATGAAATCGTGCAGGCCGTTTGAGAACGGCCTGTCACGATTTCATAACCACTTCCCGGCCGTAAATCGGCTATTGGCCGGGCGGGAAGTGGTTAAAGGTGTTGGGGTAGATCCAGGCAGGGTAGAACGATGGATATTTATAGAATGATAAGAGTGGAACATGGGAGGATAAAAGGGAGTTCTTTATCTTTAAATTGTCCCATAGGGAAAGAGAGTGCTTAAGAATGGGGTTATGGATATGTTTGCGTGATTTGGATGGGATCCACATAATGTTGGAAATCGGGATGGGGTCGCATTCCACCGCTTCAATCGAAACCCAGAGGGGAGGTTCCTTTGTTGTGTGGTACTTTACTAACGTGGCTAATTGTGCAGCTCTATAATAGTTCAAAAAGTTGGGTAGCCCCAGTCCTCCTTTAACTTTGGGGAGATGCAAGATTTGATGTTTTAATCTTGGTTTGGAGGAGCCCCACACAAAGTTGGAAACTCTTTTTTGTACAATCCTTAAGTAGTATGATGGGATTGGGGCTGGGAGAACTCTAAAAAGGTAAAGGAGTTTAGGCAGAATTGACATCTTGATTGCGTTAATTCTTCCAAGCCAAGATAAAGGTAAATGAGACCAGGATTTTAAAAGATTCGATATCTCTTTTAGAAGGGTGGGGTAGTTGGCTGTAAATATCTCTGTGAAAGAAGCCGTAAGGCGGATTCCTAGGTATGGAATGTTTTTATCTGACCATTGAAAGGGAAGACCAGATTTAGCTGCATTAAGGTCTGAAGCTGAGAGTGATATATTGAGAGCCAAGCTCTTTTTGGGGTTTATAACTAGTCCTGAGAAAGACGCATAATGTTTTAGTAGGGACATTAGGTTTGGGCCTGTTACCTGAGGGGTCGCGAGAAAAAGGAGGATGTCATCGGCGAACATACATAGTTTATGCTTATGGCCCCCTACCTCTATACCTAAGATCTTGGGGTCTGACCTAATCTTATGCGCAAGTGGTTCTATGAGGAGGGCGAACAAAAGAGGGGAAAGCGGGCATCCCTGTCTTGTGCCTCTGCCAATGGAAAATGGGTCTGACTTGTAGCCTGCGTATTTGACGCATGCCTTCGGATTATTGTATAATTCTATTATCCATGTCATGAAGTTGGGTCCAAAGCCCCATTTTTGTAATGCATATTTTAGGTAAGACCAGGATATAGAGTCGAAAGCTTGTTTTATATCCAGTGACAGAAAGCACGCTGGGATGCCCCTTTTCTTAGCTATATGAGCTAGCAAGTACGCCCTTCTAATATTGTCACCTGCTTGTCGGTTCGGTATAAAGCCAACCTGGTCACGATGGACCAGTGAGCCTATTATTCTGTTTAGGCGCACCGCCAAGATCTTACCAAGAAGTTTAATGTCCGTATTCAGCATTGAAATGGGACGAAAGTTTTCGCATGCGGTGTTATCGGTTTGTGGTTTTGGTATCATACAGATTGTGGCCATGAGTGATTCCTGTCGGAAGGATTTTCGGTTTAGCAAGTCATTAAAGGCCTCAGCTAGCCTTGTGTGGTATTATTTTCTATATGTTCTATTTTTCCATCTCCTGTGAATAGGACGGCTCCAGGCGCTTTCTTCATTACACCTTATTACAATGTCGCAGCTCCGGCGGAATGATTATAGAGGCTTCATACAATTTAGGCCAAAACATTACTTTGATTTTTATTGTTAATGAGGATTTTGCTTTTCTCAGAATAATTCCGAAGATGGAAAAAAAAAGACCTGGATGAAAACTTTATGCCAACAATGATCCCATAGAAGACGGGAAATGAGATCCGTAGTTTTCAGTGCTGAGATATCAGCTCAGGATTTTTTTTTTTGTCTTTTTTGGTCCCCAACAAATTGGGTTAGGGCTTTTTTATACTAGCTTTGCTCTCTGAAGGGCAATTCACTTTCAGATTGCTCTTCAGAGATCATAAGGAGGCATTGTATCACCACCCGCTTTAACCCCTTGATCGCATCGCTAGGGGTATAATTCCTGCTGGGGCAGCGGTTGGGGGGCAGTAAATGCACAACTCAATCACAGGCTTTTACCACCTCCAGTACTCTGCATCCCGAGCCCCCCCCCTCTTTTGAAGCCTATTAATGCCTCAGGCTCTAATCACGTGTTTAAAAAAAAAAAACAATTGGAATCCATGTGTTCGGCATAGGGTTTCCACCTTTTCTTCAAATCAAAACCTGAACACTTTAGCACATTTTAAAGCATGCCTTTCAAAATTTGTCTGCAGAAAATCCGCCAACAATTGTCTGATGGAGCGTAAAAACGGTCGGATTTTCCGACACCAGCCTGTCATCACACAATTCCCGTCGGATAATCCGATCGTGTGTACGAGGCTTTAGCCTCCTAAAAGTAATAATAAGACCCTGTCGCGATCTCTGTGACCGTGTGTGCGGGACACAATGTCCGCCGGAGTCCCGCGATCAGGTAACAGAGCTGAAGAACGGGGAGATGTCGCTGTAAACACAACATCTCCCCGTCCTTTCCCTGACATGTCACTGATCGTCTGTTCCCTGTCACCAAGCCCATTGACAGCTGATGAAGGACGCTACAGCCGGCTTCCCGACCCCTCTCTTTAACCGCTTGCCGACCACCGCACGAGTATTTACATCGACAGAATGGCAAGGCTGCGCAAATGGGCGTCCCCTTTAATTTGCCGGCTGTGTGGTCACGCGGGCCACGAGCGGCGCGCTCGCAACCCTTTCACAAGCTCTGTGACCGCGCCTGCAGGACCCGCGGACTCGATGTCGCCGGTGTCCTGCGATCGGGTCAAAAAGCTGAAAAACGGGGAGATGTCAGTGTAACACAACATCTCCCAGTTCTTCCTAGTGACATGTCACTGATCGTCTGTTCCCTCTCATCGGGAACATCGATCAGTGACGTGTCACGGCAAGCCACGCCCCCTAACAGTTGGAAGCACTCCCTAGGTCACACTTAACCCCTTCAGCGACCTTTACAGGTTAACCTCTTCACTGCCAGTGTCATTTCTACAGTAATCAGTACATTTTTATAGCACTGATTGCTGTAAAAATGACAATGGTCCCAAAATGGTGTCAAAAGTGTTCGATGTGTCTGCCATAATGTCGCAGTCATGATAAAAATCGCCGCCATTACTAGTAAAAAAAAATATTATTAAAAATTCCATAAAACTACTCCCTATTTTGTAGACGCTATAACTTTTGCGCAAACCGATCAAAAAAACGCTTATTGCGACTTTTTTTTACCAAAAATAAGTAGAAGAATACATATCGGCCCAAACTGAGGGAAAAAAAAATGTTTTTATATATTTTTTTGGGGGGGATATTTATTATAGCAAAAAGTAAAAAATGTATTTATTTTTCAAAATTGTCGCGCAAAAAATAAAAACCGCAGAGGTGATCAAATACCAACAAAAGAAAGCTCTATTTGTGGGGAAAAAAGGATGCCAATTTTGTTTGGGAGCCACGTCGCACGACCGCGCAATTGTCAGTTAAAAATCGCAAAAAGTGGCCTGGTCTTGGCCAGCAAAATGGTCCGGGGCTTAAGTGGTTAATGTAAAACTATGTTCAGACAAAAAAAAAAAAAACTGAAAAAAAAAATAAATTTGGATTTTATGATACCTCGAAGGGCCAGATTCTCAAAAGATATTGACGGTGTATCGCAGGAAACACCGGAGTATCTCTGTTTTTTTTACTGGGAATCTATGCGTGTGATTCCTAGAATCACTTACGCATAGATACAGTGAAGATCCGACAGGTGTAAAACACTTACACCGTCGGATCTTAGATGTAATTACTTCGCTGGCCGCTAGGTGGCCTTTACGTTGTTTTCTCATTTGCCTATGCAAATGAGCCTAATACGGCGATTCCCGAATGTTTTTACGCCGCCCCGTCGTCGTTTAAGTCGTTTCCGTACGCGTAAGGTTACCCCTGCTATATGAGGGGTAGGCTTACGAAGTTCCGTCGTTGCCATGTTAAGTATGGCGTCGGGTCAGCGCCATCTTTTTCCGTCGGTTATGTCGTTTTACTAAGTCGTTCGCGAATAGGGCATTGCGTAAGTGACGATCACGTCGTTTTGACGTCGGTTTCAACGACGCTTTCCGACGTGAGCTGGAGCAAGCGCACTAGGCTTTTTTTCACCGGCGCGCTTAATTTAAATACAAGCCGCCCCCTTTGAATTACGCAGGGATACGCAGGGCCATTTACACTACGCCACCGCAAACTACGGAGCAAGTGCTTTGGGAATACGGCACTTGCTCCATTAAGTTGCGGCGGCGTAGTGTAAATGGCTTACGCTACGCCGCCGCAGATTGTATGTGAATCTGGCCCTATGTCTTTACCTTACAACTCTGTACTATCTTAAAAATAACCTTCAATAAAATATGAATTAGAATAAAAAACAAATAGAAAAATACTTTTGGATGTTATGATGCCTTAATG
Source organism: Rana kukunoris (assembly GCA_029574335.1). NCBI lineage: Eukaryota > Metazoa > Chordata > Amphibia > Anura > Ranidae > Rana > Rana kukunoris. The sequence goes on along the minus strand of CM056052.1, from coordinate 534,105,376 downwards.
TACAAATCTGTACTTTAAAAAAAAACATTCAATTAAAAAAAAATACTTTGGATGTTATTATGGCTCTATATCTTTACCTTAAAGTGGATGTAAACCCACCACTCTCATCCTTTCTAAACTACTGCCATAGTGCTGATCTATAAGGATATAGATGCCTCCTGCATGTATCCTCACCTGTCACATGTCTCCCCTCTGTCTGTTATAAGAACTGAAAAACTGCAGATTCTGTGGGTGGGTCTGTTGTCTGGAGCTCGGTGGGTGGAGTCGTGATGTCAGTAGACTCCCCGCCCTCCTCTACACTCCCCTTGTCAACATGCATTTTTTTCTGTGTTCCTTACACTAAATTCTGCTATGATCACTAACTTCCAGTCAAAATCCAGAAAAGTAACCACATGACTTCAAGGAATGGGGTGGAAATTGAAAAATAATGCCTGTCTCCAGGCTAGTGCATGAGATATGTAAATAACCTGTCACTCACAGCAAGGAGGAGGATTTGACAAAGTTTTTCTCTGTTTGTCAAGATTTATCTCACTGAACAATAAAAGAGGATTGCCCAGAGCTGTATTAACTATGTGTGGAAAGACTGAGCACAGATGATAGGAAATCTTATACTCTAAATTGTGCCAGCAAAAAAAAAAATCGGGTTTACATCCACTTTAATGTACAACTTTGTATTATCTGTACTTCCAAAAAAAAATTCAATAAAACCTGAAAAAAAAAAAAAATACTTTGGATGTTATGATACCTCTATGGGCCAAATTCAGAAAGAGTTACGACGGTGTATCAGTAGATACGCCGTCGTAACACAGAATCTGCGCCGTCGTATCTTTAAGCGTATTCTCAAAGTGGGGTACGCCTAAATGTTGCTAAGATACGACCGGCGTAAGTCTCCTACGCCGTCGTATCTTAGCTGCCTATTTACGCTGGCCGCTAGGGGCGTGTACGCTGATTTACGCCTAAAATATATAAATCAGCGAGATACGCCTATTCACAAACGTACGCCTGCCCGTCGCAGTAAAGATACGCCGTTTACGTAAGGCGTTTTCAGGCGTAAAGATAAAGCTGCAACAAGATGGCGCAGCCAATGTTAAGTATGGACGTCGGGACCGCGTCAAATTTTTCAAATTTTACGTCGTTTGCGTAACTCGTCCGTGAATGGGGCTGGACGTAAATTACGTTCACGTCGAAACCAATGAGTCTTAGCGGCGTAATTTGGAGCATGCGCACTGGGATACGTCCACGGACGGCGCATGCGCCGTTAGTAAAAAACGTCATTTACGTGGGGTCACACTTACGCCGGCCCATTTACGCTACGCCGCCGTAACTTAGCTTGGTGAATACAGCACTTGCCTCTCTAATTTACGGCGGCGTAGCGTATCTGAGATACGCTACGCCCGCACGAAATTACGCAGCTCTACGTGAATCTAGCCATATGTCTTTACCTCACAGCTCTGTACTTAAAAAAAAAGAACCTTCAATAAAATCTGAATTTGAATAAAAAACAAATAGAAAAATACTTTTGGATGTTATGATGCCTTAATGTACAACTCTATACTATCTGTATTTACTGGGTATCTATGCGTCTGATTCCTAGAATCACTTACACATAGATACAGTGAAGATCCGACAGGTGTAAAACACTTACACCGTCGGATCGTAGATGTAATTACTTTTCTGGCCGCTAGGTGGCCTTTACGTTGTTTTCTCATTTGCTTATGCAAATGAGCCTAATACGCCGATTCCCGAACGTTTTTACGCCGCCCTGTCGTCGTTTCCGCCGTTTCCGTAAGCGTAAACTTACCCCTGCTATATGAGGGGTAGGTTTACGAAGTTCCGTCGTTGCCATGTTAAGTATGGCGTCGGGTCAGCGTCGTCTTTTTCTGTCGGTTACGTCGTTTTACTAAGTCGTTCGCGAATAGGGCATTGCGTAAGTGACGATCACGTCGTTCTGACGTCGGTTTCAACAACGCTTTCCGACGTGAGCTGGAGCATGCGCACTGGGCTTTTTTCCCGGCCGGCGCATGCGCAGTTCGATTGACGCCGGGCCGCGCTTAATTTAAATACAAGCCGCCCCCTTTGAATTACGCGGGGATACGCTGGGCCATTTACACTACGCAGCCGCAAACTACAGAGCAAGTGCTTTGGGAATACGGCACTTGCTCCATTAAGTTGCAGCGGCGTAGTGTAAATGGCTTACGCTACGCCACCGCAGATTCTATGTCTTTACCTTAACTACTTAAGGACCGCCTACTGCACATATACGTCGGCAGAATGACACGGCTGGGCACATCAACGTATATATACATTGATTTCAGTACCCAGCCGTGGGTCACGGGCGCGCGCCCGCGGCGCGCTTCCGTGACCCGGTCCGAAGCTCCAGGAACGGGACCGCGTGATTCGCGGACCTGATCGCCGCTGCAGTGCGGCGATCCATCCCTGGAGCTGAAGAACGGGGAGAGCCGTGTGTAAACACGGCTTCCCCGTGCTTCACTGTGGCCGCAGCATCGATCGCGTCATCCTTGTAATAGGGGGACGCGATCGATGACGTCACACCTACAGCCACACCCCCCTACAGTTGTAAACACACACACAGGGAACACTGAAATTCACAGCGCCCCCTGTGGTTAACTCCCAAACTGCAACTGTCATTTCCACAGTAAACAATGCAATTTAAATGCATTTTTTGCTGTGAAAATGACAATTGTCCCAAAAATGTGTCAAAATTGTCCGAAGTGTCCGCCATAATGTCGCAGTCACATTAATAAAAATGCAATAAAACTATCCCTTATTTTGTAAACGCTATAAATTTTGCGAAAACCAACCGATAAACGCTTATTGCGATTTTTTTTTACCAAAAATTTGTAGAAGAATACGTATCGGCCTAAACTGAGGGAAAAAAATGTTTTTTTATATATTTTTGGGGGATATTTATTATAGCAAAAAGTAAAAAAATATTGATTTTTTTTTTAAATTGTCGCTCTATTTTTGTTTATAGCGCAAAAAATAAAAACCGCAGAGGTGATCAAATACCACCAAAAGAAAGCTCTATTTGTGGGGAAAAAAGGACGCCAATTTTGTTTGGGAGCCACGACCGCGCAATTGTCAGTTAAAACGACGCAGTGCCGAATCGCAAAAAGGGGCAAGGTTCTTTTACCTGCATTTTGGTCCGGGTCTTAAGTGGTTAATGTACAACTCTGTATTATCTGTACTTCCAAAAAAAAAAAAAAGAACCTTCAATAAAATATGAATTAGAATAAGAAAAATACTTTTGGATGTTATGATACCTTAATGTACAACTCTATACTATTTGTACTTCAAAAAAAAAAACTGAAAAAACCTGAATTGAAAAAAACATAAAAGTACATATTTTTATTATCACAAAATTATGCTAAAATATACATTAAACTGATCACATTCATACTCAGAATGAGAATAACATCATGGTCCATGCCATTTAAAGCCCAGATAGCATTTCCCCATAATTACATATCATGCCTATTCTATGTTAAGCGATATTATATATTCCAACCCTTATTGTTGTACTAAAAAACATGGCTATGGCTGCATTTCAGAACCATCATTTCAAAAGGGACAATTTCTAACCCTGCAGGAAATCGTGTTTAAATGTAGACTGGGGGAAAAAAAAAAAACATTTCCAAAGCCCTGTTTATCAGTGGTGTTTAATGGAAAACGAGCAGACACAATAATGAAATGGCCCAGATATACAACCATCAGAAAGAGCCATATGCATAAATATTAATGCGGCTAATGCTACCCCATTAGTGACTAGAAAGTTGATTTTCCTTACAGTCATAATACATAATACCAAAGTGTTTCATTATTTTCACATACATAAAGGCATGTTGCGAGAGCGGAATAGCAAGTGCTGAAAATAAATTTTTCAGTGCTTTCTTTTTTTTTTTTTTTTTATTCTTTTTTTTTTCGTATTTGGACTTTTCCATCCAAAATATATGAAATATCTCCACAATCAATTATTTAGAGGCAAATCCCTTTAAATCACAAAGCGATAGGCTAGAAGCCGAGATGGCTGCACCTGGGTCCTGGTATGTAAATAGAAGCTTTTCATTGCCAAGTTTATTAAACCGTGAAGCAAATCTGTACAACAGTAATACGGAGGATTCCGGGGCGGATACGATTTTTATTTTTTTTCCCTCTTTAGACACTGAATAATATATTTCTCCATAATGAGCAGTAATGCTGGAACAAAAAATAGTTCTTCTAGAAACAATATGTTGAAATAAAAAGTCATTTAAACAGCTGGTGGTGGATACTGTACTTTTATACCCTTTCATGCTAAAGCCTATTTATGACATTTGGGGCCAGATCCACATAGAAATAGATCGGCGCAGCGTATCAGAGCTACACTACGCCGCCGTACCTTACCTGCCGTAATTTAGAATCCTGAAAGATTTCGAGCCGTAAGTTACGGCGGCGTAGTGTATTTCTGGCGGCGGAATTCAAATCGGCGATTAGGCGGCGTGATTCATTTAAATGAAGCGCGTCCCCGCGCTGATCGAACTGCGCATGTTCCGTTCAAAAATTGCGCTAAATTACGTCGCAGCGACGTTATTTTTTTTACTAGCGTAAATTACGTACATTCCTATTCACGGACGACTTACGCAAAATAAAAAGAAAATTCAAATTTCAACGTGGGAACGATGGCCATACTTAACATGGCAAGTCTAATGGCGCGTACACACGGTCGTTTTTTTGCGATGAAAAAACGACGTTTTCAATCATGAAAAAACTTCAAAAAAAAGGGGAAGTAGGTGGAAGAATGTTTCCCAACAGTGATTGATAGATACTCACAATCCTAAAATGAAACGTATATAAAAAGAATTGAACAAGAAGGGTTGAGGAAGAACCTCCTCCCAACTTTGAGGATTTTAATGTGAGATATCAATCCTAGTAATAAGGTAGGCACACCAAACACGTACGTTATATATCAAAATTAGAAAATTTAATTTACATAAAAACAAGTTTTTATACATATAGAACAAAGTGATTGAAAGACGACCACAATATTTACAGAGAGGCACAGACGGAGTTTTGTACACTATTGCCAACTAGTTTCGCATTAATATGCTTCTTCAGGGCTTTACACCTCGGTCTCTTCTGAGAGATAGTCGTCTGTATGTAACAATAGATGCCATTAATACAAAACAGCAAATATAACAAATTGTATAAAAATATATTCATACAAAGTATCAACATTTCAACAAAAAATAATAATAAATATATAAACATCAAACAATATATATAAGAAAGTGTGCTTCATTTTTCAAACTTCATTTTTCCAAAACGACGTTGCGTACACACCATCGTTTTTCTACAAAGCTCTAGCAAAGCGCGGTGACGTACACCACGTTCGACGGCACTCTTTTCCATTGAAGCTCCGTCTCATAACTTGCTTCTGAGCATGCGCGGGTTTAAAAACGTCGTTTTCAACATCGTTTTGCCCACACACCATCACTTTTTATGACACAAAAAAACGACGTTTTGAAAAACGACACAAAAAATTCAAGTATATTGGGGGTTTTTTTCTGGTCGTTTTTTTTAAGACAAAAAACTACGTTTTGCCCACACACGATCAATTTAAATGACGTTTTAAAAAACGTAGTTTTTTTTCATCGCAAAAAATGATCATGTGTACGCAGCATAACTATAGGCCGCAAAAAAGCCGCTTTAACTATACGCCGGAAAAAGCCGACTAGAGACGCCGTAAGAGAATGCGACGGCCACGCGTACTTTCGTGGATCGTCGGAAATAGCTAATTTGCATACTCGACGCGGAAAACGACGAGAACTCCACCCAGCGGACGCCAAAGTATTGCATTTACGATCCGAAGGCGTACAAAGGCGTACGCCTGTCGGATCGAACCCAGATGCCGTCATATCTTGGTTTGAGGATTCAAACTAAAGATACGACATGGGTAATTTGAAAGTACGCCGGCGTATCAGTAGATACGCCGGCGTACTCTCTCTATGGATCTGGCCCTTGGTGTTTACAAGTTAAAAGCCGTATTTTTTGCTAGAAAATTACTTAGAACCCCCAAACATTATATATATTTTTTTAGCAGAGAATCTAGAGAATAAAAGAATAAAAATGGCGATTGTTGCAATATTTAATGTCACACGGTATTTGTGTGGCGGTGATTTAAACGCACATTTTTGGGAAAAATGAAATTTCAAGAATTTAAAAAAAATGAAAAAGTAAAGTTAGCCCAATTTTTTTGCATAATGTGAAAGATGATGTTACGCCGAGTAAATAGATACCCAACATGTCATGCTTTATAATTGTACTCACTCGTGGAATGGCGACAAACTACGGTACCTAAAAATCTCCATAGGCGATGCTTTAAACTTTTTTTACGGTTAACAGGTTAGAGTTACAGAGGAGGTCTAGTGCTAGAATTATTGCTCTCGCTCTGACAATCGCGGCGATACCTCACATGTGTGATTTGAACACCGTTTTCTTATGCGGGCGCGACTTCCGTATGCGTTTTCTTTGTTGCGCTTTTTTTGAGGCTGCTTCTTATTTATTTTATTTATTTTTATAATATTAAATTGTGGTTTGTTTTTTTTTTTTACATTTTGATCACTTTTATTGCTGTCACAAGGAATGTAAACATCCCTTGTGACAGTAATAGGTGGTGACAGGTACTCTTTATGGAGGGATCGGGGGCGATCCCTCCTTTGCACTTTACAGTATTCAGATCGCTGTGTACTTTTTAAAATCCGGTGCCATTGGCAGCTGAGAAACCCGGAAGTGACGTCATGACGTTGCTTCCGTGTTTGCATTGCTGAGACTGAATCAAAGCTGTTTACGGATTTGATTCAGTCTGCGCCTGAACACTGGAGGCGCCGGGTCGAGGATCTGGTCTCCCCCCGTAGGACGGGAGGCCCGGTCAGAGCGGCGGGAGGGGGGGTGTCCCCTCCCGCTCATCCGGCTTAACAACCGAGCGGCTTTTAGTCAGGATAGCCAATCGCCGGCTCTAAACAACGGTACCGGGATAACGCCTGAAAGCCGAGGACGCATATATGCGTTTGCTCGGCGTGAAAGCCAATCTTGTGACAACATGCATTTGACTGATAAGTAAAATACATTACAAATCAAGGCACATTAAAACATATGTAGTAGAATACAAAATTGTATTCAATTATGCAGGTGAGGTCTGACGCGTTTCAGGTAGAATCCCTTTCCTCAGAGGCGTATCCTTATTCAAGACTTTATAATATCTATAAAATATATAAACGGTGACAAGCATACACCGATTGTGTTTTTTGTATATTTTATAGATGTTATAAAGTCTCCAATAAGGATACGCCCCTGAGGAAAGGGATTCTCCCTGAAACGCGTCTGGCCTCACCTGCAGATTTTGTATTCTACTACATATGTTTTAATGTGCCTTGATTTGTAATATATTTTACTTATCAGTCAATTGCATGTCACACAATTGGCTTAATAACTATTTAAGAATAAACCTTTTGATCTATATACTTGTTGTGTTACTTTATTGGTTCGGTTGCCTCAAAAGTCCCAGTCCCTTCTTATGGGGACATTCTCTCTTTTTGTTCCATAAGATATGGGATGTTGGCAACAATTATAATCTATCCCTGGTGTAACATCTTTTTGTTTAGCTAAAGCTGAACTCCAGGCAGATATACAAAAATTATTAATTATTAATTAATTATTATTAATAATTAATTAATTATTATTTTTTAATTATACAGTTATACATTATACAGTTATACATTATACAGTGGGACCTTGAATTACGAGTATATTCCGTTCCAGGAGAATGCTTGTAATCCAAAGCACTCGCATAGCAAAGCGAGTTTGCCCACAGAAGTCAATGGAAACGAAGATAATTTGTTGCATTGACTTTTATGGCATGCAATACTGCATTTGGCCAGAGGTGTGGGGGTGCCCGAGAGCCTCGGAAATACTCAGGGACAACTCAGCTGATCTAGGAAACCCTCGGAAAAGCTCAAAAACACTCGAGAACAGAGTATTTTCACGTATTTCAGAGTATTTCCGAACGGCTCCTGACTGTTCCTTAGTGTCACCGGCGACCCCGCACCTATGGCCAAATGCGGTACCACACACCCCATTAGCTTGAATTCTGCTTGATTTGCGATTCAACACACCCAAACCGAGTCAGGATTTTAAAAAAAGTGTTTAAAAAACACTCATTAAAGGGTCACTAAAGGAATTTTTTTTTTTTAGCTAAAAAGCTTCCTTTACCCTAATGCAGTGCTGTTTTCATGTCCTCATTCTTCGTTTTTGCTTTGATGTTGGTGTAATTCCTCTCTGTTCTGAACACTTCCTGGTTGGCTGTTTTCTGATAACCACAGTACTGGGAGATTTCTCACAGTGGTCACTAATCAAGGAGGTGTGTGTAAAACCCCTCAGCACCAATCCAGTTTCGTTTTACAAACCATCACTGCCCTCTATTGGCTCTCTGGCTCTGTACATCAGAGAGACAGGAAGCAACAGCAAAAACGAAACTGAAAGTGCAGGCACATTTTTATCTATTTTTAATCATTTTTAAAAGGAATCAGTTAACTATTATGGGCCAGATTCTCATAAGAGATACGACGGTGTATCTCCAGATACACCGTCGTATCTCTGTTTTTGTCCCCGGGTATCTATGCATCTGATTCCTAGAATCACTTACGCATAGATACGGCGTAGATCCGACTGGCGTAAGTCACTTACACCGTCGGATCTTAGATGTAATTCTACGCTGGCAGCTAGGTGGCGTTCCCGTCGATTTCAGCGTCGAATATGCAAATGTGCCTGATACGCCGATTCCCGAAAGTTTTTGCGCCGTTGCGCGGCAGTTTACCTCGTTTCCGTAAGCGTAAGGTTACCCCTGCTATATGAGGGGTAACCTTACATCAGTCCGCCGTATGCCATGTTAAGTATGGACACGGAACAGCGTCGTGTTTTTACGTCGTTTACGTAACTCGTTCTCGAATAGGCCTGTACGTTAATTACGTTCCCGTCATAATCAATGTGCTTGCGGCATACTATGGAGCATGCGCAGTGGCCTACGTTTGAGGCCGGCGCATGCGCAGTTCGTTCAGCGCGGGGGCGCACTTAATTTAAATACAAGCCGCCCCCTTTGAATTACGCGGCCTTACGCCGGGCCATTTACACTACGCCACCGCAAATTACGGAGCAAGTGCATGGAGAATACGGCACGTCTGATCGTGTGTACGCGGCCTAACTCTTTACATTTATCACACCTCTCCTGGTGTGTTTCTTTCCATCTAGCAGCTGTTTTTGGGCTCATGCAGGACGCACATTTTCCCATTCCCATCAATATTTCGGACGTTTGGCGCCAGACTTGTTTTTGCTGTTTCATTGGATTGAGCTGCCTATGACTTTAGTAGCCTTTACCTGGGAATACGGTGATCATGGTAAAATGCGGTTTTCCTTGAAGGTGATTTTTTTTTGTTTTTTTTTTTTTGTTTTTTTCCATCAGATGCTCACCTTGAATGTTATAGATTAGTCACATGTTTATTAGACTGGTTGCTCTGCATCTAGGGGACAGACACTTTACACCGTAAATCAGCGGTAAGGGCTCGGCGTGATAGTACGCCGCGCCATGTGATTAGGTCTTCACTGGCTCTCCTTCAAATCACACTTTCAAAGACAAAATCCTACATAAATACACATCATCCTAATTTTGAAGACAGTGTAGAGAACATTAGAGAAAACACTTGTTGCCTTGGTAACCGGCGTTTGATTTGCAGCCGGAGTTACCATCTGAGAAACAATATAATTCATATAGAAAGCCTTAAGAGATAACTAGGGAAAAATTACATCAATATACTCTACCTATTGGCCAATAAATATTGTTATAACAATGCAATAGCATTAAAATAGTGTAAAGCAGCGCATTATCTGTTTAATGCAAACGCGGCAAATCTGTGCTTAAAGCGGTATTAAACCCAAAACCAATTTTTTTTTTTATTGCAGCTTATCATTAGATGTGGTGGCTGCATTGGTTTTCTTAAAGTGTCACTAAACCCACAACAGTAAAATCAGTTTGTATATGCAGTAAAGCATGCTTGTTATACTCACTGTGGAATCTAAGAGGTTAATCCTCCACATTTTATTTTTAAAAAGGCTGTTTGATCCTGTCTTCTCTGATCTCTTATTTCTTCCACTGTCCCCAATCCATCTCCTGATAAGACAGAGCTTTTGGAGTCAGTCTGCACATGCTCAGTTTGGGGTGTGTTGCTAGAGAGTTTTTTTTTTTTTTTGGGAGGGTGCATGTAATCAGCACAGGGCCAATCAGCACTGTCCAGACAGAAGGTCAGGGGTCATGCAGCCTTATAGAAAATTCAGAGGAGAATAAAAACTCCTCCTACAAGCTTTAACCAGACACTGATAGAAGTCAGAAGACTGCTATATACTGCTGATGAGAAAAGGTATTTAGCAGTTTATATTTACTAAAATAATTGCATTTTCATGTTGTGTACTGTGGGAAACCAGATATAGTGACTGCAGGCTCCTGAGTTTAGTAACACTTTAAAGGGGTTATAAATCCTCATGTTTTTTCACCTTAATGCATCCTATGCATTATGACTCGGGAGCGTGCCCGCAAGGTAACCCCCTGGGAGAGGGCTTCCCATAGGGGTTTATCTGAAGCGGGGAGGAGCCGAGAGATCCGCAGAGGGACCCCATAAAACGGCGTTCGGGGCCACTCTGTGCAAAACGAACTGTACAGTGGAGGTGAGAGTGTGGGGCGGCGTACACACAACCGGTTTTCTTGGCAGAATCCAGCAAGAAACTCGATGGGAGACCTATTCTACCGAGAAAACCGGTCGTGTGTACACTTTTCGCCGAGAAACCCGTCGGGAAACTCGTCGAGCCAAAAAGAGAGCATGTTCTCTATTTCCTCGTTGGGCAATGGGAAAATTTGGCTCGACGAGTTTTTTAACTGCCGAACAAGGAACTCGACTGGGAAAACGGTGTGTTTCGCCCGACGAGTTTCTCGGTCGTGTGTACGCCGCCTTAGTGAGAGAGTGAGTGAGAAACTAATATAGAGCAGCACATGCAAACTAAATCGCCTCTTGGCGCTCATTGCCCATTTCTCTTTTGTCCTCAGAAGAGGTGGATTTTGATCTTTCTCCTAAAGGCCAAGTGGTTCTTCTCCAACCGAATGCTGGTTGGTAAAGCGTTCCATAGTCTAGGGCCTTGGACCGCAAATCTTCTTTCTCCTTTGGACTTGTATCTGGCTTTCGGTATCTGGAGTAGATTTTGGTTGGTGGATCGCAGAACGCGATTGGGGTTGTGAGCTTTTAGTTTTTCGCATAGATATTGGGGGGCATTTCCCAGAATACACTTATGCGTCAGACAGAGTGTTTTGAAAGTGATTCTGTCTTTTACTGGCAACCAGTGAAGGGTTCTCAGCGAAGCCGAGATTGATTCCCATGTTTTTTTCCCAGTCACAAGTCTAGCGGCCGTATTTTGAACGGCTTGCAGACGAGAGATTTGGTACTTGGGGAGTCCGAGGTAAAGGGCATTTGCATAGTCCAATCTGGAGTTGACAATTGTTCCCACCACGACTGCTATGTCTTCTTTTGGAATAAATGGAATAAGTCTGCGTAGTAGGCGCAGCAGATGGTGCGATCCGCTGAATACTGACCCTATTTGTGCATCCATTGTCATGTAGGTGTCAAAGATGACTCTGAGACTTTTGACTTTGGCGCTAGGGGTGATGATTTTGCCCAGAATGGGTGGGGGTATCCATGTTGTTGCGGGTTGATTCTTTTGATTGGCGTGAAACAGGAGAAGTTCTGTTTTCGAACCGTTGTCATTCAATTTTCTATCAAAGTGAGGCATTTCTCTAGTCCGAGATGATGATCCTTTTTGTTGCAGATGCGAAAGTACAGTTGTTTGTCATTTGCATAAGAGTGGTAAAGTAACTTTTGGCTACTGATGATTTCCAAGTATGACATGTTTGTTTTTAAAAAAAAAAAATGTAATCTATAGTATCACTTTAACCACTTTAGCCCCGGACCATATTGCTGTCCAAAGACCAGAGCACTTTTTGTGATTCGGCACTGCGTCGCTTTAACTGACAATTGCGCGGTCGTGCGACGTGGCTCCCAAACAAAATTGGCGTCCTTTTTTTCCCACAAATAGAGCTTTCTTTTGGTGGTATTTGATCATCTCTGCGGTTTTTATTTTTTGCGCTATAAACAAAAATAGAGCGACTATTTTGAAAAAAATGCAATATTTTTTACATTTTGCTATAATAAATATCCCCAAAAAAGATATAAAAAAACATTTTTTTCCCTCAGTTTAGGCCGATACGTATTCTTCTACATATTTTTCGTTAAAAAAAAATCGCAATTAGCGTTTATTGATTGGTTTGCGCAAAATTTATAGCGTTTACAAAAAAGGGGTAGTTTTATGGCATTTTTATTAATATTTTTTTTTTTACTAGTAATGGCGGCGATCAGCGTTTTTTTTCGGTACTGCGATATTATGGCGGACACATCGGACACTTTTGACACATTTTTGGGACCATTGGCATTTTTATAGCGATCAATGCTATAAAAATGCATTGGATTACTATAAAAATGCCATTGGCAGTGAAGGGGTTAACACTAGGGGGCGGGGAAGGGGTTAAGTGTGTTCCTATTTGTGTTCTTACTGTGTGGGGGGGGTGAACTCACTAGGGGGAATCATTGATCTTCCGTTCATACATTGTACGAACGGAAGATCAGCGTTTCCCCCGCTGACAGGAACGAGTGCTGTGTGTTTACACGCACAGCTCTCGTTCCCCGCTCTGTAACGAACGACTCGGGGGCGAGCGGGGGGCGCGCGTGCGGGCCGCCGGCGGCGCGCACGCGCCCCCTAGTGGCCGCGAAAGTCCCGACGTAGGATGACGGGCTCTCGCGCAGGAGAGCCGACCTGCCGCCGTATAACTGCGGCGGCTGGTCGGCTAGTGGTTAAGTTAGAATCCCAGACCCCATTTTTAGCCACTTTTTTTTTGCACTTAATTTTTATTATTACATCAAGGGTCTATTTAAGTAAACCCCGGCAGTGCTATTATCTTGCTTATTGGCAATTTAACATAACATAATGACCAACAGGGAGGCAAGTGCAAGTTTTACATTTACAGGAGAAGTAAAAAAAAAAAAAAACATATAATTACAGCTAAGCAGCTATACAACCACTTTAATTTATAACTAGCCTTTGCAGTACATGCACATGGAATGGCTTTGCACATTACAATTAAAGATTTCCCAGCACACTAAAGCCTTGTACACACGGTACGATTGTTGGCCAACCGAGTGTCTGATTTTTGTCAAAATGGCGTGTGCCAGGATCTTGTCTTGCATACTAACGTTACACAATTGATGTGCCATAGACACGAACATAGTGACGTAAGATGAGGCATTACAGTTCTTGAGATCCACCCTTTGGGCCCCTTCTGCTAATTTTGTGTTTGGTGAGCATTGATTCCAAGCATGCGTGTTTGTACTTTTGACTTTCGTGTGATGGATTTGTGTACTTGTTCTGACTCAACTACATGGCCATAAACATTATTTCCAGCTTCATATAGGGCTTACACGACCTGGTGTTCTATTTATCCCTTGCATCAATTCAGACAGCTTAAAGAGGAGTTCCACCCAAATTTGGAACTTCCTCTTGTTCCACTCCTCACCCCCTTACATGCCACATTTGGCATGTAATTTTTTTGGAGGGGAAGTGGGGGCTTCAGTAGGAGTGGGACTTCCTGTCCCACTTCCTATTCCGCCGAGGGGCTGGTAAGCCGATTAGGCGTAATCGCCTTATTTCAGCCCCTCCCTGTAGGCGATGACCTAGGACACTGACAGGTCCTAGGCAATCGCATGTCCAATCAGCGGCGAGCCGCGCCATGCGCGCATGCGCAGTGCGGCTCGCACATGCGCAGTGGGTGCCTGTCACGGCTGGGTGCCCACAGTCGGGATGGAGACGCCGGCTGGGGAGGGGGGGAGAGGAGCGGAGCCCTGGTCGGCGCGTCGCTGGAACGCAGGAGCAGGTAAGTGAGTGTTTATTAAAAGCCAGCAGCTACACTTTTTGTAGCTGCTGACTTTTAATAAACACATTTTTTGGCTGGAACACCCCTTTAACTCAATGAATAAACTCACTGTTAGGATGACAGACGATTAATCCTTTCAAATGTTCCGTTTAATGATAGATATATTCATAGGTAGAATAATGCTGTAGCTGTAAGCCACATGGAAAGATGTTCCAGCATGGTAGGTATACAGGGCTAATGAGAGAGAGACAGGAAGTGGAGGGGAATATAAGCAACTATGGTGAGAGAGAGAGTTTAGCTAGACAGAAGGGAGCAGAGCAATAATAAATTACATAGTGTAACACAACACAATACGAAAATCAGACGTCAAACCTGTCATCCAACATTTGTTGGGCGAAAGTTGGACAACAATTGTGAAAAAGGAGCGTACTAACAGTCAGATTTTACCACATCAGTATGTCAACAGACAATCCCCTGCCAACAATCATACCCTGTGTACCAGGCTTTTGTGAGCAGAGAAATGTTTTGTTTGTGATATAATCCAGCTGTCTTTATCTCCAAATTCCTCGAATTATTTTGAAATGCAATTATATCTGAACATATCCTCTGCTTATGCAAAAAAACAACCACAAGCATTGTTATTACTGTATATGCATCTCGACTGCATTGCAGTAATAATTATTAATGGAGAAGGTTCAATTTAAAACTCTTTAAAACACATAAAGGAATGTTGTTTAAGATACAGTACCATTCATTTCAGAATATATACTTGCTGGAAACAACATCAAAGACAGATCAAGAAGGATTTTTTTAATCACACTCTGCAACAAACTCATCATAGTCTACTGTACTCAATGGGGTGCTGCAGTTAACAGAAACTCTGTACAAGTAGAAATTGATGAAAAGTCCAACACTTGACTCCACAAGTAGCTTGGTTACAGTCAAAAGCCTAAGTCTCAGAGAGACATGAATCACCCCTCAATTTGTTGTCTTTATAAAAGAACTTAAAGGGGAGTTCCAGCCAAAAATTGTGTTTATTAAAAGTCAGCAGCTACAAAAAGTGTAGCTGCTGGCTTTTAATAAACACTCACTTACTTGCTCCTGCGTTCCAGCGACGCGTTGACTGGGGCTCCGCTCCTCTCCCCCCCTCCCCGGCCGGCATCCTCATCGCAACTGTGGGCACCTCGGCCGTGACAGCCTTCGACTTCACGGCCGGGCACCCACTGCGCATGCCGAGCGGCGTGGCCCGCCGCTGATTGGACAGGCGATTGCATGGGACCTGTCATGTGTCCCATGCGATCGCCTACAGGGAGGGGCAGCTGTAGGCGATTAAGCTTAATCGCCTAACCAGCCCCTCGGCGGAAGGAGGAAGTGGGACAGGAAGTCCCACTCCTACTGAAGCCCCCACTCCCCCCCAAAAAAATTACATGCCAAATGTGGCATGTAAGGGGGTGAGGAGTGGGATAAGCGGAAGTTCAAATTTTGGGTGGAACTCCGCTTTAAGGATGTGAGACCTCCAGATGAACTGATGAGAAGAAGGGAAACACAAGGGATGTATGCATTGACAACCAAAAGCTGCCTGGGGTCTAGAAACTAATAAACCATTATAACATGTGAAGTAAATTAACGTCTGGCTTGTGAATCTATCGGACATTTGTTGTCTGAGGGGTAGATTCACGTAGAAATGCCCATCTATAGGCATGCCTAGCGTCTGGCTTTTAAACTAGGCCACTGCAACTTTTTCAGGCAAGTGCTTTATTTTCAAAGCACTTGCCTGTAAAGTTGAGGCGGCGTAGCGTAAAAGAGCAGGCCAAATTCAAATTCGGCGGGTAGGGGGCGTGTATCATTTAAATGAAGCGCGTCCCTGCGCCGAACGAACTGCGCATGCGCCAGCCGTGATTGGTTCCCAGTGCGCATGCTCCAAATCTCGACATCAATTCGGCGTGCAAAAGACGTGAACAGCACTTACGCAAAACCCTATTCGCGAGCGTTTTACGTAAATGACGTAAACGACGGGAAAAAAAGCGTTGGCACACCATCCATACTTAACATTACCTGCGCCTCATATAACAGGCATAATATTACATCGGTGCTACACTAACGACGTAATTGAATAGCGCATCGGCTCATTTACACATTTTAGACGGGTACGCCACCTAGCAGCCAGCCTAAAATATGAAATAAGATTAGACAGCGTAATAGATTTACGCATTCTGATCTAAGGAAAATCTGATTTTATGAATCAGTGGCATAGATTGGGCTCATAAAACGCAGAGATAAGACGGCTTATCTCCTACCTCAATCTACCCCTAAAAGTTTGAGAGCATGCACAGCGAACATTTGTCCGTTGGAAAACCGACAACAATTGGATCATACAGACGGTCGGATTGTCCAATAAAACACGTCCGTTGGACCGTTGTTGTCGGAAAGTCCTGTCGTGTGTATGGGCCTTTAGACACAACAGAGGTTTTAGTTTCAGATCTGGGTCCTGACTGAAACATTTTTAAGATCCCCTGCACCTCCTTTCCATGACTTCCTACTGTCCCTCATTTGGAGGGATTGTCTCTCTTTTGTGACCAAATCACTTTGTCCTTCTCCCCTTCCTAATTGTCCTTCCTTTTTGATCGAACCTATAAAATACTGGTTAACTTCCAAAAGTGTTATTCTACAATAGGGATGAGTTCGGTTCGCATCAGAACCTTCGAAGGGACCGAACGTTCGCGCAAACTTTAGAACCCCATTAAAGTCTATAGGACTCGAACGTTTTGAATCAAAAGGGCTAATTTTGAAGGCTAATATGCAAGTTATTGTCCTAAAAAGGGTTTGGGAACCGGGTCCTGCCCCAG
Source organism: Rana kukunoris (assembly GCA_029574335.1). Taxonomy (NCBI): domain Eukaryota; kingdom Metazoa; phylum Chordata; class Amphibia; order Anura; family Ranidae; genus Rana; species Rana kukunoris. Next base: position 534,088,456 of record CM056052.1, on the reverse strand, counting down.
GGGACATGTATCAATGCAATGCCGTTTTTTCGGGAGCAGTGATTTTAATGATGCTTAAAGTGAAAATAAATGTGAAATATTCCTTTAAATATCGTACCTGCTGGGTGTCTATAGTATGCCTGTGAAGTGGCACATGTTTCCCGTGTTTAGAAAATTACACTTCTGTAGGAAAAAAAGTAATTTAAAACTGCTTGTGGCTTTTAGGCATGTGCAAAAGTGAAAAATTTGTTTCGTTTCGTTTCAATTCGTCATTTAATTAATTTCGTTAAGTTAGGTTCGTTACATGTGTTGAATTCGTTTTCGAAATCCGTTCGTTTTCGACCGAATTTCGAAAAATCCGGTCGAAATCGAAAATATTTCAACCAGATTAGAAAACAAATAGTCTCTTTTCGAATAGAATTTTTTTTTTTCGAATTCCGATCGAATTTAGTCCGCGGGTTTTCGATTCGGAATCGAAAACGTTCGTACTGATTCGGTAAATTCGCTAATATTGCAATTCGGGAATTCGTATGCATCCGAATAATGGAAAATTTGTCCGAATTTCGATTCGGAACAAAACGAAATGCACATGCCTAGTGGCTTTAAATTAATGTCTGGTCCCGGCAATATGGATGAAAATCATTGAGAAAAATGCAATGGGTCCCCCCCCAGGCCATTACCAGCCCCTTTGGGTCTTGTATGGATATTAAGGGGAACCCCGCCCTATATACTCTGAACAGCAGTATATAGGCGGTGCAAACAAGACAGGGACTATAGGCTTGCTGTTAAGTAGAATGTGTTTGTAATTTTGAACTGGTAAATTTTTGCAACACTAACTGACAATACTTGCAGATCCCTGCCTGTGGTATTAGTATGAGAACACCAGCAATTGTATTCAGGTAAGCTTTAGGTGCACACTGTGCAAAGGACACAGTACACTAAGTGAAAATACTGCAGCTAGCACAATCACCTGCCTGCCTGTCAGTATATTATGAAGAGAATAACAGGAACGGTTCTAGCTAAACTGAAAGTATAGTTTGGACAAGGAAGGTGCTTACAAAAGAAGTCGTTAGCCTGGAAAAGTGACAGGAATCAATAGCCCCTTCCCTAGCTAAGGAAGGCAGAGATGGAGACCTTATTGTGGTGGACATGTTGGGGGATTAACTTGATCCCATTAAATTGGACTCTTCCGTGAATTTTGTGACTTTTTAACTTTTGACAATATATACAATATACTGTATCCACTTAACAACCTGTGACGTACCCGTATGTCGCTGGTTATCCACATGCCAACCAGCCGCCGTCATTATACGGTGGCAGGTCGGCACAATCCCACGAGCCATCGTAGCTGTACGTTGGTCCCTTTAACCACTTAAGCCCCGGACCACTATGCAGCTAAAGGATCTTGCCCCATTTTGCGATTCGGCACTGCGTCGCTTTAACAGACAATTGCGCGGTCGTGCGACGTGGCTCCCAAACAAAATTGGCGTCCTTTTTTTCCACAAATAGCGCTTTCTTTTGGTGGTATTTAATCGCCTCTGCGTTTGTTTTGTTTTTTTTTGCACTATAAACAAAAATAGAGCAACAATTTTGAAAAAAATGCAATGTTTTTTACTTTTTGCTATAATATATGTAGCGCCTGCATATTTCAGTCTAGGTGCTATCCTAAATTTAGAGGGGGATGAGAGAGTTATGTAGCTCTCATCCATATAATTTGTGCAAATTCAGCTTCTGTCATAGCTGGACTGTGCTGTCAGTTTATTCTGTGCTCCTAAGGTGCCTTACTACCCCGGGGCGACAGGTGGCGACAGTGGAGCCCAGGTCAGAGCGCCTTCCTGCCAGCAGCCAATCAGAGGGATTTTTCACTTGCGGGGCATGCTGGGGGAGGGTACTACTAGGGCGGACGCCCGCTTGGCGGGAGTTCGTGGTTGAATCTGGGTGTGGCACCCACCTTCAGGGTGTGTGCACATCACGGGCCCCGGCCCCTACCAGGCTGGGGCGTATGTGCCACATGTTGTCTTTGGTTCTGGGACCATGTTGGCCCGGAGCAACTGAAGCGGTGATGGGACCCAGTGACTTATTGGGTCCCCCATCTTTGGAAAGAAGATCCCAAGCGAGTTGTGCTGTTTGGTGGGGAGTCAGTCTGAGGAGAGCCAGGAGGCAGGCGATCCAATAGGGCCTAGACAAGCCATCGGGGATCAAGGTGACTGGACACTGGGAGTTTGTCTAATGGCAACCTGTCAGTCGGTGACCGAAACCAAGAACTACCTGAGGGAGATTCAGGCAACTACTTTTATTGAGAAGGATTTGCTCCATTAATCTGCGTTCCAGAGCAAAGGCCTGTGGCAGAGGTTCCACTCCTATTTCTATTTGAGCCAAGTCTGTGGCAGAGACTTGTTTCTCCTTCTCAAGGTTCCGAGTGATATTCTGGCTGCCAGTTCTGTGAGAGAGACTGTCCAGGTACACTACACCCACTCCAGCTGAAGTGGCGACAAAGCAAAAGTATCGTTGGAAGCAGGACTGCTTCTGCAGAGTTAAAGCGGGGGTTCACCCTAAAAAAAAATTCTAACATTACATTGAGCCGAGTTGTGATAACGAAATTATGCTGACCTTTTTTTTTTTTCTTGCCGTACATAGCGTTTTATCTATATTTTCACCGCAGCTTCCGGGTAGGTAATCTGGGCGTTCCTATTCACATGCTAATTGATTGACATGCTTCCCACCGGCGCATACATCGCGTCACGACTTGCCGAAAGAAGCCAAACGTCGGGTCGGCTCTATACGGCGCTATACGGCGACCTCCGCACCGACGTTAGGCTTCTTTCGTATTTACGCCGGACCTCATATAGCAGGGGTAACCTTACGCTTACGCAAACGATGTAAACTACGACGACGGGGCGCAAATACGTTCGGGAATCGGCGTATCATGCTCATTTGCATATTCGACGCAGAAATCAACAGGAATGCCACCTAGCGGCCAGCTTAACATTGCAACTTAGATCCGACGGTGTAAGTGACTTACGCAAGTCGGATCTAAGCAAAATCTATGCGTAACTGATTCTAATGCCGCCTACACACGATCACTTTTTGTGATGAAAAAAAACAGCGTTTTATGTGACGAAACAAAACAACGTTTTTCAAACTTCATTTTCCAAAACGACGTTGCATACACACCATCGTTTTTCCAAAATGCTCTAGCAAAGCGCGGTGACCTACACCACATTCAAAGGCACTCTGTTCCATTGAAGCTCCGTCTCATAACTTGCTTCTGAGCATGCGCGGGTTTAAAAACGTAGTTTTCAACGTCGTTTTGCCCACACGATCACTTTTTATGACACAAAAAATTACATTTTGAAAAACGACACAAAAAATTCAAGCATGTTCGAACTTTTTTTTTTGTCGTTTTTTTTAAGACATACAACGACGTTTTGCCTACACACGATCATTTTAAATGACGTTTTTGAAAACGTTGTTTTTTTCATCACAAAAAGTGATCGTGTGTACGCGGCATAAGAATCAGTCGCATAGATACACAGCTGAAAAAAGAGAGATACGACGGCGTATATGGAGCTACGCTGTTGTATCTCTTACGAGAATCTGGCCCAGTATCTTTAACCTCAATTTAAAGTAGCGTGTTAGGCCGCGTACACACGATCAAATCTATCTGCTGGAAACGGTCGGCCTGACCGTCCCAGCAGACAGATTTGATCGCGTGTACGGGCGAGCCGACGGATTTAGCCACCCGACAGATTTCAAAGCATGCTTTGAAATCTGTCGGCTGGGAACCCGTCCGCCCGACATGTCTGCTGGTTAGTACGCTCACCAGCAGACATGTCTTCTCGCACACGCGCCGAATGGTTTCGACGCATGCGCGGAAGTGTTTTACTTCCAGGTGCGGTGTCGTGGCGGCGTCAACGTCACCGCCACATCACCGCGCCGTCTGGCGGCGGGATTTTTATTTTATCGTGTGTACACGATCAAACCAATATGTCCCCAGCAGACAGATTTGTTCAAATCGGTCTGCCTGTGTGTACGCGTCCTAAGAGTCACCATGTGTCACAGCAATACAATATGGCTTTTTAAGCATACTTTTTCTCAAAGTCATAAAAGCATTTAAATGTACCATAATAAGTCATATACAGTAATACTGGGAATGACAGTCAATGAAATATGAATACTTTTCTATGCCCTAAATGACCCTGATTGCATCCAGCCCACCTGCTCGGCTACCTGACACATACAGAGACTCAGAGCCCTACAAAGAGACAACTTGTCCTGTTTGTCCTTCACACATGGCTTTGTATGCAGCAAAATTCTGCAGGAAGGATCAGCTTTGGTAAAATAAATAGTACAACTCCTCACAAAGCGCATTAGTATGCGCAGTATGCCTTTCTAATTGTAAGCCATCAGTGCAGTATAAGAATAAAGTCATAATAAGAAGAATAATTAAATCTAAATATAAAGACTTAAAATGTGCGCCAGATGTTGTGACTTTGAGAACTGTGAACACAACAATAATTTTAGGATTATGGCTCAGTGATTTTAAAGAGACAGAGCAGGAATATTTTTAGGGCTCACCCATACCATAGCGCATGCATTAGCACGCGTATAACAAACACCCGACATGCGTTTTTAAATTGTGTTGCACTGCAATGCATCGTTAGCACGTGTTACAGTTTTGTTTCTTACCAGTGGCGGCTGGTGCTCAACATTTTTGGGGGGGGCGCAAACGAAAAAAAAAAACAATTGCAACCTCACTGTGCCTATCAATTGTCACCACTGTGCCATGACATCAAATGCAGTCACTGTGCCATCAAAACGCAACCACCATGCCATCAAAACGCAGCCACCGTGCCATGCCATCAAAACACAGCTACTGTGCCATGCCATCAAACGCAGCTACTGTGCCATCAATTGTCACCACTATGCCATCAAACACAGCCACTGTGGCCCCAATTGTCGCCACTGTGCCCCCAATTGTCGCCATTGTGCCCCCAATTGTCGCCACTGTGCCCCAATTGTCGCCACTGTGCCCCCAATTGTTGCCACTGTGCCCCCAATTGTTGCCACTGTGCCCCCAATTGTCACCACTGTGCCCCCAATTGTAGCCACTGTGCCCCCACTTGTAGCCACCGTGCCCAGTACCACCCCCCCCCCGGCACTTATCTTTATGGCTTCTACGTCCCTCGATGTCCCTCGTCCTGCCCTCGATGACGCTTCAGCCAATCAGGTTACCTGATTGGCTGAGACGCCTGTCAGTCTTATATTGGCCAACCGATCTTCTGGAATGCGCTGTGTCCCAGAAGATCGCTGGCAGGGAGGGGAAGTCGCCAAAGATAGGAAGAAGGAAGTGGGATAGAAAGTCCCACTAAAAATAAGTTATCCACCCCACCTAAAAAAATGACATGCCAAACGTGGAATGTCAGGGGGCGAGGGGTGCTTAAAGCGGAAGTTCCACTTTTGGGTGGAAATCCGCATTAATAACACAACGGTAATGATGGTTTGCCTTGTCCTTGTGTTGGAACGGCATTGGGCTCTGTTGCTGAAGGATAGTGGCGGGATCTTGTCTTTATCGGGCTCCTGCCTGCTGGAGATAAACATTAATTGAGACAAGAGGATAGATTAATGAGTGGAGGGGAAGATACAGCATCATTTAATAATGAACTTGCTCTATCACAGGCACCATACTCGCTGCAAGACTGGCGGTACAGAGTCTTATGGAAAGTTCTTACAATAGAGGTTTTTGGCAGAGAGGAAAGCTCGTTGTTGTCAATAAGTGATCCATCAAGGGATTAAATCACAGACGCGCCAAGTCATTGCTGTAAATACTCAGAATGCCAAATATCTGAACGAGGTTAAAAACTGTTAACCTACATGATGTTTACAATGAAAAGCACCATCCGCCTATTGACAGATGTGCTGTATTTAAAGGGAATCTGTCAGGCAGCAAAATCCCTGTGTGAGAAGGCTCTAACAGAAGCATTTACCAACTTGGGTACCGCATAATAGTGCTGGGGTTTGAAGTCACCACCTTGTATGCCACATGTAATGGATGCGTCCATCAGAGCTTCCACACAGAAGAATTTTGCTTCATGGTAAAGTGGTTGTACACTAGACATGTGCAGACTGGAATATTTTGTTTTGTTTTTTTGTTTTCGTTTGGAAAATAAATTTATTTAGTTACTCCCGAAAATAGTTTTTCGTTGGGGAATAGCTTTCATCCGAAAATCCAATAATACTTGGTTTCTGTCGAATGATCAAAAGAATATTCGACGGAACGTCGAATCTTTACGTCTCATAAATCGAAATCTATTCTCTGTAATGTCGAATCTTTTCCCTATAATGTCGAATCTTGTCTCTGTAATGTCGAATCTTTTCCCTATAGTGTTGAATCTTTTCTCTATAATGTCGAATCTTTTCTCTGTAATGTCGAATCTTTTCCCTATAGTGTTGAATCTTTTCTCTATGATGTTGAATCTTTTCTCTATAATGTCGAATCTTTTCTCTGTAATGTCGAATCTTTTCCCTATAGTGTTGAATCTTTTCTCTATGATGTTGAATCTTTTCTCTGTAATGTTGAATCTTGTCTCTGTAATGCCAAACCTTTCCCTATAGTGTTGAATCTTTTCTCTATAATGTCGAATCTTTTCTCTGTAATGTCGAATCTTTTCCCTATAATGTCGAATCTTGTCTCTGTAATGTCGAATCTTTTCCCTATAGTGTTGAATCTTTTCTCTATAATGTCGAATCTTTTCTCTGTAATGTCGAATCTTTTCCCTATAGTGTTGAATCTTTTCTCTATGATGTTGAATCTTTTCTCTATAATGTCGAATCTTTTCTCTGTAATGTCGAATCTTTTCCCTATAGTGTTGAATCTTTTCTCTATGATGTTGAATCTTTTCTCTGTAATGTTGAATCTTGTCTCTGTAATGCCAAACCTTTCCCTATAGTGTTGAATCTTTTCTCTATAATGTCGAATCTTTTCTCTGTAATGTCGAATCTTTTCCCTATAATGTCGAATCTTGTCTCTGTAATGTCGAATCTTTTCCCTATAGTGTTGAATCTTTTCTCTATAATGTCGAATCTTTTCTCTGTAATGTCGAATCTTTTCCCTATAGTGTTGAATCTTTTCTCTATGATGTTGAATCTTTTCTCTATGATGTTGAATCTTTTCTCTATAATGTCGAATCTTTTCTCTGTAATGTCGAATCTTTTCCCTATAGTGTTGAATCTTTTCTCTATGATGTTGAATCTTTTCTCTATAATGTTGAATCTTGTCTCTGTAATGTCGAATCTTTTCCCTATAGTGTTGAATCTTTTCTCTATAATGTTGAATCTTTTCTCTGTAATGTCGAATCTTTTCCCTATAGTGTTGAATCTTTTCTCTATGATGTTGAATCTTTTCTCTATAATGTTGAATCTTTTCTCTGTAATGTCGAATCTTTTCCCTATAGTGTTGAATCTTTTCTCTATAATGTTGAATCTTTTCCCTATAATGTCGAATCTTTTCTCTATGATGTCGAATCTTTTTCTCTATAGTGTTGAATCTTTTCTCTATAATGTCGAATCTTTTCTCTATGATGTCGAATCTTTTCCCTATAATGTCGAATCTCTCTATATCTAATTTTTACCGCAACGAAAACTAAAATAAAGCATTTTTTATGTCGGATCTTTCGGTTTTCGTTTCTTGCACTTTCGTTATCGTTTGTTAAAACGATAACGAAAAAATCAGATTTTCGGACGAAAATGCATTCTAAGAGAAAACTAATGCACATGTCTATTGTACACCCACCCTGCTGACTTTTACCTATAGGTAAGCTTAGAATAAGTAGGGTTGCCACGTGTCCAGGATTCACCCGGGACACGTGGCAGGATTGGAATCATGCGTTCAGGTTTCAGACCGCCTGAAACCCGGACACATTATTTAGACCAGACTTCCCAGCAGGGTTGCTGGCTGCAGTTGTGTAAGCTGAGGGTGTCTGATACACTCTTTCACACTGTCCAAAGTCAGCACTAACAATTACCCCTCCCCCACACAGACGGGAGAGGAGGAAGGGCTTGATCTGCTCCTCTTCCTTGCACCCCTACCCCTCTGTGTCTGCCCACACTCCAGCAGCCTTAGCTACATCTGGATAAGAGGTACTGAGTAAGTACACTAAGGTAAATCAGGGTTCTCAGAGCACCCCTTACATCAGAGTTCCCCTTTATACCATGGGCCACAGTGTACCCCCTTACATTAGAGTCCTTTCCATACATCGGAGTTCTCAGTGTTCCCCCTTAGATCAGGGTTCCCAGAGCATCCCTTATGTTAGAGTCCCCAGAGTTCTCCCTTACATCAGAGTCTGCAGAGTCCCCCCTTACAGTGTAAGGGAACTCTGCAGATTCATATGTTAAAGAGGAGGTAAACCTTCACCGTTTAAAAAAAAAAAAAACTTCAAAAGAAAGGCATAATGAGCTAGTATGTACAGCCTACTAGCCATTATGTGTCACTTACCTGCGATCGAAGCCCCCGAAGTCCTCCTCGGTCACGTCCACTGCCGGCGCCATGTCCCCTCATTGCTATTTCCTGTTTTTGGCACTACTGCGCAGTGATTGGCCGGAGCGATGATGTCACTCCTGCGCATGACGTCACACCGCTCAGTGCGCATGCGCATGTGCCGTAGACAGCAGTGCCCATTTTTGTGAAAATATCTCCTTAACCGTGTAGGTTAAGGAGATATTTCTTGCACCTACAGGTAAGCCTTAATCTAGGCTTACCTGTAGGTGCAAGTTGTAACAGTGGGTTTACAACCACTTTAAAGGGGAACTCTGTGGACTCTGATGTAAAGGGGGACTCTTGTGATTAACTTCATGTAATTAATATATGTATAGTTCATTCTATAAAAAAAGATTGCTGTGCGCCGCTAAAGTGTTCGGGTTTGACTTGAAGAAAAGGTGGCAACCCTAATGCCGCGTACACACGGTCGTTTTTTAAAACGTCATTTAAATTGATTGTGTGTGGGCAAAACGTCGTTTTTTGTCTTCAAAAAAACGAGCAAAAAAAAATTCCAACATGCTTGAATTTTTTGTGTCGTTTTTCAAAACGTCGTTTTTTGTTTCACAAAAAGTCACCGTGTGTAGCAAGAACGTCGTTTAAAATGACGTTTTTCAACCCGCGCATGCCCAGAAGCTAGTTATGAAGCGAGCTTCAATGGAAAAGAGTGGTGAACGTAACCTCGCTTTTTGTGAAAAAAACGATGGTGTGTATGCAACATCGTCTTTGAAAAGTGACGTTTCAAAAACGTCGTTTTTTACTTCACAGAAAACGTCGTTTTTTTTCATCACCAAAAATGATCGTGTGTACGCGGCATAAGAATAAGGCTTACCTATAGGTAGTGGAAATGTAGAGATATTTCACTTGTAGTGTGCCCATGATGTAATCGGCGCATGCGCTGGGAAGAAACTGAATTCTGTGCCGTTTCTTCCCTAGCGTGTCCCGTTACTGGCGGCTCCCGCGTACAAGCGTGGGTGTGACGTCACGCGGCTCCGGCCAGTCACGGCCCTGGAATGAAGAGGGGCGAAAGTGGATGCAGCTTTCACAGGGGACGGCTTGGGCTTCGTTTGCAGGTAAGTGTCACATAATGGGCTAGTATGTGATGCATACTAGCCCATTATGCTTTTCATTTGGGATGACGCTTGAGGAAGATACTGAATGAGAAGATTGGAAGAGTTCTGGAGATCGAGTGGCAGTGGATCGGCAAGTCTAGTGAAAGACTGGGAGCTCAGTTGAATGAAGATCTACAATAGGAGATGTGGTGTCTTGCTGGATGCCTTTCCCTTCAAGGCTGTCTAGCTATAGAAGTCTCAGAGTCTGCTAAATGAACATTGCAACTACTAAAGGGTGTCCTGGTCCTCTCTCCCACAGTTCTGTTTAACCACTTCAGATCCGCGCTATAGCCAAATGACTGCTACAGCGCGCACTGTGATCACTGAGTCACTGAGACTCGGGCGATCACAGATCCGATCCTGGCCCCTTACCACGCGATCAGCTGTCAGCCAATGGCAGCTGATCACGTGATGTAAATAAAAGCATGAGGATAAAAAAAGCCGATCACTGGCGATCACGTGCAAGGGACATTGGTCCCAAAGAGGAAGGATCTGCCTCATCTGTGCCCACCATTACCACCTGCCAGTGCCACCTGCTAGTGTCCACAGTGCCCCACGAGTGCCACCTATCAATGCCCACGAGTGCCACCTATCAATGCACATGAGTGGTGCCAATCAGTGCCTCATCAGTGCCACCTAGCAGTGCTGCCTATCATTGTAACCTACCAGTGCTGATCAGTGCCCATCTCTGCCACCTATCAGTGCCCATCACTGCCACCTATCAGTGTCCATCACTGCCAGCTATCAGTGCCCATCACTGCCACCTATCAGTGTCCATCACTGCCAGCTATCAGTGCTCATCACTACCACCTACCAGTGTCCATCACTGCCAGCTATCAGTGCCCATCACTGCCACCTATCAGTGCCCATCACTGCCAGCTATTAGTGCCCATCACTGCCAGCTATCAGCGCCACCTATTAGTGCCCCTTCTCAGTGCCCACCAGTGCCACCTATCATTCCCCTTCAGTGCAACCTACCAGTGCCCACCAGTGTCGCCTATCAGTGCCCACCAGTGCCGCCTTGTCGGTGCCCATCAATGCAGCCCATTGGTGCCCATCAGTGCAGCCCATCAGTGCATATTAATGCCCATCAGTGCAGTCTCATCAGCGTACATCAATGAAGAAGAAAAATTACCTGTTAGCAAAAAATAAAATAAAAAATGATTTGGTCTTTAACAGACAATAAAAACTGCAGAGGTGATCAAATACCACCAAATGAAAGCTCTATTTGTGGGGAAAAAAATATAAAAATGTAATTAGGGTACAGTGTTGTATGACCGCGCAATTGTCTCTCCAAGGGCATCAGCGCTGAAAGCTAAAAATTGGTCTGGGCAGGAGGGGAGTTTAAGTGCCCAGTAAGCAAGTGGTTAAGAGACAATAAATCTCTTTGCATTCAAAAAGTGTCTGGCGCCCTTTAATCTACCTTGCATTGCACCCACCATGTCTTGTAACCCACTCTACGCAGAAGGATGTCAGCTGTCCCTAACTCTGGAGATCATCATTAGGCCTGGAGAGGCCTGGGACTTGGCTACATATATACCCTGAATAAGAAGCCAATGCCCCTCTAATGCTTATGCTACAATCTAGCCAATAGGGATGAGCCAAACACGTTTGGTTCGCACCAGAACCTGCGAACAGACCAAAAGTTTGTGTGAACTTTAGAACCCCATTAAAGTCTATGGGACTCGAACATTTGAAATCTAAAGTGCTAATTTTAAAGGCTAATATGCAAGTTATTGTCCTAAAAGGTGTTTGGGGACCTGGATCCTGCCCCAGGGGAGTGTTTGGGGACCCGGGTCCTGCCCCAGGGGAGTGTTTGGGGACCCGGGTCCTGCCCCAGGGGACATGTATCAATGCAAAAAAAGTTTTAAAAAATGGCCGTTTTTTCGGGAGAAGTGATTTTAAATGACATTTTATCCTTCAGAAATGACACTTTGTGCAGGGACAGTTCTAAGCACGGGAAACAAGGGCTACTTTACAGGCATACTATACACCCCCCCCCCCCCCCCCAGGTACAAATTTTAAAGGAATATTTCACTTTTATTGTTTCACTTTAAGCATTATTAATATCACTGATCCCAAAAAACAGCACTTTTTGCATTGATACATGTCCCCTGGGGCAGGACCCGGGTCCCCAATCACTTTTTATGAGCACTTTAGATTTCTCCCATAGACTTTTCCAGGGTGTTCTGCGGCCAAGCCCGGATTTACTCCCTTTGCCGCCCCATGGCCAGGTCCTTTGCCCCCCCCCCCCCCCCAACACATACACACACACAAAAAGTGTAGTATTTTAACTGTATATTCTAGATCTGAAGCTCCATGAACCAACCTGCTACTTGAGATGAGTTTGATTGTCCTCTTAACTTATCCCCAAGACAAATATCAAGGTTGCATTTTTTTAATACAATCAGCTGCGGGTGATTTACTACCCTGCAGCACATGTAAATTAGGGGGTTGGACACTGGTGATGTCATTGCCCTTATATGGACACATGCCCATATTTATGACATTGACATTGATACATTACATTGACTAAATATGGGCATGTATCAATATAACAGCACCAAGCTCATCTCTGCCTGCTACCCATTCTGGACCTGTTCCTGACCCGTGTTGCTTCCTGGTACTTCTCCTGTTGCTGTATTTACAGTATGTTTTATGGGCCCCTTACAAGTCGGCTGAGGGGCTTTGAGTGCTGACGAACAAAAAAAAATGGGGGTGATACCCGGGCCTCTGGGGACCACCGTGCCCCTTACAGGTTGGGGGGCTTTGGGTGCTGACGATAAAAAAAATAGAAGAATAAAAAACCGGGGGATGCCATCCAGGCCCCTAGGGGCCACCGGGCCCCTTATAGGTCGGGGGGGCTTTGTGTGCTAACGAACACAAAAATGGGGGATGCCATCCGGGCCCCTTACAGGTCAGGGGGGCTTTGGGTGCTGATGAACAAAAAGAATGGGGATGCCATCCGGGCCCCTGGGGACCACCGGGTTCCTTACAGGTCGGGGGGCTTTGGATGCAGACGATCAAAAAAAATGGGGGATGCCCCACGGGCCCCTTACAGGTCGTGGGGGGACAAAAAAAATGAACAAAAAAAAATGGGGGGCCACCGGGCCCCTTACAGGTCAGAGGGTCTTTGGGTGCCGATGAAAAATATGTATATATAAAAAAAGGGCATAAAACGCTATGACAGCACAAAGTCATAATATGTATATATAAAAAAAAAGGCATACTGCTGCATGCAGCGGTACAACCTAGATGTGTTAGAACTGGGATACTCGTCATGATCAGCCGGACAACCCACAGCGATCAATATCGCGACAGTAATATCCCATTAAATCGCTCTTACATCCACTATACTGTGATGCTGCACGTTGTATATATAGGGTGAAAAAATGTGTTCCTCCCAACTCATGGAGAGAACATTTTTTTTATTTATTTTTTTCGCTGTCATTGCAGGCCATATCTACTAAACTAACACTAGTTTTACTCTCCCCTACCATCATCATCTTTTTTTTATTATTTATTACTGAGAAAATATAAAAAATCAAGGAATGGAAGTGCTATTGAGAAATATGCAAATTTACAGAAAACAAGCAACCTGATTGGTTAAGACAGACTCCTCCCCCTTATACATATGCAGCTGTGTCTTTTGTGTGTTAAAGCTTTTCCATTCATAAGACATACATTTAAATCATTTTGCCAACATATTTTCCAAAAGAGAAGTATATCATTTAATGTGTATTTTTATTTTTATTTTAAATATTCTATATTAAAGCCTTTCCATTTCTAAGACATTTAAAACATTTCACCAACATATTTCAAAAGTGATGATTTTCCTATATATCTTACAACCTCCATCTTTGTGTATTTTTATATATATACATTTTTATTGGTAGCTGCCTTTAATTTGGATTGATTTTTAAAATACACATTTAGGCACCATGCACACGAGAAGCAAACACATCTGAACTCACGTTTTTAAAGGCAAAAACCGGTGTTTAAAACGCCCGTTTTTGCCGCGAATTTCGCGGCGTTTTGCCGCGTTTTACCGCGTTTGGGGCTATCAGCGTTTATAGCAAAAATTCAAATTTCGAAAATTGAAAAATTCTAAATTCTAAATTACGAAAATTGAAAAATTCGAAATTCGAAATTCGAATTTCGATTTTTTCAATTTTTGTATTTCCGAATTTGAAAAATTCGAAAATTGAAAAATTCGAAATTTGAAATTTCGAAAACTGAAAAATTCGAAAATCGAAATTTCGAAAATTGAAAAATTCGAAATTCCGAAAATTCTAAATTTTTTAATTTTCTAATTTCAAATTTTTTCATTTTCGTATTTCAGAATTTGAAAAATTCGAAATTTGAAAAATTCGAAAATTGAAAAATTCGAAATTTGAAAAATTCGAAATTTGAAAATTCAAAATTTGAAAATTCAAATATCGAAATTCTAAATTTTTCAATTTTCTAATTTCAAATTGTTAAATTTTCGTATTTCAGAATTTGAAAAATTCGAAATTTGTAAAATTCGAAATTCCGAAAATTCTAAATGTTTCAATTTTCTAATTTCAAATTTTTTAAATTTTCGTATTTCAGAATTTGAAAAATTCGACATTTGTAAAATTCGAAATTTCAAATTTCAAAAATTGAAAAATTGAAAAATTCTTAAATTGAAAAATTCTTAAATTGAAAAAATTCGAATTTCAAAATTTCGAAAATTTGGAAATTCGAAATTTCGAAAATTGAAAAATTAGAAATTTAGAAAATTAGAAATTTGAAAAATTCGAAAATCGAAATTTTGAAAATTGAAAAATTAGAAATTCCGAAAATTCTAAATTTTTCAATTTTCTAATTTCAAATTTTTTAATTTTCGTATTTCAGAATTTGAAAAATTCGAAAATTGAAAAATTCTAAATTTGAAAATTCGAATTTGAAAATTCGAAATGTGAAAAATTCGAAAATCGAAATTTCGAAAATTTGAAAAATTCGAAATTCCGAGAATTCGAAATTTTTCAATTTTCTAATTTAATTTTTTTTAATTTTCGTATTTCAGAATTTGAATGTTTGAAAAATTCGAAAATTGAAAAATTCGAAATTTGAAAAATTCGAATTTCAAAATTTCGAAAATTTGAACATTCTAAATTCGAAAATTGAGAAATTTGAAATTTAGAAAAATCGAAATTTGAAAAATTCGAAATTGAAAAATTCGAAAATGGAAAAAGTCGAAATTTGAAAAATTCTAAAATTGAAAAATTCAAAATTTGAAAAATTCGAATTTCAAAATTTCGAAAATTCGAATTTCAAAATTTCGAAAATTCGAATTTCAAAATTTCGAAAATTCGAATTTCAATATTTCGAAAATTCGAATGTCAACATTTCGAAAATTCGAATTTCAACATTTCGAAAATTCAAAAATGTGAAAATTAAAAAATTCGAAATTTGAAAAATTTCGAAAATTGAAAAATTTCGAAAATTTGAAATGTTAAAAATACGAAAATTGAAAAATTCGAAATTTGATTGTCCACTTGCCACGCCACCTGCTACAAGTTCACTTGCCACGTCACCTGCCACAAGTTGTGGATTGTCCACAATGCAATGCAAGCAATTACAGTTGTTTAGGTTTTTTTAATGTTTTTTTCATCATTTGCCATCATTTTTGAGATTTCTAATTTAAAAAAATAGATCACCTTTAAAAACGCCTATAAACGAAATCGCGGCAAAACGGCAGTACCGCGTTTTGCCGCGATTTGCGTCTGAAACGCGAAAACGTGAAAAGCGTCTGAACCCATTTTTTTGCTTCTGAAAAAACGAGCCTAAACCCAACTGCTTTAAAACGCAAAGAAACGTGAATGTGTGCATGGACACATAGGATAACATTAAATGTGTTCAGGGGCAGTTGAAAAAAATGCCCAAATGCCTCTGAACTCGAGTTTAGCAGCGTCTCGTGTGCATGGGGCCTTACAGTATATCCCGAATTCCAAGTGTGTCGCCGTGGAGATGAGCCGTTACATGGAGATGAACCTACATGGCTCACCTGGTCTACTCCCTGCTCTGTAATTAAAGTGTCCTCTATGAGCAAATACACAAACATCTACCTCATATTCACAACGCTACATTCCTCACAGCCACAACCAAACCCTACAGTCAGCCAAAACCCCGCCTACTTTCCCTAGGTACAGCCAGCGCTTGGGACCAGCGACCGCCCACTAGCGTCAATGCTCGCTGCTATTGGTAGACGGTGACGTCTGTCTGCAGGCACGCCTCCCTTAAGGGATTTTTTCAGACTTGCTTTGAGTTTGGTAGCACTGCGCCAGTGGGCGTGGCATGGTTTCGCTAGATTCTACTTTGGTAAGTGTTGATTGGATGCGCTGGCTACTATGGTGTGTGTTGATTGGTCATGGGAACTGCTTGTCAGACACAGGCTGTCATTGGCGGTGTCATTAGTGTGTACGTTTAGCAATGGAGAATATGACAGTGAGTGATCTGTACTCACCACAACATTGTTTTTGTTGCGAATGCGGCGCCGCCCCTGCACTCGCTACCACCCCGAGGCCTGGCCTCGGTGGCCTTGTCTGGAATCCGGCTCTGTCTGCGGCTTTTCGAATTTGCCGCGAACACCCCAAATTGTTTGCTGTTCAGCGAACAGGCAATGTTTGAGTCGAACATGAGTTCGACTTGAACTCGAAGCTCATCCCTACTAGGCAATAAATGATCTCACTAGATATGCATAGCACAACATACTGATGATAGTTTAGGCATTTCTACCAAATGGCTAATAATCAAATACAATGGTTTATTGTCAGGAAAACTCCCTGGCCCAGATTCACAGAGAGTGGGCGCACATTATGCCGCCGCAGCGCAAACGCTGTACGCTACGCCAACGCAGCGCGGAGAGGCAAGCACTGCATTCAGCAAGCTATTGTTCCCAACACTGCGTCGGCGTGGCGTATATTTTTCAAAGGCGCAGGCCGGCGTAGGTGGAAGTGGGAGTGACCCCATGCAAATAATAATAATAATGTTTACACTTATATAGCGCCAATTGCGCTGATGGTTGTCATTATTACCCAACTCCATGGTACTCAAATGATGGTCTGAGCATGGTGCAGTGTTTTACGCCCGGCGTATCACGAACTGCGCATGTGCATGCTTACAACCACGCCCGCACAAATGCCTAAGCTACGACGGATCACCACGTACGATTGAACGTAACGTACGCCCAATACGCCGGCCTGTGTTCTCTTGTGCAGACCTTTGCATGTCTGTTGCCGGGTTGCGCCTCATCTATGGGGAATAACTTTACGCCGGACGCACAATTTACGCGCATGCGTACGTTCTAGACATGTGCAGACTGGAATATTTTGTTTCGTTATTTCGTTTATTTAGTTTTTCGTTGGGGAATAGCTTTCGTCCGAAAATCCAATAATACTTGGTTTCTGTCGAATGGGCAAAAAAAAAAAAAAATTCGACAGAGTGTCGAATCTTTTTGGTTGATGGTGAATGATCAAAGAATATTCGACGGAACGTCGAATCTTTACGTCTCATAAATCGAAATCTAGTCTCTGAAATGTCGAATCTATTATTTCTATAGTGTCGAATCGTTTCTCTATGATGTCGAATCTTTTCCCTATAATGTCGAATCTCTCTATATCGAATTTTTACCGCAACGAAAACGAAAATAAAGCATTTTTTATGTCGGATCTTTCGGTTTTCGTTTCTTGCACTTTCGTTATCGTTTGTTAATACGATAACGAAAAAAAACTGATTTTCGGACGAAAATGCATTCTAACGAAAACGAATGCACATGTTTAGTACGTTCGTAAATCACCGCATTTCCCTCATTTGCATGTTTAAATGCCTAATCAATGGGAGCAGCAACATGCGTCCAGGCGAAAAGTGAGCCCACGCTACGCTGGCGTATGTAAGCTACGTCGGCGTAGGCTGGCCAGTTTTTAGGCGTATGTTGGTTTGTGGGTCTGGCGCACAGATACGCCGGCGCACATTTGCGCTTACCGTCAGCGTAAGTGCTTTGTGAATCTGGGCCCCTATCCGCAGCCAACATGAGATTTTTTTACTTCAGCAGTGCAGCTAAGGGTAGCATGCATCAAGGTTCTCACGTTCTCACCTTGCTTCAGCCTTGCTGGTCGCCTTAGCAATACATAGCTATGACTACTACGGCTCCATATAGTCAATAGCTTTGACCCCTCCATAAAACACCTGCTCCCTCTATACCTACAATGGATGGAGTGCTTTGTTTTTGAAGGTCTGCCGAGTTTTCAGAGAACAATATGGTTTAATATTAGAACACGGCTTTCTATCTAAGATATTCAAGGTTAATGTAAGCTCTGCAGAAATTCAGTTATGCTTACTTTGGAACAAAAAACTAATGAGAAATCGTTTTCCATTACAAGTCTGAATTAAAAAAAAAAAAAAAGAAAAAAAATACATATAATGCTAATG
Source organism: Rana kukunoris (assembly GCA_029574335.1). NCBI lineage: Eukaryota > Metazoa > Chordata > Amphibia > Anura > Ranidae > Rana > Rana kukunoris. The sequence goes on along the minus strand of CM056052.1, from coordinate 534,070,378 downwards.
TGTACGGTTACCAATTCCTGGTGCTGCCGGCACACCACAGAGGTATTGGCCTCACCTATAACAATTGAAAAAATAGGAGCCTCTGGGGTAAGATATATTAATATTAAAGTAAGGAGTACCATCATCCCTGAGATTTGAGATATAAAGTACTTGGATCTACAGTCCCTAAGCCCAAGGGAAGGGGGGTGAGAAGGGGGGTGAAAAGGGGGGTGAGAAGGGCCAAATGGGACTGTTGCGGTACTGATATAAGGATAAGAAATAAAATTGAATATTTAAAACAATTAGTCAATGTTATTAAAGACACCGACAGAACAAATTACAGAATTAAAATTGTAACAACCATCTGACAGCATCAAAACAAGTCCCCGGAAGGGGAAGACATTACGATGGGTTGAGGGTTGTAACAGTCTCTCAACTAGTTTTGCGGGAATTATACTGCTTCATCAGGAGAAGATCTAAAAGGTCTCGCCATAGGAGATAGCAGGCGGGACCAGACAACATCCCGACCGGTGGCCAGTGAGGACACATGTGTCGAGGGACCTACTTGTCATGGTAATAAAGGAAGAAACGATGAATGAGGGAGTCCCGGGAACAGATGCCCAAAAATGGCAGCAGTCCCGGGATCCGGCGATGCATCACCGGATCCCTATCGCCGGATCCCGGGACTGCTGTGGCTATATCCAGCCCAGTGCACCATAGGTTAGCATCATTACCCTGATACTTCCTTGGGACCAGGATTGGTCCCCTTCAACATACACATCCACTTACGTTGCACAATTGTACCCCAATATGTGCCATTTTTGGGCGTCTGTTCCCGGGACTCCCTCATTCATCGTTTCTTCCTTTATTACCATGACAAGTAGGTTCCTTGACACATGTGTCCTCACTGGCCACCGGTCGGGATGTTGTCTGGTCCCGCCTGCTATCTCCTATGGCGAGACCTTTTAGATCTTCTCCTGATGAAGCAGTATAATTCCCGCGAAACTAGTTGAGAGACTGTTACAACCCTCAATCCATCGTAATGTCTTCCCCTTCCGGGGACTTCTGTTTTGATGCAGTCAGATGGTTGTTACAATTTTAATTTTGTAATTTGTTCTGTCCGTGTCTTTAATAAAATTTACTAATTGTTTTAAATATTCAATTTTATTTCTTATCCTTATATCAGTCCCATTTGACCCTTCTCGCCCCCCTTCTTGGATCTTTGGCTTAGGGACCGTAGATCCAAGTACTTTATATCTCACCTATAACAACTCAATAATGACAAAGCCCTAAAAATCAAGTCCTGAATTTGCTTTCATTTGACAGCTTCAGAAACATTTAATTCCTATTTGTATGCTTTTTGGTGTATGAAATGCAGCCGTCTACTGCCAGCTAGTGGTTTGAAGTGCAATTATATTGTAACAACTGTTATATGGCTGTTACTCACATACACTAAGGAGCTGAAGGCAAAGTGTGCAGATTGCAATTTCCCTTATCAACCAGTCAGAAGTCAGCTTATATTACTTTAAAGCGGAGGTTCACCCTGAAAATCAACTATCTGCCATTAGATCCAGCATACTGCTGACATGTGCAGTATGCTTCTTTTTTTTTTCTGTACTTATCGTTTAATTCAGGCTTCTTATGCGGCTCCGAGCGGGTATTCCTGCAGGGAATAGGCGTTCCTAAGTTGATTAACGTGCTAGTAAAGCGTGTCACGCCTTCCGAAAATAGCCGAAGTGACACTCGGCTGTTTACGGCGCTATACGGCACCTGCGCCTGCACCTGCCGTATAGAGGTGACTGCGCAGGCACCGTAAATTGCAGAGTGTCACTTCGGCTATTTTCGGAAGGCGTGACGCGCTACTTTACAATCGACTTAGGAACCCCTATTCCCCGCAGGAATCCCCACTCGGAGCCAGATAAGAAGCCTCAATAAAAAGATAAGTACAGAAAAAAAAAAAAAAAGCATACTGCACATGTCAGCAGTATGCTGGATCTAATGGCAGAAAGTTGATTTAGGGTCAATCTCCGCTTTAACCACTTCAGCCCCGGACCAATATGCAGCTAAAGGACTAGGCCCCTTTTTGTGATTCGGCACTGCGTTGCTTTAACTGACAATTGCGCGGTAGTGCGACGTGGCTCCCAAACAAAATTGGCGTCCTTTTTTCCCCACAAATAGAGCTTTCTTTTGGTGGTACTTGATCACCTCTGCGGTTTTTATTTTTTGTGCTATAAACAAAAATAAAGCGACAATTTAAAAAAAATATATATATTTTTTACTTTTTGCTATGAATGAATAAATGAAAACTTATATAGCGCGGCACATGCGAACTGAATCGCCTCTGGGCGCTTGTTGTTCCTGTCTCCTTTGGTATCAAAAGAGATGAGTCTTGATCTTTCTCCTGAATGCTAAGTAGTTCTCCTCCAACCGAATACTGGTTGGCAAAGCGTTCCATAGTCTGGGACCTTGGACCGTGAATCTTCTATCTCCTTTGGATTTATATCCGGCTCTCGGTATCTGGAGAAGATTTTGATTAGTGGATCGCAGAACGCGATTGGGGTTATGGGCTTTTATTTTTTCGCATAAATAATGGGGAGCATTCCCATGGAAACATCTATGCGTTAGACAGAGTGCTTTAAAAGCAATTCTGTCTTTTACTGGTAACCAGTGAAGGGATCTCAGTGAAGGTGAGATTGATTCCAATTTTTTTTTCCCAGTCACAAGTCTGGCGGCCGTATTTTGAACGACTTGTAGACGAGCGATTTGGTACTTTGGGAGTCCGAGGTAAAGGGCATTAGCATCGTCCAATCTTGAGTTTACAATTGCTCCCCAATTGCTATAATAAATATCCCCAAAAAAGATATAAAAAAAACATATTTTTTTCCTCAGTTTAGTCCGATACGTATTCTTCTACATATTTTTGGTAGAAAAATTGCAATAAGCGTTTATCGATTGGTTTGCACAGAAGTTAGAACGTTTACAAAATAGGGGATAGTTTTATGAAATTTTTATTAATATTTTTTTTTTACTACAAATGTTTTTTTTCGTGACTGCGACATTATGGCGGACACATCGGACACTTTTGACACATTTTTGGGACCATTGTCATTTTCACAGTGAAAAGTGCTATAAAAATGCACCGATTACTGTGCAAATGACACTGGCAGTGAAGAGGTTAACCTTTAGGGAGCGCTGAAGTGTTTCCTAGGGAGTGTTTACTACTGTGTGGGGGTGTGGCTTTGCATGTGAAGTCACTGATCGTCGTTCCCAGGACACGTCTTCTGGGGTCCCCCGGTGGCTGTCTTGGCTCCTCCCCACTTCTGATAACCCCCTCTGGGAAGCTCTCTTCCAAGGGGGTTACCTTGCAGGCGCACTCCCGAGTCCTGGATTCGGCGTCCATAGCCGCCGACTGGAGGACTCCGCCCAGCCCCCGACCCTCGCGTCATTGGAGTTGATTGACAGCAGTGTGAGCCAATGGCTGCACTGCTATCAATCTATCAGATGAAGAGCCGAGAATGGCCGAACAGACGATAAGTGGCAGTCACACTAGGAAGAAGGGGGAAAGGTTTGTTTACACTTACCTCTCCCTGTTCTTCAGCTCTGTGAACCGATCGCGGGACACCGACGGCGATCGGGTCCGTGGGACACCGACGGCGATCAGGTCCGTGGGTACAGCGGACGTGGTCACTGAACACAGGACAGGACTCGCGACCCACGGCTGGGCTCTTAAAGGCGACGTACAGGTACATGCCTGTACCCAGCCGTGCCCTTCTGCCAATGTATATCGGTGTGAATGGGTCCTTAAGTGGTTAAAGTGATGGTACACTCAGATGGGTTGTAGTTACTACCCAAAAAGAACTCACAAACATCATACATACAGCATGTTAGTGTTTGACCATTTCTGATATTCAAACCACACATGTGAGGTTTCACCGCAAGCGCTAGAATGAGAGAAATAATTCTAGCCCTAGACCTCCTCTGTAACTCCGAACAGGTAGCCTGTAAAAAATGTTAAAGCGTTGCCTATGGAGATTTTTAAGTACCAAAGTTTGGCGCCATTCCACGAGTGTGCGCAATTTTAAAGCGTGACATGTTAAGTATCTATTTACTCGGTGTAACATCATCTGTCATATTACACAAAAAATTGCGCTAACTTTAGTGTCTTTTTTTTCTGAAAGTGTTCTTTTTTTTTTTTAAATCGCGTTTGAAAAATTGCTGCGCAAATACAGTGTGACATAAAAAGTTGAAATGACCGCCATTTTATTCCCTAGGGTCTCTGCTAAAAATATATATATAGGGCCAGATTCAGATATATCGGGATATATATAGATACGCCTCGTAAAGTCTATTCTGAGCGGGCGTTTCTTTTTTCTGTATTCAGAAAACAAAATACGCCGGAATTCTGCTAAGATACGAGCGGCGTGAGTCTGTTACACCGTCGTATCTTATTTGCATATTTACGCTGGCCCCTAGGTGGCGCTTCCGTCAATTTACGTGTCGAATATGTAAATTAGGGAGATACGACGATTCACAAACGTACTTGCGGCCGGGCGTTGTAGTTTACGTCGTTTGCGTAAGCGTTAGTCCGGCGTAAAGTAACACTTGCTATATGAGGCGCAGCCACTGTTAAGTATGGACGTCGGGACAGCATCGAATTGTATGTCGTTTACGTCGTTTTCGTAAATCGTTCAGGAATGGGACTGGACGTAATTTACGTTCACAACGTTTACATTGACAACTTGCGACATGGGATACGTCCACGGACGGCACATGCGCTGTCCAGAAAAAAAACGTAAATTACGTGGGGTCATGATTAATTTACATGAATCGCTAATTACTAATTTAAATTAGGCGCCCTTACGCCGGACACTTTACGCTACGCCGCCGCAACTTATAGAGCAAGTGCTTTCTGAATAAGGCACTTGCCCATAAAATTTGCGGAGGCGTAGCGTAATGAGCATATGCTACGCCCGCAGAAATTTACGCCCCCTTCTCTGAATCTGGCCCAGAATGTTTGGGAGTTCATTTTTTTTTTTTCCTAGCAAAAAAATATATATATTTTTCCATGTAGGAGAGGAATGCTGGAATTTGCATGGTATGGAAGTGGTTAAAGCAGTTCTACGCTCGGTTTAAAAAAAGTCAGCAGCTACAAATAATTCTGTGTCCAGAACTGTACTCTATGCTATTGGGCATCAATCATTTTGTACTCTGTTCAGAGGTGTATTTAGGTTTTGTGCTGCCCTAGGCCTGACTAAACTTGCGCACCCTCTAATTTAAATATGACCCACCCCTTCCTGTCAAAGCCACATCCCTGTCATATTCATGGGAAGAGGACAGAGGGACGCCCTGGGAGAAGGACAGAGGGCTGGCCTGGGAGAAGGACAGAGGGACGCCCTGGGAGAAGGACAGAGGGACGCCATGGGAAGAGGAGAGAGGGATGCCGTGGGAAGAGGACAGAGGGCCGCCCCCCACAAAGTGCCGCCCTAGGCCTGGGCCTTGTTGGCCTAGGCCAGAATACATCCCTGACTCTGTTATACTGTATTATGTTGTAACTGGATTGCCCTACTGGTTTTGCGCAGAGACATTGTTCCTGCATGACTATTGGCTGAAACCGTGTCAAGTCAGAGCAAAGGAATGTCACCAGCACACCAAGAATCTGCAGAGTGGGTCCAGAGCTTGTAAACAGCGATCGCATCATTACAGCAAATTGCAACATTTTGGAGCAACGCAGGACCCCTTCATCAGACATGCCCGATGAAGGGGTCCTGCGTGGGTTCCGAAACATTGCAATTTGCTGGAATGATGCGATCGCTGTTTAATAACTTCAGCCCCAGAAGGTTTTACCCCCTTCTTGCCCAGGCGAAATTTCAGTTTCCGGCACTGCGGTCGTGCGCCGTGGCTCCCAAACAAAATTGGCGTCCTTTTTTCCCCACAAATAGAGATTTCTTTTGGTGGTATTTGATCACCTCTGCGGTTTTTATGTTTTGCCCTATAAACAAAAATAGAGCGACAATTTGAAAAAAAAAATGCAATATTTTTAACTTTTTGCTGTAATAAATATTTCCCAAAATATATATTAAAAAAAATGTCCTCAATTTAGGCCGATACGTATTATTCTACCTATTTTTGGTAAAAAAAAAAAAAAAATGCAATAAGCGTTTATCAATTGGTTTGTGCAAAATGTATAGCTTTTACAAAACGTACCCACCCTTTTACGTATACTTGCGAGTACAGACACATTGGCGTCTATGGGAAATCTTGGTCAGCTTGACATGACACTGCTCCCGGACCATAAGTGACAGGGACACCAAACTTGGGGATCACCGAGAGGGAACCCAGGACTACAACATATCCAATTTTGGGGTCGGCCAGCCTGCCTATGTAATCTACCATGTCGTAGTCCTGGGTCCCCAAGTTTGGTGTTCCTGACACTTATGACGCGTACACACTATCGTTTTTCGGCATGAAAAAAAACCATTGTTTTTCAGCATGTAGAAAAAACGAAGTTTTTCCAACGTCATCATTAAAAAACGACGTTGCCCACACACCATCGTTTTTAAAAATGATGAGCAAAGCGCGGTGTCGTACAACACGTACGAAAGGGGAAGTTCCATTTAGACTCCTGTCTCCTAAACTTGCTTTTGAGTATGCGCGGGTTTAAAATTTTGTTTTTAACGTCGTTTTAGCCCACACACGATCATTTTTTACAACCCGAAAAACAACATTTTTAAAAACGATGTTAAAAAATGCAGCATGCTCAAATATTTTTTTTTGTCATTTTTCAGAAGCCCACACACGATCATGAGGCCGCGTACACACGTCCGTCGGACCAAAGTTTTAAAACTTGCTTTAAAATCGGACCGATGGACACCTGAAAGCATGCAAAAGCATCGGTCCAACAACCCGCGCATGCTCAGAATCAAGTCGACGCATGCTTGGAAGTATTGAACTTCGTTTTTTCAGCACGTCGTTGTGTTCTACGTCACTGCGTTCTGACCCGATCGGATTTTGGACTGATGGTGTGTACGCACATCAGACCATCAGGCCACTTCAGCAGTCCATTCTCATCGGGTTGGACCGATCGTGTGTACGCGGCCTTATGGTTTGGGAGTAGTGCCATGTCAATTTGACCAAGATTTCCCATAGACGCCAATGTTAAATGTTAAAAACCAGTAGCAGCGTCTATTAAGCTGACCAAGATTTCCCATAGAGCTAAATTTATTTAATGCTTAGAGAAGTGAAAAAAGGTATTGTTTTACTTTAAGTACATTTTTGTTTTACATACGTGCTCTGGTCCCATTGTGTACTTAAAGAGGAGTTCCACCCAAATTTGGAACTTCCTCTTGTTCCACTCCTCACCCCCATACATGCCACATTTGGCATGTACATTTTGGATGGGGGAGTGGGGGCTTCAGTAGGAGTGGGACTTCCTGTCCCACTTCCTGCTTCCGCCGAGGGGCTGGTTAGGCGATTAAGCCTTAATCGCCTACACCAGCCCCTCCCTGTAGGCGATCACATGGGACACTGACAGGTCCCATGCGATCGCCTCTCCAATCAGCGGCGAGCCGCGCCGCGCGCGCATGCGCAGTGCGGCTCGTGCATGCGCAGTGGGTGCCCGGCCGTGAAGCCGAAGGCTGTCGCGGCTGGGTGCCCACAGTCGAGATGGAGACGCCGGCTGGAGAGGGGGGGAGAGGAGCGGAGCCCCAGTCGGCGCGTCGCTGGAACGCAGGAGCAGGTAAGTGAGTGTTTATTAAAAGCCAGCAGCTACACTTTTTGTAGCTGCTGACTTTTAATAAACACAATTTTGGCTGGAACACCCCTTTAAAGTGGAGCTTTTTTTGTTAAACTGTTATCACTACACGAGAGCGGCCCAAAAATATAGACTATAACTACCTTCCTTCCATGGGCCAACAACACTACTAAATTGAAATACTAAGCAGCGTTGTCAGCCTTGGGTGTTGAATCCACAAATGGATTACAAGACAAAGTGCCAACATTACCTATGTAGCACCCTTTACTTGCCAAGACTTGCTAGTTTTCCTTGTCGATTGTTTAAAGATCTATTAATTTCTCTCTAAGTTTGGCCTTGTTGCGCTTTTCTCTTCTACCACTAGGTGGTCGGGTACTTGGTGGTACTAGATATGAGAAGGGCAACCCAAGGTCAGGTTATGAGTATATGGATTATCTCAGCCTACCTGACGGGGCCCCCCCCCCCCTTCAGCTCCAACCCTGGTCCTGCCTCTGGTCCCTCCTCCAGCCCCACCCCTGGCTCTGCCTCGGCCCCTGCCCAGACGCTGCCTTGAAACAAAGTGCAGGTTTGTCTACAAGTGATATTTATTTTTCATGGCATGGTTGGCACTGTCTCTGCAGCACATTACAGCATTGGTGGCACTATCTTTGCAGGCAGCACATGCGTTATGGGCCATAATGCATGTACTACCCGCAGACAGTGCCACCCATGCCGCCAATGCCATATTGTGTTGCAGACAGTGCCACCAATGGCATAATGTACTGCAGGCAGTGGCACCCATGCCATGCTGTCAATGCCTTAATGTGCTGCAGACAGTGCCACCCATGCCGCCAATGGCATAACGCCATTGGCGGCATGGGTGGCACTGTCTGCAGCACATCATGGCATTGGCGGCATGGGTGGCACTGTCTGCAGCACATTACGGCATTGGCGACATGGGTGGCACTGTCTTTGCAGGCAGAACATACGTTATGGGCCATAACACATGTGCTACCCACAGACAGTGCCAATTGATAGTCTGCGAATAGATATCAGAAAAAAAAAAGTAAAGGGAAGGGGGGATGAGGGTGTGATGGGACGATGTTCTGATGTTTGGTTCATGGCTTGAGGATTTTTTATTTATTTTTTCTACATTAGTTATCTGTTCGGGTTGCCTGGGCCCCCCTGCTGGTTGGACCCGGTACAACAGGGCCAGTTATACTGGCCTATCAGCGGCCCTGTTCATGGGAATTGTAGGCCCATGAAGATTATCTGCTCTAGGCAGGAGCAATGATCTGAAGACTGTCACTTTGCACACTGAGAAATGAGGAATGAGGAATGAAGAAATGACATTTGCTCTGGTATTTAAGAGAACATACTACATCTGAGAATTGTTAAAGAGAGTTTACATCTACTTTAAGCCTGTAACACAAATCTCCAGACCACATATCATCCATGTTCTCATTTACTCATCTAATCACAAACATGTGTGCTATTTAGTTCAGCAACGCAACAGGAAATACCATTCTACAGCCCAAAATAAAATGAAGACAGAATCTGCTTTGGGAAATATTAGTTTTTCTTTAGAACATTTCATCCCTTTTTTATAAAAGGCTTTCTTGAATATAAACACGGAAACAGAAGATTTCTGATAAATTTGGCACATGCTACTTTAAGATTATACAGCTGGAACATTCCTGATAGTTGTAAAATAAATTATTATATGCACCATCTTTTGCTGAATATATATATATTTTTTATGCCATGCAAGAATTTCAGAATTGGTTCTGAGTAATCAGCTTAACATATCCACAGTTAGATCACCTTCAGAACGAGAAGAGAGAAAATTGGAAGAAATAAGCTACATTTTGCTTAAATAGCTTTTCAATTGGCATTTTTCTGGCTTAAGAGCAATTGCAGAGAAAAAAAATAGAAAAAAAGTCTACAATTTCAGGAATTCCAGCAATGAAAGGAAGTAAACTGTGGCTTATTTCAGGGATGTCATTACACAGACAGTTGGGGGTAGAATAGATTTAGTCCCTTTCTTATGTTTAGTTTAATTCATTTTGAAACAAATTACATTGGTTGAGTTTGATCCAATTCAATGGTGTGTAGTTTTAAATGTTAAAAAATGGCCTAGAAATAGGTAAAGCCCTAAAAATAAAAAATAAATCCTTAATGCAACACACAGGTTATAGAAGCATTAAAACTGATAGGAAAGATCATTTATTCTGGTATTAATAGAGCTTGGCTGTCATTTTTTCATTCTTGGTGATCCCATTGCCAGATTTCCTAGACCTCCTTGAGAAAGGGAAGACCCTGGTGCACAATCCATGTCTGAATCTTGGGTTAAAGCAAGGGGGCACAACCAGTGGCTCAGGGGCCACATGTGGCCCGCGGAGCCCTCTGATGTGGCCCACAACCTCCTGCTCTGGGATAGAATAGAATACTGTTATAAAAGGCAAGTTTATTACTAAAATCACAGTGTATATATACGAATATCTGTTCTGCAGTGGTTACTGGGCGGCTTTTCAGTGCACCTGCGCGTTCCCTGCACTGAGCCATAGGCCCCTTTGACACGGTCAGTCCGACCCAATTGGACCCTCCATTCACTTCTAAGGAGTAGCAGATGTATGTGGCCGTTTAGAAACGCCTACCTCCAATCTGATCCGCAGAAAGTAGAGTGGGCTCTATAGAATAGAGTGGACTGCCATCCACCCACTCCGCTTATTGTGGCCCGCGACTGGTTACCAAGTCGCTTAGGTGGCCCTCACTCTTCAAAAGGTTGGGCGCCCCTGGGTTAAAGTCTGTACAATCATTTACATTGGCAGGATTAGTACCACTGTTCTTTGGCAAACAAGTAATATAAATTGCAATCAGATCAACATGGGTTTGTGAAAAAATGAAGAGTCAAAGACTCTGGGTCGGGCTTTGTATGCAAGGTGGACGAGAGTATAATAAAAAAATGTTTTTTATTAATAACAAATCGCTCACAAACAGTTTAAGTATATAAAAATGAATGCCGCGTACACACCACTGTTTTTTGGGTTGTAAAAAATGAAATTTTTAATGGTCTAGAAAAAAACAACGTTAAAACGGCATTGCCTACACACGATCGTGGAAAAAAAATGCTCTAGCAAAGCGCGGTGACGTATAACACGTACAACGGCACTATAAAGGGGAAGTTCCATTCAGATGACGCCACCCTTGGGCTGCTTTTGCTGATTTTGTGTTTTTAAAAGACGATTCGCGCTTTTCTGTCTGTTACAGCGTGATGAATGTGCTTACTGTATTTTCCGGCGTATAAGACGAACTTTTGGATGCAAAAAAATGCATCCAAAGTCGAGGGTCGTCTTATACGCCGGTGACAGTCTCCGTCAGACTGCGGGCATCCATGCTTTAAAAGCCGCACCTACTTCTCAGACTGTTCCGTGATAGGCGGAACACAAATTTTCCCAGTAGGGTCTCTGTTTAGCGCTCCGCCTATCACGGATGCCTTCTCATCCTTGGATGAGAGGACATCCGTGATAGGCGGAACACTGAACAGAGGCCTTGCTGCGAAAATTTGTGTTCTGCCTATCACGGAACAGTCTGAGGAGAAGGTGCAGCGTTTTAATCATGAATGCCCGCAGCCTGGAAGCCAAAATCTGCAAAAAAATAAGGTAGGGAGATCGTCTTGGCCGGCACAGTGGGGGCAAGTGATGGCACAGTGGGGGCAAGTGATGGCACAGTGGGGGCATGTGATGGCACAGTGGGGGCATGTGATGGCACAGTGGGGGCAAGTGATGGCACAGTGGGGGCATGTGATGGCACAGTGGGGGCAAGTGATGGCACAGTGGGGGCAAGTGATGGCACAGTGGAGGCATGTAATGTAATGGCACAGTGAGGCATGTAATGGCACAGCGAGGCATGTAATGGCACAGTGAGGCATGTAATGGCACAGTGAGATTTGAAAAAAAACTGTTTCTGTCAGCAGTTGTTCCTGTCAGCAGTTGTTCCGGCTACCCCTCACCTTCCAGACACACTAGTAGGAAGGGGGTAGTCTTATACGGCGAGTATATCCCAAAACCAACATTTCTCCTGGAAAAATAGGGGGTCGTCTTATACGCCGGCAAATATAGTACTCCATTACGAACGCTAGTTTTACCAGGACGAGCGCTCCCATCTCATAACTTGCTTCTGAGCATGAATGTTTTTTTCACGCCGTTAAAGCCCACACACGACCATTTTTTCCAACGTTAAAAACGTAGTGAAAAATTAGAGCATGTTCGAAATTTTTAATGCCCATTTTTTACATCGTGAAAAATGCTCTGGAGCCCACACACGATAGTTGTTAGTGACATAAAAAAAAATTAATTTTTTACAACCCGAAAAACGGTCGTGTGTAAGCGGCATTAGGTATCAGTGGGAGAAATTTTACCTAGACCAACCATTCTCAACCAGAGTTTCCAGAAACCCTAGGGTTCCTCCAGAGGTTTCTGGGGGTTTCTTGAGCTGTGACTGATCTACCTACCATTTGATTGCACCTACAAAGTTCTAGGGCCAATGCCATTCCAAAAGAGCCAGCAGTATGACAACAATGATCTGTTTAGCTGTGAGTAAAGGCCCATACACACAATCTGACTTTTTGACAACAACGGTCCGACCGATGCCTTTGATCAGACAATCCGACCGTGTGTATGCTCCATCGGACAATTGTTTTTGCTTTTTTCATAGGAGAAATGTTCGCTGTGCATGCCCTCAAACTTTTCGACAACGAATGTCCAATTCAAGATACTCTGACCGTGTGTACACAAGTCCATTGGACCAAAGTCCAAAGTACAAACGCTCAGAACTAATGCTAACGATCAGAAGTTGCCCAAAGGGTGGCGGTAAAGAGCTGAAAAGCCACGTGATTTGGTGAAAGTTGGCTAAAAAATGCCATGTCATGTGTAAGCAGAACAAGTTCACGGCCAACATCCATTCGGACCAAGATCCATGGAAAAGTCAGATGGAAGTGCAATCGTGTGTATGAGGTTTTAAGGGTGGCATTCGGACCACCACTGTAAGTTCTTCCCATGTAAGGTTCATTCTCCTCACTGACTCTTCATAAATTGAATTTAGCCAGGGTTCCCCTAGAATTGAAAATAGTGTCAAGTGTTTCTTGAGGGTAACATAATTGAGAAAACCTGATGTAGACATTCTCCTATCACCTTGACAAGGGGATCATAGTTTTGAATTCCTATTTAAAGAGAAAAGTGCTTCTATAGATACATATGTAGCGCCCCCTTACTTTCAGTATGGGCACTACGCTAAAGTTAGAGGGAAATGGGAGAGTTATTTTGCTCCCGTTCATAATTTGTTAAAATTGATGGGCTGCTGTCATTCCAGAACTTTCCTGTAGGTCAGTCTGCGTTCCAGGGGTGCGATCCCACCCCTGAGCAACAGGTGACTCTAGAGGGGTTCTGGCAGAGCCGCTTTTCCCCAGCAGCCAATTGGAGGAGTTGAACCTTGCGGGGCATGCTGGGGGAGGGTATATTTGTGACAGGGGCCATCTTTTCGGGCTCTCTTCTACTTCTCTGCACGGGGTCCACGTTCCAGGTGCGGAATCCACCTTTAGGGTGCGGGCATCCACGGACCCCGCCCGCATGGCCCATCTGGCCTGAGCTGCAAGCTCCATGGAGACCCATCCAGATGTTGAAAGGGGCCCCAGTGACTTACTGGGTCCCCAACTTTACTGAGAAGGTCCCAGGCTGTATGCCGTTCGATGGGGGATCGGCTTGAGGAGAACCCGGAGGCAGGTTATCCAAAAGGGCTTGAACGAACCATCAGGGATCTGGTCACCGGGATTTGACAGGTACATGACAGCTGTCAGTCAGTGACCCTTCATTGCATTTATTGGGAGAATTCGCTCAAATCTAATTTGTCCTGTGAAGTACTGAAGTACTAGGCCTGTGGCAGAGGCCCGAGCCAGGCCTGTGGCAGAGGTCTGTTCCTCTCAGCAACCTAAAAGTGACATTTTGGCTGCCAGACTTGTGGCAGAAGTCTGTCCGGGAGCACTTCACCCACTCTGACTGGAGTGGCGATGAGTTCTACATAAAACTGAAAGCAGGCTTGCTTTCCTTGTTATCCAGGCCTGATACCGCACTGTTCTCTACTGCTTCATCAACCTTTTCTATCCTACCTCCTGTTGATGTTGGCTGTGTTGGGCCTTGAAATAAAGCATTTGATAACCCATTTGATGACTGGACATTCGCTCGCTGCTACTACTCACTGCTACTACCTCTGGACACGCTACAAGGTAACTTAATACGCTGATCCCAAACAACAACCAGCGGCTCTTTCGAGGGTAGCGCTACAGATATATAGCTGTGACAGACCCTCTTATGTCTAAAATCATCCTATGTCCACTAGGGGCATAGGATGACTGAGGAATGATATCTTGGACTACCTCAATTGGGATTATTCTGTAATTTTTATCCACAATATATTCCAGGATATCTGTAAAGATCTATTTACTGGTTGTTGATTCTGAACTCAACGGGTTAATTGTAAGAGTGACTCCATACTGTTAGATGCTAATGTCCTCGCCTCCAGCCATCTCTCTGTTCTCTGTGCTAATTGACCCTGCTATTGTGTGAATGTGTCCTGTGTTTACACGTATGATAATGTGTATTGTATAGCAGGTCAGAGGCGACGGGACATCTACCTTGAAAGGTCATATCTCAGAGTCACATCGTCTGGGTAAATGATTCGTTAATTAGCTCATGTTAATTTATGTTCTGATTATCTCCTCTTTAAACTGTATATAAGGTTGCATTCTTGGTTCTATTAAACACTCCGGGCCAGATCCACATACAATTGCCCCGGCGCAGTGTATCAGAGATACACTACGCCGACGTATCTTACCTGGCTCTAAGTCGAATCCTGGAAGATTTTGCGCCGTAAGTTACAGCGGCGTAGTGTATTTCTGGCGGCGGAATTCAAATCGGCGGGTAGGGGGCGTGAATCATTTAAATGAAGCGCGTCCCCGCGGGGACCGAACTGCGCATGCTCCGTTCAGAAATTTCCCGCTGTGCATTGCGCGAAATTACGTCGAAACGTTGTTTTTTTTTTTACTAGCGTAAATTACGTACATTCCTATTCACGGACGACTTACGCCAAAAAAATAAAAAATTGAAATTTCGACGCGTGAACGACGGCCATACTTAACATGGCAAGTCTAACTATAGACCGGATAATAGCAGCTTTAACTATACGCCGGAAAAGCCGACTAGTGCAGACGTAAGAGAATGCGACGGCCGCTCGTACCTTCGTGGTGCTCGTTTGCATACCCGTCGCGGAAAAAACGACGCAAACTCCACCCAGCGGGCGCAGAAATATTGCACCTACGATCCGAAGGCATACGAAGACGTAAGCCTGTCGGATCGAAGCCCGAAGCCGTCGTATCATGGTTTAAGGATTCAAACTAATGATACGACGCGGGTAATTTGAAAGTACGCCGGTGTATCAGTAGATACACCGGCGTACTGGCTCTGTGGATCTGGCCCTCCATGTTCAGCAGACAAACAAGTCTCGTCTCGTTGTGTGTTGAGGGCAGCTGGAATATCTGATATCTATATCTAGACTGACAGGAAGCGGTATATGACGGAAGCACGGAAGTGGAGTGTGGGACGTTCCGTTACAATAGCCAAAACCAAGCTCGAGCTTAACTGATTTGCGGAGTTTGAAACTATTGTTGACACTCCCCGGCTGTTCCTCAGTGGACTTTCACAGGCCTATTCATACATTAAAATATTATGGGAAAGTGTGCAAATAATTTTCCTAGCAGCAAAAAAAATGTACTTGCTCAAAAAGCCTGAATAGACGGAGTAAATTTATATTCCAATGAACATTCTTACTTGGTTCTACAGTTGATTACCCTAGTTTTATAGTTTCATGAAACCCTTCTATGCGAACACATTCCATTTCCAATTGTTACCATTCTGAATGTAGCACTTTTATCTGTGCAATTTCTGAAAATGAGAAACATGAAGAGCACAAAGTTTTGTCACGTAGACTTATTATCCCGTATGATCTAAATGTATCATATTCTTACACTTAAATGTGAACTGGTATATTTATATCAAAGTAAAGGTAGCAAGAAAAAGTCACATCTTTTCTTTTGTATTCTTTAGCAAACTACAGAGACTTTGGAAAAGTAGCAGAACAGAATAGTTTTTGGAGAAGGATTTATAATTTCTGAAGCCACCTGAGGCTAGAGATCAGTGCTTGTTAGGATCCAGAAAAACCTTGGAGCCGGAATGCTGAAGCCTCAACGGAGTCTGCGCTGGCAAGCGTGGAACTCTGCCAGATCTAGCCCAAGTAAAAACCAGAGCCTAGCAGCAATTATAGTAATTAAAAGTAATAAATATGCTAATTTTAATGGCAGCCATCTGCAGATGACTTTAGCTCCCAACAATGTCCTTTGAAAGGTGATGCTTGCTGTAATTATACACTGTGCTGGGGGAACCCTACATATACTATCACTCAGGCCTGTCGCTACAGGACAGGCAAAACAAACAATTGCTTGGGGCCCCGAGCTGGCCTGGGGCCCCCAACTTCGCCTTCCCAGGCTGTAGTGTAGCGAAGCTCCTCTTCCTTCCTCCTGGAGTCCTGTCAGTCTGGCCTGGTACCACGCATTGTACAGGAGATTCAATTTCCTGTTCCCGGCCGGACTGACAGGAAGTGCCACTGAGACACTGAGTGCTCACTTCCTTTCAGTCCGGCCAGGAACACAGGAAACTGAATCTCCTGTACAGCACGGTACCCGGCCCAGCCCGGGTACTATCTGATATGGGAACTGGGGACCCATAATGATAGAACTCCAGACTGACAGGAGGAAGAGGAGCTCGGCCACGCTACAGCGGCAGCCTACATGGAAGAAGGGGAGGTGAGAATAGAAAAACACAGGGACTAGGGAGGGGGGAGTAAGAACATGGGTGTAAAAAATTTGTGTAGCGCTAACACAGGCTTTGTGTGAGGGGGGAGCTGCTTAGGGGCCCCCATTTTGCTTGGGGCCCCCAAATTCCTTCAAACGGCCCTGCTATCGCTGAGGCATCCCCACTAGGGTGACCACGTGTCCCGGATTGCCCGGGACAGTCCCGCATTTCGCAGGTCTGTCCCAGGTCCCAGGCACCTTCATTCCAGGACAATACAGTGTCCCGGAATGAAATTGAACACAGTCACCCCCCTGGGCCAATCTGATGCCCCCAAAAAAGGCTGTTACATCACCGCTTTACTCACTGACAGTACTTGTCCTGTCCGGGAATGCCTGGAGGAGTACAATCCCTCCCTCTGCTTGTGATTGGAGGAATCATAAATCCTGCCTCTTGTGTCCAATGACTGTGCTGTGATGCGTTACAGCACAAGCTGATTTTTGGGAAGGGAGGGTGTCCCTGAATGGTAGTTTGGAAATGTGGTCACCCTAATCCCCACCTAGCTACATATTGAGGCTCCTGGTATAAAGTAGATACAGATCAGTTCTAGGAGTTTCTATTCCTATTGGAGTGTCCGCATTGGAAGATTTATTTTTGCCTCTTGTTTCGGTGACAACCAGGGCTGTCTTTAATGTTGATTGGACCCTGGGCAAAAAAATTCTTGGACCCCCAGATGCAATTTTTCTCTCCACCTGCTCTGAGGCCTCGTACACACGACCGAGAATCTCGTCGTAAAAGACACATTGTTTTCCTCGACGAGTTCCTTGTTAGGCTTGTCAAGAATCTTCAAGCTTTCTTTGCATACACACTGTCAAGACCAAATCTCCTTGTTCTCAAACGCGGTGATGTACTACACGTACAACGGCACTATACAGGGGAAGTTCCATTCCACTGGCGCCTCCCTTGAGGCTGCTTTTGCTCATCTCATGTTACTGCGTGTTAAGTAAAAGTTTGTTGAGAGTCAATTTGCGCTTTTCAGTCTGTTACAGCGTGATGAATGTGCTATCTCCACTACGAACGCTACTTTTACCGAAGGTGCGGTCCCGTCTCATACTTTATTCTGAGCATGCGCGGGTTTCTAAGCATACACACAAACGTGATTCTCGTCGTTAACCAGCCCAACGAGAAACACGACGAGGAAATTAGGACTCCCCGATGAGAAAAGAGAGATCATGTTCTCTTTTTTTCTCGTCTAGTCCACAACAGTTTTCTCGACGAAAAACATACACACAACCGTTTTTCTGTCAGCATTTTTCTTGATTGATTTTGCAGAGGAAAACGGTTGCGTGTACGAGGCCTGAGACATACAATAAATATCAGCTAGACTTAAAATCAGTTTACTGTATCCGATCAGGCAGTTATTACGATTAGTTGCCAGAGGTTACAGCATATCATTACCACTTACTAACTTGTTGCTAGAGGTTACAGCATATCACTGCCACTTACTAACTGGTAGCTAGAGGTTAAAGCACACATTACGGCTCACTGATTAGTTGCTAGAGGTTACAGCACATGATTTTTTGTTGTTGATTGGTTGCTAGAGGTTACTATACAGTTATGCCGCACACGGTCGGAAATTTCAACAAGAAAAGTTTGTAGTAAGCTTTTGGTCGGAAATTCCGACCGTGTGTAGGCCCCATCGGACTTTTTCTGTCGTAATTTTCGACAGCAAAAATTTGAGAGCTGGTTCTCAAATTTTTCAACGGGAAAAGTAAGTCTGTATGCAATTCCGACGTGCAAAAAAACACGCATGCACTGAATCAATTCGACACATGCTCGGAATCATTGAACATAATATATCTCGGCTTGTTGTGGTGTTGTACGTCACCGCGTTCTTGACAGTTGGAATTTTGTGTGACCGTGTGTATGCAACACAAGTTTGAGCCAACATTCCGTTGAAAAAAAAATCCACGGTTTTCGGAAATTTACAATCGTGTGTACGCGGTATAGTACTGTTCACTGATTGGTTGCTAGAGGTTACAGCACATCATCTCTTCACTGCAGAGGGGCATGATATACATATGAATGGTGCCTTTATTTGCATATGAATGCTGCCGTCCTCAACTATGTACATATGAATCCCACCGCTATTTACATATGAATGATGGTTATTTACATGTACACACAGGGTCTGCAGGTGAGTCATCTGTACACAACAATAGGGCAGAGCTGAGCAGCATTAGTAGCAGCACTTCACACTGAGATATCAGGACACAGCAAAGGACTGAAACTTTACAGGACAAGGGAATTTAAACTAGAATAGCTGGCAAGTATGAGGCAGCTGCTTTGGGGCCCCACAACAATGATAGGGCCCCTTTTGCCCTGCCTTAAAGACGGCACTGGTGACAACTCCATAATTTTGGATTCCCTATCATATTCCATACTAGAGAAAATGGTCACTAGAATATAGAGCAGGGGTCTCCATACTTTTCAAGCAAAGTGTCAGTTTACTGTCTATGAGACTTTAGGGGGGTCAGATTCTGACCAATTGGGGTAGAAAATGCCCCAGGCCCGAGCATCAGTGAGAATAAACGTGGCCCCAGTGTTGGTGGGCAGTAGGAGGAGGAATAGTGCTCCATCATTGCTATTAGTGGAAGAAATAGAGCCCCATTGTTTGTGTCATTGGGAGGAATAGTGCCTTATATCATTGGGAGCAATACTGCCCCAAGGGCCGGATAAAAGCTAGCATAGGACCACATCCGGCCCTCGGCCGCAGTTTGGAGACCCCTGATATAGAGGATGAATCTTCCTAGTGGGGCTACAAACAGCAACCTAAAAAATGTGGATTTTCAAAATGCTTTAACCACTTGCTGACTGGTCACAGTACACATACACCTGTACGTCATTTCGTGCAATAGCCAGAAGGGGTACGCACGCCGATTCTCCAGAGGGGGGGCCAGTCAGCAGGTCTGGCTAATGTGATGTCCGCCAACCACCTGTGATCGCTCCCCAGAGAGGCAGAACGGTGATGTAAGCAAGGCAGATCGCCGTTCTGACAGGGAAGAACACAGTGATCTTGTGTTCCTGATAAGCAGGAACACAGATCTCTGTGTTCATCCAGTCAGTCCATACACCACACAGTTAGAAAGCACCCCCTAGGCATACATTTAAACCTTTATTGCCACTGGTGTTAACCCCTTCCCTGCCAGTGTCATTAGTACAGTAACAGTGCATATTTTTAGCACTGATCATTGTGATAATGTCACTGGTTCCTAAAAAAGTGTCAAAAGTGTCAGTTAGGTGTCCGATCTGTGCTCCGTAATGTCGCAGTCCTGCTAAAAATCGCAGATTGCCGCCATTACTAGTAAAATACATAAATAAAAAGAAATGCCATTAAAATATCCCATACTTTGTAGACGCCATAACTTTTGCACATACCAATCAATATACAATTATTGAGATTTTTTATAACCAAAAATATGCAGCACATTTTGGCCTAAATGGATTTTTTATATTTTTTTAAATTGGATATTTTTTATAGCAGAAAGTGATTAAATACCACTGAAAAAAAAGCTCTATTTGTGGGGGAAAAAAAGAACATCAATTTTATTTGGGTACAACGTTCCACGACTGCGCAATTGTCAGTTAAAATAACGTAAAGTGTCGTATTGCAAAAAGATTACCTGGACATTAAAGTCTCGTACACACGCTCGTTTTCTCGGCAAGAACCAGCAAGAAAACTGCTGGCAGAGCAGTAAACCGAGTGTGTATACGAGGCTTTCAGGTTTCTCGTCTGGAATCTGGCCAAAATCTCGACAAAACAAATAGAGATCCTGCTCTCTATTTTCTCGTTGAGATTCTTGTTGGCCTGTTTCCCGACGAGAAACCCGTGAGTGTGTATACTTACCTGTCGCCGTGGAAACCTGCGCATGCTTGAAATGACTTTGACGCATGGGCGGTAGCTTCCACGGCATAGGTAGGGTGTAGCAAGATGGTGGCGATGACACCGCGTTCGTCCCATTCAAAAGACCTGCGGTTATTTTGAATGGAGTGTCTGTACGCTCGGCCGGCAAGAGATTCTTGCCAAGAATTTCGTCAGGAAAAACAAGGTTGTGTGTGTACAGGGCTTCAGACTGGGATGCCATTAAAGTTTATGTGCATGTAAAGGCAGGTGTCCCAATACTTTTGGTAATCTTGGCCTGGATTCACATACATCGGCGCACATTTATGCCACCGTAGCGTATCTCTTTTGTGCCACGCCGACGCAGCGCAGAGAGGCAAGCATGAGATTCACAAAGCAAATGCTCCCAACTCTGCGCCGGCGTAGCGTATATTTCGTAGGCGTAAGCCGGGTAAGTGGAAGTAGGTGGAAGTGGGCTGGAAGTGGGCGTGATCCATGTTAATGAAGCGTGACCCCATGCAAATGATGGGTCGGGCGCCAGACAAATACTTAAAACGAACTGCGCATGCGTCGAGACGTGGACGTATCCCCGTGCGCATGTGCACAACCATGTCGGAACAACTGCCTAAGATACGCCGGATCACTGTGATCACTGCAAGTACATTCGTGAATCGGCGTATCTCCCTCATTTGCATATTTGAATAGAAAATCAATAGGAAATCCACATGCGTCCAGCGTAAATATGCGCCCACTCTACGCCGGCGTAGGCAAGTTACGTCGGTGGGATGAAGTCTGTTTTTAGGCGTATCTTAGTTTGTGGGTTCGGCGCACAGATACGACGGCGCATATTTGTACTTATGCGGCGTACCTGGAGATGCTTTGTAAATCCAGACCCATAGGGGTAGATTCACGTAGATCGGCGCACCTTTATGCCGCCGTAGCGTATCTTCTTTACGCTACGCCGGTGCAACGTTGAGAGGCAAGAATGAAATTTACAAAGAAAATGCGCTCAACGTTGCGCCGGCGTAGCGTATATTCGTCGGCGTAAGCCGACGTAATTTAAAGTAGGTGTGATGTATGGTAATAAAGTGTGACCCCATGCAAATTATGGGCTGAGCGTCATCCAAGTACTTAAATTAACTCTGCATGCGTCGTAGCTTGGACGGACCCCCCGTGCGCATGCGTACAACCACAGCGAAATAACTGCCTAAGATACGTCGAATCACTACCTACGACGTGAACGTAACCTACACCCAGCCCTATTCACGTAGTACTACGTAAACGACGTAAAATACGACGGCTGTTCCCTGGTCCATACCTTTGCATGGGTTGCGCCTCCTATATGAGGAATAACTTTACGCCGGATGTAACCCTTATGCAAATCGCTTAAAACATGAGACGGGAGCATCTACGTTCGTGAATCAGCATATCTCCCTCATTAGCATATATGCATCTCAAATCAATGGGAGTACCAAAAGCGTCCAGCGTAACTATTCGCCCACTATACGCCAGCGTAGGCAAGTTACGTCGGTAGGATGAAGTCAGTTTTTGGACGTATCTTAGTTCTACGGGTCCGGCGCATAGATACAACGGCGCACATTTGTACTTACGCCAGTATATCGAGATACGTCCGCGTAAGTGCTACGTGAATTCAGGCCACAGTGTATAAACATATAGCGGTCAGCAAGTGGTTAACGGCTTAACGCCCGCCGCACGCCTATTTACATCCGCATAATGTCACGGACAGGCAGAATCACGTATATATACGTCACTGCCTACTAGCGGGTCGGGAGTCCGATCGGGCGGCTTACCTCCGGGAGCGATCCGACTCGAGGGGGCGGCGGTTCGTTTCTGTCCGCCCCTTCGTGATCGCTCCCAGCCAATCCCGTGCGCCGCCGCCGTGTCACTTCCTCTGCCTGTAAAATGTAATCACAGGCAGAGGAAGTGATGCAGCGCTCATCTCGGCGGTATTTTCAAACCGCCGAGATGAGAGAAGAGACACAGTAAGTCGCACCAACACTACACTGACACCAGTACACTTAGGCACATTTAACCCCTTGCGATCACCCCCCCACCCCCCTGTCACACTGTCACTGTACTGATTAGTGTTGAGCAGAATATGCCATATTCGATTTCGCGATATATCTCGAATATATAGTCGAATATTCGAGATATATTCGCTAAATACGAATATTCGTGATATATTTTGGAAATGAAATCATTGCGAATGCGAATGCGAATTGCGAATTGCGAATGCGAAATTTCGAGAAATTTCGAGAAATGCGGAATGGAGCACTCTGATTGGCTCAAAATATTCGTGATATATTACAATATAAAATAATTGCGAATATTCGAGAAATGCGGAATGGAGCACTCTGATTGGCTCAGAATATTTGTGATATATTACAATACACAATAATTGCGAATATTCGGCAAATGCGGAAGGAGCACTCTGATTGGCTCAGAATATTCGTGATATATTACAATACACAATAATTGCGAATATTCGAGAAATGCGGAAGGAGCACTCTGATTGGCTCAGAATATTCGTGATATATTACAATATAAAATAATTGCGAAATTTCGAGAAATGCGGAATGGAGCACTCTGATTGGCTCAGAATATTTGTGATATATTACAATACAAAATAATCGCGCGATATCGCTATTGCCGAATAATCGCATTGCGATTTTTCGGGAATATAAAATGAGCGCTGCAGCTACTCGGCCCAAGGTCTCTAATCATACCAGCAATGCTTTTAGACGTCGATGGGGATCTCTAGGATGTGATCTGTTCTAAAAAAAAAAATGAAAAAATACGAATATTCGAAATAGCGAATATTCGCCGCGATATTCGTGTTATTCGCCAATACTCGAATATGCAATATTCGTAGCGAATATTCGCAATGCGAATATTCGTGAGCAACACTAGTACTGATCACTGCATTTAGTGTCAGTGTGACAGTTAGTGTGACAGGCAGTTAGTGTTAGGTCCAGGGTAGCCCCCGTACCCCCCCTAATAAAGTTTTAACCCCTTGATCACTGCCCTAGTTAAACCTTTCACCCCCTATTGCCAGCGTCACTAAGCGATCATTTTTCTGATCGCTGTATTAGTGTCGCTGTTCCCGCTAGGTAGCAAATTTTTTTTTTATTGCGATTTTTTTTTTACTAAAGACATGTGGCTGAATAAATTTTGGCCTAAATGTTTGACTAAAATTTAGTTTATTCAGTTTTTCTTATAACAAAAAGTAGAAAATATTGATTCTTTTTCAAAAATGTTGCTCTATTTTTTTTTTTGCGCAAAAAAATAAAAATCGCAGAGGCGATCAAATACCACCAAAAGAAAGCTCTATTTGTGGAAAGAAAAGGACGCAAATTTTGTTTGGGAGCCACATCGCACGACCGCGCAATTGTCTGTTAAAGTGACGCGGTGCCGAATTGTAATAACGCCTCTGGGCATTTAGCAGCATATTGGTCCGGGGCTTAAGTGGTTAAGAATGGGGTTGATTTACTAAAATTGGAGCGCTCAGAATCTGGTGCAGCTCTGCATAGAAACCAATCCGCTTCCAGATTTTTTCTGTCAAACCAGATTCTGAGTGCTCCAGTTTTAGTAAATCACCCCCAATATTTTCTTATTCCAGAGTTCAGCTTTAATTATGGCTTTGCCAGGAAGTTGTATTATCTGATATCGAATTTCCTATTCTATTCAGAGAACTTTGTACTACCAATTTTTTTTTTTTTTTGTATAAAGTTAAAATAAATACACAAAATCCTTGAAAATAATAACCACAGCATCAGTTAATGCGGCTCCCCGTAAATCAAGATCTAAGCCCACAACTGGAACAATGGTATTCAATGTTTCGGGGGGGAATTAATAGGTTTGTGTGAGTTCTGAGCCTAGAAGAGCACATTCTGCTGTCAATGATAATAGTTTCTGAAGCTAAACTTCAGCCTTGAGCTATTACAAAACAGTGGCAGACATAAAGTATTGAAGATTTTAGCGGATTACGTATGTCTGGAGACTATTCAACTAATAGCACAGCATTTGAAAATAAAGAAGAGAAGAGCGAGAAGTGATGGAGTTTTCTCTGGGAGCCTGACTACACAATGAGGCTATGAAATTAGCTGGCTAGCGGCAAAAGCTGTTAAGCCCGCCGCAGCGACGTCACTAATGTACTAGATGCTTAGGAAATGCATTATTAACCGATAATGAGCACATGAAATATCTAAGACAGAATCTGGGCTTCAGGAACTGGAGTAAGACTGTGCTCTGTATTTCAAGGAAGTAATGTGCGTCAGCCCATAGCGGAATTCATCTTTTTGCTAAGCTGCCTATACTAAGCTGAAGTCAGTTTGGGTGTCGCTGCAGGTTCAAGTCGCCATCGCTCGTTTAAAGCCCAACTCCAGGCAAAAACAAGTTTTCTCATATGGTGTGCCTGCAGGTTAACTGTCAGTGACAACCCGTCCATAGAGGGCGATCGGGGGCCGCCTCCCCTATCCATGCGTCTGGTACCCTGATCTACATATAAGGGCACTGGACTATGGCTTCCAATGTGGGATGGTGTTTTTTTTAAGCACCTGATTAGAGCCAGAGGCTCTAATAGGCTTCAAAAAAGGATGGGCTCGGAGCACAGAGCATTGAGCTCCGAGCCCTCCCAGTTGTGTGACAATAGCGAATAAATTTTTGCTATTTTCACACTAAAGTTCCTCCCTGCCAATCAGGAGGCAGGTCGTGAGACCTGTTTCCCGATTGGCCAAGGTGTCAGGCAATCTTATTGGATGCCTAGCGCTTAGGCGGAAGAGAGAGGAGACACGCGGCAGAGGAAGCCGCTGGGGGAGTGGACACCGGAGTCGCTGCCTGCACTTCGCCGTTTTATGGGCACAGTGGCGGCAATTGATGGGTACAATGGCAGCAATTGATGGGCACAGTGGCTGCGTTTGATGGGCACAGTAGTGGCAATTGATGGGTACAGTAGCTGCGTTTGAGGGCACAGTGGTGGCAATTTATGGGTACAGTAGCTGCGTTTGAGGGCACAGTGGTGGCAATTTATGGGTACAGTGGCTGCGTTTGATGGGCACAGTGGCGGCAATTGATGGGCACAATGGCAGCAATTGATAGGCTCAGTGACATCATTTGATGGGCACATTGGTGGCAATTGATGGGTACAGTAGCTGTGTTTGAGGGCACAGTGGTGGCAATTGATGGGTACAGTGGCTGCGTTTGATGGGCACAGAGGCTGCATTTGATGGGCACAGTGGCTGCATTTGATGGGCACAGAGGCTGCGTTTGATGGGCACAATGGCGGCAGTTGATGGGGACAGTGGCTGCATTTGATAGGCACAGTGGCTGCATTTGATGGGCTCAGTGGCAGTGTTTGGTGGGCACAGTGGCGGCAATTGATGGGTACAGTAGCTGCGTTTGAGGGCACAGTGACAGCAATTTATGGGTACGGTGGCTGCGTTTGATGGGCACAGTGGCTGCAATTGATGTTTTTTTTTAAGTTTGGTTGCACCAACCCCCCCCCCCCCCCCAAAAAAAAATTGAGCACCAGCCACCACTGTTTCTAAGACTTAGGCAGCGTACACACGACCGGTTTCCTCTGCAGAATTCAGCAAGAAACTCGATGGGAGACGTATTCTGCCGAAGAAACCGGTCGCGTGTACACTTTTCGCCGAGAAACCCGTCGAGGAACTCGTCAAGCCAAAAAGAGAGCATGTTCTCTATTTCCTCGATGGGCAATGGGAAAATTTGGCTCAACGAGTTTTTTGACTGCCGAACATGGAACTCGACAGGGAAAACGATCTGTTTCGCCCGACGAGTTTCTCGGTCCTGTGTACGCTGCCTTACCGTACATAGCAGAATTCACCTAGAGGATAGGCATCCCCTGCAGAGCTGCAAAGGCAAAGTGCCTGGGCCGATACAGTGCACAAGACCTCCTCCCCATGACTTCCCTGTTCTTCATTTATTACACAACAAAGCACAAGGGATGAGCAATGAAGGGTTCCTGCCCTCTACAACGGTGGCTACCTTGCAGGTGTCTGCAGGATTAGCTGACTGCATGACTCCGCATGGGCCGGTATTCTATTGTATTAATAATGTAAGACAGAAAGCGGGAGGGGGGATAGCAGTTGGTAAAAAGGAGTACCTGGTCCCAAACGGGCACTGAGGGCCATTCATTTTTAACTATGCCACCGGTCATGGTGCGACCGCTTTCCATCTTAACGCTGAAAATCAAAAAGTACGCCTTGTAATCCTAACAGCGCACAATGTATAACTTGTTGTTGTTGTTGTTAAATACAAAAGCTTGAAGGCAATTTGGGTTCATTGTAATGAGAACCGGAGAAGCAAAGGTACTGTGCAAAGTACGATTTGCTTTACTAATCCATTTAGAGTTCATTTATAACACAGAAACGCTGTCCAATTATTTTGCCACTGCTGCATACCGCTCTTCTCAAAATGGTGCCATGTTAATTAGCTATAAAATGACTTTGGCTCTTTGAGGACATTTTGTGGAATCAGTAGGAGTGAGACAAGCAAAGTTTCCATGGTGTTTTGTAGCGTAATTAATGTATCACTGCCTTTGTTTCCCCAGGTACAGCGCACAGAAAAGCAGAAAAATGCTTTCGAATCCCACACAAAACAAACGCTTATTAGATCCGATTTTGTCCAAACCACGAAACTAATTAGATGTGTCTGCTCAGGTGGCCAAACAACGACACATAAATAGACATAAGAGGCTCTTCTTATACATTATAGAACTATTGGGGAAATTTAGAGGTCCTTAGTGGTCACACGTGTAAGATCTACATTGTTGAGTACTTTATAAGGAGATATTTGCCTGTTAACCCAAAAACCTAAAGAGTGAATTGTGCCAATACATGACGCTTGTAGACTAGGGATGGGTAAACAGTTCGGCCCGAGCACGAGTTCGGACCAAACATTTGCCTATTCAGCCATTTGCCGAACACCCGAATTTGCAGGGTGTTCGCCCGCCTGACGAACACCCTACAATACACTGAGCACTACACAGTGCATTCTGTAAGCTGGTTGTTAAAGAGAGGGGTCGGGAAACCGGCCGCAGCTTCCTTAACAACCGATGAGTCATCAGACGCTTACCCCGACTTGTTCATTCCCCGACTTAGTTGGGGTAGGTGGCACACTTTGGTGGGGGTGGGTCAGCCACGCCCTGTGACCTTTGACCTCTGGGAACCCGCCTTCTGACCTTTGACCTCTGGGGGAGGCTCATGTTCCAATTCCTGAGTCCTAGTCATATTCTTCAATGGGAAACCCAAACCCTAACCCTCACACTAACTAATCAATGGGTTTCCCCGCTGACCACTAAATAAAAATAAAAAGTGTTGGTAAAAAAAATAGAAAAATATGTCATGGTGCTGTCCCCCCCCCCCCCCCGTCCATACCAGACCCTTACGGTCTGGCATGGATTTGGAGGGGAACTTCATGCCACTTATTTAAAGCGGAGGTTCACCCTGAAAACAAATGTATGCCATTAGATCCAGCATACTGCTGACATCTGCAGTATGCTGTTTTTTTTTTTTCTGTAATTACCATTTATCTTGTTTCTTATCCGGCTCCAAGTGGGGATTCCTTCGGGGAATAGGCGTTCCTAAGACAGGTCGTACATGATTGACGTGTGGGAAGGCACGTCACGCCTTCCGAAAATAGACGAAGTGGATCTCGGCAATTTACGCCGCTATACGGCGCCTGCGCCTGCCGTGTAAAAAGCCGAGTCCCACGTTGTGTATTTTCGGAAGGCGTGACGCGCCTTCCTGCACGTCAATCATGTGCGGCCTGTCTTAGGAACGCCTCCCCCCATAATTGAAGCTCTTTACAAACGGCGCATGCGCCGTCCGTGGACGTATCCCAGTGCGCATGCTCGAAATCACGTCGCAAATACTCAATGCTTTCGACGCGAACGTAACTTACGCACAGCCCTATTCGCGAATGACTAACGCAAAAGACGTAAACGACGCAAAATTCGACGCTGTCCCGAAGTCCATACTTAACATTGGCTACGCCTCCTATAGCAGGGGTAACTTAACGCCGAAAAAAGCCTTAAGTAAACGACGCAAATAGATACGCCGGGCGCAACTACGTTTCTGAATCGCCGTATCTACCTAATTTGCATATTCTACGCGTAAATCTACGAAAGCGCCACCTAGCGGCCAGCCTAAATATGCAACTAAGATACGACGGTGTAAGAGACTTACGCCTCTTGTATCTTAGCAAAATGCCGGCGTATCTTGCCTCCTGAATACAGAAAAAAGATACGCCGGTGCATCCTAGAACTTACGCGGCGTATCAACAGATACCCCGACGTAACTTCTTTCTGAATCTGGCCCCTAATGTGCAAGTAGTGCTAGAATAGCCTCCTTAAAAGTGCACTGTACATTGCAAACTAAAAGGGGATCCACCACCAGCAACACCCTCTTGATATACTCATCTTATATGTAGGACTATCAATTATAATGGCCATATATGACCAAGATTTAACATGAACAGCTGAACCTTCTCTGGGTTTTGTGGTATACAACCAAGCGCAGATTTTTTACTTTTCTACTGACTATTTCCTCCATAAAATACTGTGTATAATAAACATCTGACAGACCAGATGCAATTGTTTGAAGACTGCAGGCAGTTGGGCACACTTGTAAAGCCCCGAGAAGGTTCACTAACATTCAGGCTTGGTCCATACCTAGGGTAACCTTTAAGCAGGTATCCTGTTGTAGCACCCTCTAACTTAGGTTGGTGCTAGAATTAGATTTTTTGCCAGTGCAGGTAAATTTAGGCAGGCCTGTTTGTTTTGATCTGGGAGGCTGGTGACTCACAGGCAGTGTCCCTTCTTGGTTACCTCCCTCTGGGTTTGAGAAGATTCTGGAAGCAGAGGAGGGGAAGAGAGATGGAGCTGTCTGGGGTGTGTTAAGGAGCCCTGACCAATCCCCAACTAGGATTGGCAGGGGGGCAGTCTTCCTTAAATACCTTGGGTCAGCTCAGTTGGGGGGAGTTGTTTGGGTGGAAGAACTGAGAGATGGAGTATTAGGCTGTTGGGGCCTTGGAGGGAACCCCCCTGTCTGGGGGGAGGTTGACCTTGGGCCAGGGACTCTGAGCTGTGAAGGAACCCCAGACAACCCAAGGGGTGTCCTGATCAGGAGCAGGAGATGACAGCGGGAAACACTGCTGGGCAAGTCTTCAGGAGGCATCCACCAGGTGTCGGTGAGTGACAGGCACAGTCAGGAGAGCTGGGGGAGGCATGCTAAAGCAGACTGGGAGTCTAAGATGGATGTAGAGCCAGCTGTGAAAGACTGTGATGTTACTGGTGTTGAATCAGGCTGCTGCAGCCAGGAGGGCTGGCAGAGCCTGCACAGGACTGACTGGGACCAGTAGTCCACCTCAGCACAGACAGCACTAAAGACTTCTGTTTCTATTGCTATTGGTTGCTACATCAAATGGGCCCATGTCTCCTGCCAGCAAAAGGAAGCTCCGCAGCGAGGTGGAACCATAGCGCAGGTGCGCATGACTGGGGGGACCCTTAGCAGGGGGACAGGAACAGGATGGGGCCGCAATCGCGGCTGCACGGGGGGCGGGGCTTAGACCTCGAGGCAGGCTCCCTTAAAAGGTCCGGGGGGCGGGGCCATCCATTCGGGCGCCATCCATGGTGAGGCATCACACAGGCAGTTTTTCCCTCCCTCCCTCCCTGGGGAAGTGTCTGGTATGGGTGTCTGTTTTGTAATGCTCTTTGTTTTTCAGGTGGACGTTGGCGTTGGTTCAGGGTTCCTGAGATTTGGGTGGGTTTTTGGTACATACATATTAGATGTGTGTACCTTAGTTGTTGGTAGGAGTTGGGGCCTGTCATGGGATGGGCACCTTCCCTATCTGGTTAGGTGGATAGTGGTATATCGTGCTGAAGATTTAAACGAAGGAGGAAGTCATGGCCTTGTGAGCTGATGGGAGCGCGGCTAGAGGTCCGAAGACTTTCTATGGGGTACAGCCGATTACCGGGCACTTTTTTCTTTCCCTTTCTCAGGAACCGCGTGTCTACAACTGTTTGGGGTTAATTGTTTTGTTAGGTTAATTTATTGCGTATTGGTTAAAATTATATATTTAATGTTAAAAAGTTCTATATTTAAAAAGTTGGTTATTTTTATAAAGTTATTTATTTTACCTTTTACCATTTAATCCAGAAGGTGTTGCGTGATTAATGGGTGGGTAGAAGGTTTTCAGGGGTGGGTTTTGTTTTCTCCCAAGCACTAGGCATACACCAGTCATGGCGAATCCTTCAAGTTGGGCTTAATTCAGAGTTGGGCCTAACCATGTGTTAGCTGTGCCAGGAACTAAGTATTGCACAGGAGAGAAAGTAACAGTCCACAAATAAGCGTTGTGCTGTAGAAGTCTGGAGCTTTAGAGGATGTAGATAGAGGTTCCAATCAATCATTTCATCATTTAATACTTTTGTTTCTGGGAATTCTGTAACCCCCTCTACCCCATCCAAGTTTAAACCCTCAATAAAATAAGGAAACCAAAGCTGGTAGACGGTGGCACTGCTATACTGTTATGGGATAGAAGCAGTGGAGAGCAATTACATGGGGTAGTTGGAAACAATGGCCCAAATTCAGATAGAATTAGACTATCGTAGAGTATCAGAAATACACTACGCCGCCGTTTTTTACCTGGCTCTACGTGGAATCCAGGTAGATTTTGTCCAGTAAACGACGGCGGCGTAGTGTATTTCTCCCGTCGCAATCCATCTGCGTTAGTAGGGGGCGTGAATCATTTAAAATAGGCGCGTTCCCGCGGCGATCGAACTGCGCATGCTCCGTTCGCAAATTTTCCGCCGTGCATTGCGCGAAATCACGTTGTTACGTTATTTTTTTTTTGAGTAGCGTCATTTACGGAGATTCATATTCCCGAACGAGTTACGTAAAAAAAAAAAAAAAAAATTTAAATTCGACGCGGGAACGACGGCCATACTTAACATGGGCTACGCACCGTTAGACCAGCAAAAAGCTGGTCTAACAGTACGTATAAAAATAGACGAAAGCGATTGCGAAGACTGCTCGTATCTTCGTGGATCGCCGTAAAAACTCATTTGCATATCCCGACGCATGAAAACGTCGCAAACTCCTCCCAGCGGCCGCAAAAATATCGCAGCGTAGATCCGAAGGCTTACGAAGACGTGAGCCTCTCGGATCGAAGCCCGAAGCCGCCATATCATGGTTTGAGGATTCAAACTAGTGATACGGCGCGCAAAATTTGAAATTACTCCTGTCTAACACCAGTTAGACAAGCGTAATTGCTCTGTGAATCTGGGCCAATGACTGGATAGGTTCCCCAGTGCACCATCTAAAATGTTTGGGCACCTGCCTCACTCTGGCCCCAACTGTAGTAATGACTGAATGTTAATTGCACTTGGACCACCATGGTAAAGATGCCTTTGTAGAAAGTGAGTAGTGCTCTTATCCAGGCCTTGGGCCTGCGAAGAAATCCAACATGTGACTGTACTGACAACCAGGGGGGACATGCTAGTGCTTTGAAAAAGCTGTTGAATGAGAGGCCCACTGTAGCTCTGGGAACTGGCTTTACAACCTGAACACTGGGGGGTCCTTCTACAGTGGTGCCACCGAAACAGGGAGTCCACAGATCTATCCATAACTTGAAGGTGTTGAGAAGTAGCACCGTTATGCTTACGAAAGTAAAGTTAATTAATCCAACTAAGGTAGAGTGACCAGACATCCAAAGTTTCAGGGGACAGTCCCCTGATTGAGGACACTGTCCCCGAACCAAGTCTGTCCCTGGTTTTGTTCCCAGATTGGATTTAATAGGGGGCAGGGGCAATTTCAAAGACAATCAGTGCAGAATTAAAATAAAAAAATTAGAATTACACACCCCCGCTCCGCCGTGCCTACTAGCATATGGGGGTTGTATTTTTCCATTATATGTGCCCCTTTGTGATGATCATGTGCTGGTCGGAGCGGAGGGAATATTTCTTCAGTTTCGGGCGCATTCCCATTTAGCTTCGCTCGCATTTTATTCTGCCTTGGCTCAAATCCTGGCCAGTCATCTGCCTATCTCCTTGCCTTCCCTGGCAGAGTGATTTTCCTCTGCTCCCCATCCAGTAGTAGCCGGGGCTAGAAGATTAAGACTTGACAGGCTGTGAGGCGGTCGGCGACGGGCCGAGAGTCGCTGATGTTGCCATTACTAGTAAAGAAAAAGTATGTCCCCGGATTTAATTTAAAAAATCTGGTCACCTTAACCTAAGGGGCTTACTTCAAGTTCAAATGGTGTAAACTAGGTACAATAAATAATAAGATGTCCGAAACACGGGTAACATTTTATAGTTGGTTCTACATCCTAAATGATAACCTCAATATTCCGGTTTCCTCTGAGAAGTTTTAGCTTACAGGACAAACTTTCTTTCCTACAATTCTTCTTACAGGGAGATTTATTACATCCCGTATAAACAGGAAACAAACTGTTTAATTAGAAAGATTCATATTGATTTCCTCTGCGAGATAGAATAATAGACACAAGCCAAGCTAAAGTATGCAGTAAATAGACAACTTTTTTTTGCTGGCTATCTAAACCTATAGGAAATAGGGATGAGCTTTGCGTTCGGTACGAACGTATGTTCGACTTGAACATTGTCTGTTCGTACGTTCGAAGAAATTCAAACAAAAGCGGTCATTCGCGCCAATTTGAGTGACGCAAAACGACCAATAATTCACTGCGGCATTGCGCGCTGATGATTGGCCAAGCATGCTGTATGTCCCGCATGCTTGGCCAATTACAGAGCGCAAAAAACGGAGAGCCATTATTGGCCAAAGCCTGGGTGGCTTTGGCCAATTATGGCTCAGGGCTTTAGCACACGCCCCACACTATATAAGGCCGCTAGGCGGCCTCGTGTAGTGTGTTCCGGCTTGTTAATGAAAGCAGTCAGAGAGACAGAGAGATTGTCTTTTTATATAGCTAGATAGAGCAGGCAGGCTAGTCAGTTTAGCTTAATTTACAGTGTGTAGAGGATATATATACATCCCTAGGAGTTGTACATATATTTATACACTGAATAGCTTATATAGATCAGTTCTTCCTAATTTACTGGCAGGCAGGTGATTGTGCTATTTAAAGACGTTATCACAGGTATAGACACCCAGCAGGTACAATATTTAAACAATTTATTTTTATTTTTTATTTAAGCATCAATAAAATCACTGCTCCTGAAGCAGCATAGGGCAAAGGGGAGGCAATTGACCCCCCCTGGAAAATCGAGAAGGATTGAAGAGTCTCGCAGCCATGGGCTGTCTGAGCGTTCCCGGGCCGGATGTCACGCAGACACATCGAGCAGAGTGAAGCCACCTCCCCCTCCAGTGTTTATGTGTACAGAGTTGGAGGGAACCTGCTGTGACCCGGCCGTGCTGATGGCTAAATGGGATGGGGGGAGGGGAGGTCCATCTGTGCTGAAGGGGGGGTCTGTGCTGAATAGAGGGGTCTGTGCAGATTGGGGGGGCTGTGCTGAAGGGGGGGTCCATCTGTGCTGAATAGAGGGGTCTGTGCAGAATGGGGGGTCTGTGCTGATGGAGGGTTCTGTGCTGAAGGTGGGGGGGGGTCTCTGCTGAAGGGGGTCTGTACATTCTCTAGGCAATATTTATATGGGCATGGAGTGAAGCTGAATTATCTCAAGAGCTATTTCACACTGCCAACTGGCCACATTATCGGTAAAGCGTTGCTAAAAAGTGCCGCTTTGCCATCGTTTTAGCTGCATTATTTGGCCGCTAGCGGAGTGCTTTTAATCCCTGCTAGCATTTGAAGAAAGGGTTAAATGTGTATCGCCGCTGCGGAAGCGCCCCCCAAAAGATTTCAGCGGACGCCCATGACCAGGTCCCTTTTAAAGCAAACTTTCACTTAAAAGCAGAAGTGCCAATCATCTTCCTCTTCCCCTAACCTTAAACAGAAACTGAGCCTAGTGCCTGTATACACGCTACACATATGACAAAGCCCTTGTACCCACAACATACTGTATATACTCCTATAAGCCGACCCGAATATAAGCCGAGGCACCTAATTTTACCACAAAAAAATGGGAAAACTTATTGACTCGAAAATAAGCCTATGGTGTCCATGTGCATGCCTTTCTGTGTCCATGTGCATGCCTCACTGTGCCCATGCCTCACTGTGCCCATGCCTCACTGTGCCCATGCCTCACTGTGCCCATATGCCTTACTGTGCCCATGCCTCACTGTGTCCATGACTAGACTTATGTTTAACATGGGAGTATATAGAACCTACGGCCAGCCAGTACCGGGTCCTCAAAGTTACCGGAGAAATTACCGTTTAACATGGGAGTCTATGGAGGGGGTGCCCAACTTTGAAAAATCGGTGCTCCCTGGCCATATGTCCCCCGGACAACAAACTTTGCACACTTGTAGAGGAAGAGTGGGGCTATATGTGTGCCAAGTGAGCTGGTACCGGGTCCCCAAAGTCTAGAAGATCAGGTACAAAAAGGTGACTTGAGTATAAGCCGAGGGGGGCATTTTTAGCACAAAATAATGTGCTTAAAAACTTGGCTTATACTCGAGTATATACGGTACTTCTAATTACTGTGCCACAAGTGACAGTCTCACAAACATGCATAAACCTCAGGACAAGGGATAATTTTAGAAAATTAAAACTTTAATTTACATATGCTTGTCTGCTCACAAAAATATATAATGCTGTCTTACTCAGCCTACCTTAAAGTAGAACTTAATTAAAGCCAGAAATGTTTGAGATAATGAACACTTTGGTCAGGGCTATGTATTGTACAGTATGGGCCAGATTCAGGTAGAAGTTACACGGCTTATCTGTAGATAAGCCGCGTAACTTCTAACCTACGCCGTCGTATCTGTTTTCTGTATTCAGAAAACAAGATACTCCGGGATTGAGTTCAGATACGAGCGGCGTAATTGTATTTCACCGTCGTATCGGAACTGCAATTTTAAAATGGCCGCTAGGGGCGTTCCCGCTGATTTACACCAAGAATATGTAAATCAGCGAGATACGCCAATTCACGATCGTACGCGGGCCCGACGCTGTGACTTTACAACGTTTCCGTAAGCGATACGCAGCGTAAAGAAAAACATGCCCCCCTAGGTGGCGTATCCTATGTTAAGTATGGCCGTCGTTCCCGCGTCGAATTGAAAAAGTTTCACGTCGTTTGCGTAACTCGTCCGTGAATAGGGATTGACGTCATTGACGTTCACGTAGAAAACACTGTCCTAATGTGGAGCATGCGCACTGGGATACATTGATGGCCAGCGCATGCGCAGTGCGTTCGCGCCTAGTTTAAATACTACACGCCCCCTACCCGCCCAATTTGAATTCCGCCGGCCCATTTTCGCTATGCTGCCGCAACTTTAGGAGCAAGTGCTTTGTGAATACAATACTTTCTCCTAAAGTTTTGGCGGAGTAACGTAAATAAGCAACGTTACGCCAGAATAAAGATTCGCCCATCTACCTGAATCTGGCCCTATATGTATATCTAGTGCAGGAGTAAGGAGTAAAGTTGCCCATAGAGTAATCATTTAAATTAAATTAGATTAAAAAAAGTGATCCAAGCTTACAACAGCACCCGTAGTTCTGGCTATGATGGGGCCCCCCTGCAACTGTGGCCCCTGGGGTGCCCATGCATTAAGATGGCCCTGCATGGGGTCAAATACAAATGTTCAGGTTTCCAAGTTTGCACACTGTTGCCATTAAGAATACATCCTCCTTGTTTGATTTTTTTAATTCATTTTTTGGGGTGAAGAATGCAGCAGGAGGTGCTGGAAGAAGCAACCATGGCCGGGAACTCATAGAACTCCCAACAGAAAGGAACAGATTGATAAACTATGGCAGGGAGATGATACTGCTAATGCCCCGTACACATGATCGGAAATTCCAACAAGAAAAGTTCGATGTGAGCTTTTGTGTAGGCCCCATCAGACTTTTTCTGTTGGAATTTCCCACAGCTAAAATCTGATGCCGCGTACACACAATCATTTTTCGGGTTGTAAAAAAACAACGTTTTTCAGCCTCTAGAAAAAATGTTTTTTCCAACTTCATCATTAAAATGGCCTTGCCTACACAGGATCGTTAAAAAAAAATGCTCTAGCAAAGCGCGGTGATGTACAACGCGTACGACGGCATCCATTCGGATGACACCACCCTTTGGGCTGCTTTAGCTGATTTTGTGTTAGTAAAAGACGATTCGCGCTTTTCTGTCTGTTACAGCGTGATGAATGTGCTTACTCCATTATGAACGTCTCCCGTCTCATAACTTGCTTCTGAGCATGCGCGGGTTTTTCACGTCGTTAAAGCCCACACATGATAATTTTTTACAACCCGAAAAACGGCATTGTTTAAAATGTCGTTAAAAAATGCAGCATGTTCGAATTTTTTTTTTTTGTCGTTTTTCAGAACCAGAAAAATGATGTGAAGCCCACACACGATCGTTTTAAATGACATTTTTTAAAAATTTATTTTTTTACATGCCGAAAAATGATCGTGTGTACGCGGCATGAGAGTTGGTTTTTTAAATTTTCCGCCGGGAAAAATTCTTGTTGGAAATTCCAATCGTATGCAATTCCGATGCGCAAAAAAACATGCATGCTCGGAATCAATTCGATGCATGCTCGGAATCATTGAACTTAATTTTTCTCGGCTGGTTGTAGTGTTTTACGTCACCGTGTTATTGACGGTCGGAATTTTGTTTGACCTTGTGTATGCAACACAAGTTTGAGCCAAAATTCTGTCAGAATTTGTCGGAATTTCCGATCGTGTGCACGCGGCATAAGAGTTTCCAAAACATATTAGAAGCCAGAAGCTGACTCAGTCCACCAGACTCAACCTATATCTAAAAATATCACTTTTGGGTGGACTGACCCTTTAATAACAAGATGCAAACAGCAACTAACAGTCTCTCTTGTCAGCACATTCCTCTTTCTCTGGAAAGGAGAAGAAAAACTATTGTGGGAACATTTCAATAATTTGGTGTATGATGAATTCTGAGCCAAGTTACGCAAGAATATCAGACCCGTTCCAAAAGTCCTGCTGGCCTGCTATCTTGTTATCATTTATTAAGATATCTTTTTTTATATGAAAAAATTGTCAAGTAACACGACTACTACAGAATTGGCTGAAATTTCGCACACTGGAAAGGTTTCCAAAAATAGCAAAACAGCGCTGAGAAATGAGGGCAGGGATAATAATTTGCATTCCACTTACAAGAGACGTGGAAGGGAAGTTGTTTAGGCAGTGTAGTGCAGAACACTATGTTCAGCGCCGTAGTTCTAAAACACAGAACAAGTTTTTGAACTTCCAAAGCAGCAGTTCTCTTATCGTATGAATCTTCTTAAACGTGTCACTATGAATGAAGGGCTATAACCACAAAGAAGACACGTTTTTATCTCTATAAACAAGGGTTCTCCAAACTTTCTAAACAAAGGGTCGGTGTACTGTCCATCAGACCTGTGGTCAGTGGGGGGGAATAGTGCCCCATCGCTGGTGTCAGTCAGAGGACTAGTACTCCATTGTTTTTTTAGGGTTGTCCCGATACCACTTTTTTAGGACCGAGTACAAGTACCGATACTTTTTTTCAAGCAGTCGCCGATACCGAATACCGATACTTTTTTTAAATGTCCCCCACAAATGCAGCCATGTCCCCCACATATGCAGCCATGTCCCCCACATATGCAGCCATGTCCCCCACATATGGAGCCATGTCTGCCACATATGCAGCCATGTCTCCCACAAATGCAGCCATGTCCCCCACATATGCGGGCATGTCCCCCACATATGCGGCCATGTCCCCCACAAATGCAGCCATGTCCCCCACAAATGCAGCCATGTCCCCCACATATGCAGCCATGTCCCCCACATATGCAGCCATGTCCCCCACATATGCAGCCATGTCCGCCACATATGCAGCCATGTCCCCCACAAATGCAGCCATGTCCCCCACATATGCGGGCATGTCCCCCACATATGCAGCCATGTCCCCCACAAATGCAGCCATGTCCCCCACAAATGCAGCCATGTCCCCACAAATGCAGCCATGTCACCCACATATGCAGCCATGTCACCCACAAATGCAGCCATGTCACCCACAAATGCAGCCATGTCACCCATATATGCAGTCATGTCACCCATATATGCAGCCATGTCACCCCTACCTAGCCACCGCCGCCCGGGGAACATCACAGCATTCATTTGAATAGCTGTAGTGTTCCCGCCCGTATAGACACTCCCCCTTGCTCGGGATTGGACAGATCACGATCACCCATCCAATCCCGAGCAAGGGGGAGTGTCTATACGGGCGGGAACACTACAGCTATTCAAATGAATGCTGTGATGTTCCCGCATGATGTTTAACCCATGCGGCGGCGGGTTTCGATGCGGCGGCGGCAGCGGCGGGGGGGGGGGGGGGGTCGGACGGACGGACGGACGGACGGATGGAAAAAGTATTCTATTCTGGTATCGGAGGTATTTGCGGGAGTATTTGTGGTATCGGTATCGGGACAACCCTAGTTTTTTTGTTTTGTTTTTCAATAAAACAAAGAAGTAAAAAGATACACTATATTACCAGAAGTATTGGAATACCTTTACACGCACATAAATGTTAATGGCATCCCAGTCTTAAGCTGGATACACACTATTCAATTTTCTGTGGATTTTTTCCTTCAGATTTACCAAAACCATATAATATGAGGTCAAATCTTAAGAGTTTAAATTTGTATGTGTAGCGCCCTGCTCCTGTTGGGTAGGAGCTATTTGTAAAATTTAGGTTATCTGAGCTGTAGTTTAGCTCGGAATGATTATGTCAAATTATTGGTTTCTGTTCCAGTTTAGCTGCGTTGCACATTTTCCACATGACTGTAGGTGTTGCTGTCACCACGGGTCAAGGTTGGAAATGCAGCAGGCTGGGTGTATTGAGTATTCTTTGACCAGAAGCAGCCCAGTGGGCGTGGTCTCCACCGCTGTGCATTCTGTGAGAGGGTACTTAAGGGACAGACGCCGTTTTGGCGGGGTCTTCCGATCCTGACCCGATGGCCCTCCTGGCCTCAGGGATGTGTTAGCAGTTTTTGTGGTCTCGGGGCCTGCTGGCCCGAGGCTCCGCTACTGAGAGTAGGCCCAGGAGTTTCTGGGGCATACTGGTCCAGGGGTGGTCCTGTGCTGTCTTGCCTGCAGGAAGAAGCCGAACAATTGGGGACTCAATTGGAGGACGCATCCTGGTCAGTTTACCACACAGTGCTGCCGGCTGGCTGAAAGATCCTTGTACTGTGTAGCTGTGTCTTTGGAACTTTGCAAAGTGTGTGTGTGGCTACACTGTCCTGTGGCAGAGGACTGTGCAACGACTCGACTGCACTCATCAAGTCTGTGGCAGAGACTTTTGAACCAGCTTCGCACAGGCTGCTAGGTCAGTGAGAGAGGCCTATCCGGTGGTTGCTGAATCCAGTGTGGAAACGGTTTGTCCATTGGATCCAAGAATGTACCAGTGATCCGCAAAGCAAGGTACCTGAATCTCCCCTACCCTCCATCCCTCTGTCTGAGTTTGTTTAATAAAACCTTGGAAGAACAAAGACCAAGTGTTGGTGCAGACATTTGTGAATAACTCTTCAAGGAGGCCCTAAGACGAATGCGGTGAACGGTGAGGTAACAGCAGGCCCAAAATATAATCCAGCAGCTCCTATGGGGGTAGTGCTACATATGCAATCAGGTAGGCCCTGGCACTACACGGTTTTGGTAAGTCTAAAGGAAATCTGACAACAAAAGTTGTATAGTGTGTATGGGGTCTAAGTCTGTAGGGTTCAATATTGAGTTGGCCCACGCTTTGCAGCTATAACAGCTTCAACTCTTCTGGGAAGGCTGTCCACAAGGTTTAGGAGTGTGCCTATTGGAATGTTTGACCATTCTTCCAGAAGAGCATTTGTGAGGTCAGGTAATTGTTAACAGGAAAGGAAAGCACTTTTATGGCCGAAGAGACATCGGCCATAAAAGGCTACCTGCTAACAATTATAAGTTGAGTTCAACTTTATTAAAATAAGGCAATACTAAAAAGTTGATTTCTAATTGGTTGCCACTGGGTGTCTCAACGTTGCACATTGCTCTGTGGTAAACAAACGCTACCATGTTAATTAACAGATATATACATCCCACATTCATTTCTGAAGAACGCTAATCTCATTACCGCTCCAAGATTATTAATTACCAGACAATCAATAAAGTGATTACTGGAATAAACCAACCAGCATCAACACTGTAAAATGTCTGTCCATAGAGCAAACCTGTGCTTTTGCTTCAATGCACCGTTCCTTAATCCCCCTCCCCCACCAGAAAATACCCAGAATCCCGAAGCTTGGCTCTCACCCATCTACCTCTCATGTGACCAACGCAAAGCTTTCTTCCTTTGCTCCTAGTGACTGAAGTGTGAAGGAAAGACGTTAGGGAGGGGGGACATTGAAGCAAACCTGTTGCCTTGTGGAAAAGTGGGAAAAACTGCGCTAGAGCCCAAAATGAAAGAAAAGCTGCTAGCACTCAAACAAACAAAGTCTGGCATAAATGGTGGATTAGTGCAGCGCTAATAATCAACAATATAAAACGTGCATACTAAAACTAGCACAATGTGAATTGTGAAGTATAAACAAATATATAAATAATATGAACTGGCAAAAAAAGTTCAGAGAAGCAAGTGAGCTTCAAATAGCAATATAAGAAAAGTCCATGTGAAGAAAAACGCAATGAAAGGAAAATCTTGCCATTGGTTGGCTCGGGAAGGAAAACAAGTTGTCTGCCAATTATCAACCAAACCTGTTGCCTTCCCTTGAATGAGCAAAGCAAAAGTTCTCTTAAAGGGGTTGTGTATGAAAAATGAGAAAACATAATCAACAGATTGCTCTGTGTTATCATTATGACCAGAGATATGTGTTTCACTCATCACTGTCCAGTTGTCATTGTTCACGCAACTCTCCTATCATAGGTGTGCGCAGCCTATTGCATTAGGGTGTGCACCCTAAAGCACTTACACATGTGTGTATGTATATATACAGTGGGTATAGAAAATAATCACATTTTGTTGCTTTGCAGCCTGAAATGAAGGCAGACAGTTTTATCCAGATATATTCACTCATCGCAACTTATAACATCTAAGTGAAAGGTAAAAGGATCACCCCCCTCCTAAAAAATTACTTGTAAACTCAATCTCAATGGCGCACAAGGCCATTTGACTTTCAACTGTGCTCAGATATGGTAATTTTGATTAGCTCAGCATGAAAAGAGCTTTCCTAGAGCATTTTCGTCCCTGGTAGTGCAACTGAAGAAAACACTCAACTATGGGTGGCACTGCACTGTCACCAGGATCTCCAGGACTACGTTGTGGACAGGCACAAGTCAGGAGATGGATACATAAAAAATGTAAAGGCTTTATCAATGCCTAGAAGCATAGTGAAGTATATTATTAGGAAGTGGAAGGTATTTGATACAACACAGATCTTCACTGGATCAGGACGTCACTGCAAACTGGATGAAAGGGCTGGGAGGAAACTGTTCAGAGAAGTTACCAAGAGGCCTACAGCACCTCTGACACAGTTGCAGGAATTTATGACAGAGTGGTCATTGTGTGCAAGTGACAACAATATCACAAACGTGGCTTGTATGGGGGGGGGGGGGGGTTGCAAAAAAAAAGCCACTTCTCAAGAAAGGCCACATGCAGTCGCCACTGAGCTTTGCCAAAACACACCGTGAAGATTGTGAGGTCACATGGAAAAAAAGGTGTTATGGTTAGATGAGACTAAAATATAATTATCTGCCCTCAACACCAAACTATATGTCTGGCAGAAAACCAATACAGCTCACCATCCAAAAAAACACCATTCCTAGTAAAGCATGGAGGTGGTAATATCCTGGTATGGGGGGTGTTTCTCTGCAGCAGGGACTTGAGCACTTGTCAGGATAGAAGGAAAGATGGATGGGGCAAAATATCATCTAATTCTTGAGGAAAATCTGCTGCCCTCTGCCAGAAAGTTGCCAACGGGAAGAAGATTTACCTTCCAACATGACCATGACCCAAAGTACACAACAACAATGACCTGACCACACAGTGGTTGAAGAAGGAAAAGGTGAATGTCCTTGCGTGGCCCAGTCAGAGGCCAGACTTAAACCCCATTGAAAATCTGTGGAATGACTTGAAGACTGCAGTCCACAAATGGTCACCATCAAATTTAACTGAACTTGAGCAGTTCTGCAGAGAATAGTGGGCAAATATTGTCTAGATGTGCAACGTTAGTAGAGACAAATCCCAACAGACAAAAGGCCGTAATTAAAGCAAAAGGTCCTTTTTCCAATTCAGTGATTATGATTGAGCCACCCATTGTGCTCTATGGGGAGGTGGGTGTCAGCATCCACTGACACCTGTCTGGCATCTGATCCGACAAGAATAGATGAAAACAGACTTATATGTTCACCATCCATCCAGTGGGTCAGCTCGGGTTACAATCGGATGAAACGGACATGCAGTCCATTTCCATCCAACCACCCAATCGAGAAGAGCGGGCTTCATCCTTTTCCTTTCTGCCTAAGGAGGCGGACAGGACCTGTCATTCACCTGCTCAGCGAGGATCATTGGAGAGAACCCCTGCTGAGCAGGCAGACTCCGCTCAGACAGATCCGCCCCCTGTGTAAGAGGCCTAAGAAATAAATAAATGTAAACAAACATTTTAAAATGTATTACCACATGGACAGTTTTAGTAGGGCACAGGTTGGTGTCAGTAGGATGGCGGGTGGTGACAGTCAGTAAAGCAGTGGACGTTGTCAGTAGGGCAGTAAGCTTTGTCAGTAGGGCAGAGGACGATGTCACTAGTCTTTTATTTATTTATTTTTACAATTCTTTTTAAATAATTTTTTACAATATTGTTTTTTATTTAATTTTTTTCAATTTTTTTTTTTTTTTTTAGGGGAGGC
Organism: Rana kukunoris; assembly: GCA_029574335.1. NCBI lineage: Eukaryota > Metazoa > Chordata > Amphibia > Anura > Ranidae > Rana > Rana kukunoris. The sequence continues at coordinate 534,026,889 of CM056052.1, read as the reverse complement.
TTTAGTGAAATTCAGGTATCAGGGGTCTAAACAGATCCATGATGTCTCACTTTTGAGACAGAGAAATGGACCGAGGACAGAGATTCCCCAATCCCCTTCTCTGTATGTCTAAGCTTCGCTGGACAATGAATCTATGGGAAGTATTCTGACAGCAGCATTTTTGTTTCGTTTTTTCGTTCAACCCACTGGTTATACGATTACTAATTTATGAGCTGCCTTACTGGCCAGATCCATGGGTGAAACAAAAAAGCAAAAAGAAAACTAAAGCTTATTGAGAAAACAAAAAACAAAAAAAAGCAAACTAATGCAGCATCACATCTAAAAACTGCAAAATAACAAAATTTGTGTTCTGGGGTTTAAATTGGTTATATCTCCAACTGTGTTTTATTTCTTACTAGACTTGGAAAGAATCTTTGCTATGCACAGTTTAAAAAAAATAAACACAGAATAACTGTAAAACCACAACTAAGGCCCCTTTCACATGAGCGGACGAACGGTCCCCTAATTACAAGGACTTGTAATATGTCCCTATGGGAGCGGATCCGTTACCTAAGATCCGCGTCCGTCTGGATCCGTTTTGCGGACGGAAGAAAACACAATTTTTCTTCCGTCTGGTGGATCGGATCGGATGCAAACGGACAGACGGTCCGTTTCAATCCGATTCCCCATAGGGGATAGCGGAGGAGAGACAGGGCGGTCCCTGCACAGTGTTCGGGGACCGCCCTGTCCGCCGACAGCTGAGCGGGATCCCCCGCTGAGCCGACGGACACACACGGAGCGGACCGAAAAATTGTCCGCTCCGTGTGAAAGGAGCCTAATACAAGGGAATCCTTGTAGCCTAAGCAAAACAACAACTCCTTAATTCATTGGAAAAAAAATTAAAATACATTTGCAAACATCAGATTTGGGCAAAAACTTTATATATATATATATATATATATATATATATATATATATATATATATATATATAGATCTATATGTATGTATATATATATATATATATATATATATACATACAAAAAGAAGAGGAAAGAAAACAATAAAACAACATTACTGAAACAAATAAATAAAATAAGCAAATAAATAAAAAAATATATAATATAAATAAAATAAATATAAAATTAATATATCAAATAAAAAAAATGTATTTAATATATACACACACACATATATATATTTCTATGCCTATAATTATCCACCTTTCTTTGGAAGTATGCTTTTTATGCATGAGTGCAAAGAAAATAAAACTTTAGGCATTTAACAAATCTGAACATTATGAGCATCTGTTATAAACAAGGCTCTAAGAAAAAAAAACGTGGTTGAGAACTTACACAAGCATTTAATCTGCATGCACTCCAGTCTTCCAGTAAAAATGTTCAGCCCCGTGGATACTGAAGTTCTCCAGCTGTGACCGTGAATCACACAACAGCAGAGCTTCATAAAATGGCAGGAGGAACATGAGTTTTATCAGAAAGCTAAATCAGCCATAAAGGCTGTACCAGTGGGAAGGTCATCTCAGGGCTTTGGGCTATAAAGTACTGCCAAGCTTTGTGTGGAGCTTCGCATAACCCAATATGCATGGATTAATACATCCCCCTCGTTTGTGAGCCATCAATGCTCCCGGTAGACGCACACTTCATTAAATCTCTCCGCTCTCCAGTCCTTCATATTTATAGTGTTTTCAGTAGCGCACAATACGATACCCACAAAATTGAGATAACTCCTACCTCAGGTTGTTCGCGGCCTGAATTATTTTAGCTTTTTTCTTGGAAGATACATAGTTAGTCTGGTTGAAAAAAGACACAAAGTACATCTAATTCAACCAATAAAAAGGGGAAAACAAAACTATGGCCCGGATTCACATACCTTGGCAGATATATATGCTGGCGTAGCGTATCTTCTTTACGCTACGCCGGCTCAACGCAGAGAGGGAAGCATGGAATTCACAAAGCAAATGCTCCCAACGTTGCGTCGGCGTAGCGTATATTCGTCGGCGTAAGCCGCCGTAAGTCCAAGTAGGTGGAAGTGGGTGTGATACATTTAAATGAAGCGTGACCTCATGCAAATGATGGGCTGAGCTTCAAACAAGTACTTAAAATCTACGGCGCATGTGTCGTACCTTGGACGCATCCCAGTGCGCATGCTCACTATAACGTCGAAACAACTGGCTAAGATACGTCGAATCACCTAAGACGTGAACGTAACCTACGCCCAGCCCTATTCACGTACAACATAAACTACGTAAAATTGGACGGCGTTCAATCCCTGGTCCATACCTTTGCATGAGTTGCTCCTCCAATATGGGGAATAACTTTACGCCGGACGTAACCCTTACGCAAATCGCTTAAAACATGCGCCAGGCGCAAGTACATTCGTGAATCGGCGTATCTCACTCATTTGCATATTTGCATCGCAAATCAATGGGTGTGCCAAATGCATCCAGCGTAAATATGCGCCCACTATATGCCGGCGTAGGCAAGTTACGTTGGATGGATGAAGTCAGTTTTTTGGCGTATCTTAGTTCTAAGGGTACAGCACACAGATACGATGGCGCATATTTACACTTACCTGGCGTATCTCGAGATACGTCGGCGTAAGTGCTTTGTGAATCCGGAATGTCCACGACAGGTGTCTCTTTCTGTGTTCTTTATTACCCAGCCAGGTAAAAAAAAACTTGTGATGAAGTGTAGAGGTGAATTAGAAGGAGAAATCGCAGACTCAAGCGTAACAATAGGCAAACATTCCTGCCCCCAACAATGCTTTGTATTCTTCGCCACTTCAGACAGAGTGGGTATAGCGTACCTGGACAGGCCCCTCTCACTGACCTGGCAGCCAGAGTATCACTCGAACTTGAAGGGAAAAGTCTCTGCCACAGACCCTCTGCCACAGGCCTTCTCTGTGATTGTGATTACAGAGATGATTCTCCTTGATAGAATTGCGTCTGGATCTCCTTCAGATAGTTTTCAGGTACCGACTGAGAGGTGACCAGTCTCTCAGTGTCCAACTACCTTGATCCCCGGGGGTTTGTCGAGACCCTATTGCAGTGATGGCGAACCTTGGCACCCCAGATGTTTTGGAACTACATTTCCCATGATGCTCCACTACACTGCAGAGTGCATGAGCATCATGGGAAATGTAGTTCCAAAAAATCTGGGGTGCCGAGGTTCGCCATCACTGCCCTATTGGATCGCCAGCCTCTCATTGACTCTCCTCAGATGGACTCCCATTACGCCAGGGCGCCGTGATGCACAGCCAGCCTAAAGGTGTGTGCCGCACTCCGAAGAAGAACCCAGAACAAATGGCGTCTGCACCATAAATACCCTCCCCCAGCATGCACAGCGAGGCTGAACCCTCCTGATAGGCTGCTAGGGAAGAGCACCCAAACTTCGACTCCACTGCTGCCACCCATCGCCCTGGGGTAGAAACTACACCCCAGTAACAATAGCCAGCCCACAGCATAGCCAAGCGGAGACAGAGACCAGTTTTGAACATATTGACTGGATCAGAGTCAGTTAACACTCTGATCCCTCTCTAAATTTGACTAGCACCGGTACCTTTTAAGTAATCAGGCACTACATGTACATTTAGGAAATAATCCAGGCCTTTTTCAAAGCAATCTACTGAGCCAATGTCAGGGCTGGGCTCTTAGAAGTTCTCTTCTCTGTGCTCAGGCTGCTCAGCTGTTGGATCATTGCCAGCACTCATTGATTCCTCAGCAGCTCACCTGGTTATCATTTTCTGCCTGTCAGTCCTGTCTACAGCCAGCCCCTTCTGGCTATTTAAACTGCATTGTTCATTCCTTCCCTGCCTTCGCCTGGTCAACATATCTGGACTTTCTCTGCTGTGTTCCTGTGAAAGACTTTGCCTGTGTGACGTCCCTTTTGGTTCCCGTTCCTGCTCTTCTGCCTCCGACTATGCTGATCTCTGGTTTCTGGATTACTGGCTCGTCTGACTACCTGCTTTGGCTTCCTATAGCTGGCTTATGTTTTGACTACTTTATTGATCTGTACCATTTTTACCCTTACATTTAAAGGTGTGATTTTTACAGCATTTCTGTCTCAGTCTGATTCATGGGTCCTGACAGCTGGCCAGAACCATCTCTGCAGGGAGCCTATTCCACATGTTCACAGCTCTTACTGTGAAGAAACCTTTCCGTATTTGGAGATTAAATCTCTTTTCCTCTAGACGTAAACAGTGTCCCCTTGTCCTCTGTGATGACCTTAAAGTGAATAACTCAACACCAAGTTCACTATACAGACCCCTTATGTATTTGTACATGTTGATCATATACCCCCCTTATTCTCCTCTTCTCAAGAGGGAATTTATTCAGTTCCTCTAATCTTTCCTCATAGCTGAGCTCCTCCATGCCTCTTATCAGTTTGATTGCTCTTCTCTGCACTTTCTTCGGTTCCCAGATATCTTTTTTGAGAACTGGTTCCCAAAACAAAACTGAACTGCATATTCCAGATGAGGTCTACTATTGATTTGTATGGGGGGGGGGGGAATGATATCTCTCTCTGGAGTCCATACCTCTCTTAATACAAAAAAAAGGATTTTGCTCGCTTTGGAAACCGCAGCTTGGCATTGCATGCTATTATTAAGCTTATGATCTACCAGAACACCCAGATATCCCCCATTGATTCCCTCAGTTGTACTCCCCTAATATGTATGATGCATGCATATTCTTAGCCCCCAAGTGCATAACTTTACATTTATCAACATTAAACCTCATTTGCCACATAGTCACCCAATTAGACAGAGCATTGAGGTCGGCTTGTAAGTTGGAGATATCCTGTAAGGAAGTTATTCCACTGCATAGCTAGCTTGTATTGGAAGTAGTACAAAGTGTTTAAAGGGTGCAAAACTGTTCTTAGAAATTGTTAAAGGTATTTATAGAGGACCGACAATTTACACCAGGGGTGCCCAACCTTTTGCAGAGCAAGGGCCACTTGGTAACCGGTCACGGGCCACAATTAGCAGAGCAGGTGGATGGCAGCCCACTCGACTCTATAGAGCCCACTGTACTCTCAGCACACCAAACTCGCAGGTAATAACAGTCTATGGCTCAGTGCAGTTAACCCACAGGTGCACTTCTCTGCACCTGTGGATTCATTTGAAAGCAGCCCAGTAACCACTGCAGAACAGATATGCCCATAGATACACTGTGATTTTTAGTAATAAACTTACCTTTAATAACAGTATTATTATTATTAGATACTGGACTTCAAATTTCCAGTCCCCACTTTTTTTTCTGAGGCACAGCGCCAGGGATTGGAGTGTGGGCAGACACAGAGGGGTAGGGGTGAGAGGAAGAGGAGAAAATCGAGCCCTCTCTTCTCTCCTGTCTGTGTGTGTGTGGGGGCAGGGGGAGTCGATTGTTAGTGTTGACTTTGGGCAGTGTGAAAGAGAGTGTAACAGACACTCTCCAGTTAGACAACTGCAGCAACCAACCCTGCTGGGAAGCCATAGTATGTCTGAATAATGTGTCTTGGTTTTCGGCAGTTTGAAACCCGAACACATGATTCCAAACCCAAACTGTCCAGGTGAATCCTGGACAGGTAGCAACCCCAATCAGCACAGTGATGTAGTGGATAGCACTTTCACCTACCAGTGAACAGGGTTGTTGGTTCCAATCCGGACCATGACACCCTCTGCCTGGAGTTTGCATGTTCTCCCTGTGCTTGTGTGGGTTTCCTCCGGGTACTCCAGTTTTCTTCCATACTCTAAAGACATGCTTGTAGGTTAATAGGATCCTGTCTAAATTGGCCCTAGAGGCAGGTGTCAAAAAGGTGTGTGTGGAGATCAGTGACCTAAGGTGCCACACGATGAGTGCCCCTTTCAAACACTCGTGCAATGTATGTCACCCCTGGACTGCCACTCCAGGGGCACTATCTCCACAGGCTTTTCAATGGTCCCCGACCTCTGGTCCGGACCAGCAGCACCCTTCCCAGCCAGGAAGGTAGGAGAAGAGGTCAGGGGGGGGCCCACCTAAGCAGGCTACTACCCACAACCCCCATCTCTCCCACCCAATTACATTCGGAAAATACTACCCGCCCCTCCCGGCGAAAGGAGGAGAAGGGGTTCTCTCCCGAACAACTGACTGGGGCAAGCACCACCAAATCCAGGCCAGAGGCCAGGGGCCCAGCCCTCCAGCTTCGACCTCATGCCTCTCTGTCCCGATCAGAAGGCTTTCACCTCCATGCCAACAGGCTTAGCGTTTGCCATTCCTTTCCCCCTCGCCGGGTACTGGGGACAGTCAGCATAGCACCACCTACTGGCAACTGATAAGAACAGATTCTACACTTGATCTTAGCCTAAAGGCTGAGAAGTGATATAAGTACCTGTAACAAATAAAGTAAAAGAAAATCACAAATTTTGGTTTGTCTCCAGAAAAGTAATAGAGGGGGAAATCTTCCAATGTGGACATCAGTTCTGGTGAGCTGGGGGTTCGCAAGAAATTCCCTTAATTTGCAAAGATTTCCAGAGACAAGAAGTGAAGGGAAATCTTAAAAATGAGACACAGATGGTAAAAAAAAAGTTTTCCCTATAGTTCTAGTACTTTAAACTGTTACCCAGAACCCTGCATTCACTATATCTGGTCTCCCACAGTACACAGAACATGGAAATGCAATTATTTTAGATATATATAAACTGCTAAATACCTTTTCTCATCAGCAGTATATAGCAGTCTTGTGACTTCTGTCAGTGTCTGGTTAAAGCTTGTAGGAGGAGGTTTCATTCTCATCTGACTGTTATACAGGGGCGGACTGACCATTGGGGCTCTCGGGCACTTTCCGAGGGCCCCATGCCACTAGGGGGCTCCATCAGGGTTGCCAGGCTCAATAAAACCAGGGACAGTATGTAAAAATCTGTGGGCCCGATTCAGAAACGAATTATGCCAGCGTATCTACAGATACACCGGCGTAATTCGTATTTCCCGCCAGCGTATCATTGTTTTCTATTCAGAAAACATGATACGCTGGTTTCAGGCTAAGATCTGACTGGCGTAAGTCACTTACACAGTCGGATCTTAAATGTATTCTTACGCCGGCCGCTAGGTGGCGTTTACGTCGATTTCTCATTTGCCCATGCAAATGAGAAAGAAACGGCGATTCACGAGCGGACTTGCGACGGCGCGTCGTTTTTTACGTCGTTTGCGTAAGCGTTAGCCGGCGGAAGGTTACCCCTGCTGTAGCAGGCGCAGCCAATGTTAAGTATGGACGTCGGGAACGCGTAGAATTTGCCGTCGGCTACGTCGTTTGCGTAACTCGTTCGGGAATGGGGCTCGACGTTCACGTCGTTTACATTGATAAAAATCTACGTGATTTTGCGCATGCGCACTGGGAACGTCCACGGACGGCGCATGCGCCGTCCAAAGAAAACGTGAATGATGTGGGGTCATGATTCATTTACATGAATCACGCCCCCACTCCATTCATTTGAATTGCGCGGCCTTACGCCGTGCAGTTTACGCTACGCCGCCGCATAGTTTGGAGCAAGTGCTTTCTGAATAAGGCACTTGCCCATAATATTTGCGGCGGCGTAGTGTAAACACCATACGCTACGCCGCCGGACAGATACGCAAAAGGTATCTGAATCGGGCCCCGTGTTTTTTTTTTTACATCTGTCCCTGATATGTCAGAAACCGACATGCTTTTGATGTGAAAATCCTGAGATTTTAGCTGCCCTGCCTCTGCACTGCCTCCTGGCATGGTGACCATCTGTAAGCCCGGGGGGGCCCATAATCTTCTATTGCCCGGGGGCCCCATGAGTTGTCAGTCCGACCCTGCTGTTATATGAGGCTGCAGGACCCCTGACCCTCTGTCTGGACAGTGCTGATTAGCTCTGTGCAGATCACATGCACCCTCCCAAGCAAAATAATAATTCTCTAGTAATACACACCAAACTGAGCATGTGCAGAGTCCCCCCAAGGCTTTGTTCTATTAGGAAATGGCTTGGGGACAGTAAAAGAAGGGGAGAATCAGAGAAGACACGATCAAACAGCTTTTTCACACAATGCGGAGGATTACCCCTTAGGTTCCACCGTGAGTATAACAAGCATACTTTACTGACTTTACTGTAGTGGGTTTAGTAACACTTTAAGGATTGTAGTGCTCAAAATAGTGGCTTTTCAGCAGGCAGCCATTGCTTTGTGTTCACCTTCAAAGTATCCTTTTTGTGCATGTGAAATGTTCAGGATTGTTTGATGCCATGGGAAACAAAGTTGTTAAGACACGGAATGCTGTGCCAGTGTGACATTCCATAGACACAAGCTGCCAACCGCAGAAAACTACGGCAGGAAACTAAATCTGAGTTTTTCTTTCCTGTGCGTTGGACACTAAAATTCCTGCACCATGTATAAACCAACAAGACAAGTAGCTGTCAAATTCAACATTCATTTATGTCAGAACTAAACAAGGAATAAATGACTCGGTCATATGAAAATGACATGGCTGACAACCATTTCATTGTAATCGCATGCCTCATTTGCTATTTTACAAGAATAAATCTGTACATTTTTACCATGGTACTCATATGAAGCAGTGTTGCCAACCGTCCGTATTTTTACGGACAGTTCGTAAAAACGGGCACTTTTTTCCCCCGTTCGTAAATGTCCATGATTGCGGAAATGTGCCACTAAAAATAGCCGAGATGGGTTTGGCTTGGAAATGCGCATGGAGATTGGAGGCAGGGGGAGATGGTGGCTGCGGTGGCACAGCAGAGGGGGATGGAGGCAGCAGGGGGAGATTAGAGGCAGGGGGTCATGGTGGCTGCGGTGGCACAGCAGAGGGGGATGGAGGCAGCAGGGGGAGATTAGAGGCAGGGGGTGATGGTGGCTGCGGTGGCACAACAGAGGGGGATGGGGGCAGGGGAGATTGGAGACAGGGGGAGATTGGAGGTAAGGGGTGTTAGTGGCAGGGGTGATTGGAGGCAGGGGGTGTTGGAGGCACTGCAGAGGGGGATGGTGGCATCGCAGAGGGTGGGGGATGGAGACAGGGGTTGTTGGTGGCACATCAGAGGGGGATGGAGGCAGGGGGTGTTGGTGGCACTGCAGAGGGGGATGGTGGCATCACAGAGGGTGGAGGATGGAGACAGGGGTTGTTGGTGGCACAGCAGGGGATGATGGAGGCAGGGGGTGATTGGAGGCAGGGGGCCTGGGGGAGATTGAAGGCAGGGGGTGTTAGTGGCAGGGGGTGATCGGAGGCAGGGGGTGTTGGTGGCACCGCAGAGGGGGATTGTGCCATTGCAGAGGGTGGGGATGGAGGCAGGGGGTGTTGGTGGCACCGCAGAGGGGGATGGTGGCATTGCAGAGGGTGGGAATGGAGACAGGGGTTGTTGGTGACACCGCAGAGGGGGATGGAAGCAGGGGATGATTGCAGCAGGGGGTGATTGGAGGTGGGGCCTGGGGGAGATTGGAGGCAGGGGGAGATTGTGGAACCACAGAGGGGTTGAAGGCAGGTGGCTGTTCTTAGGGTCACAGGCGCCTGGGTGCAGAAATATTTCTGGCGCCCCCACATGGGCGTTGTAATTTTACTAACTCCTCCCCTTTACATCTCATTATACATCACATCTATAGATGGACTAGGGCAGGAATGGGCAGGGGCTGTGTATCCTCTGCAATCTATCATGCCATAAAACATCTAGAGCAGAGGCAGCCCAGAGCACGTGTAAAGGGATGCTGGGGATGCCATCCCCCAGCACACAGCACACTGAACACTGTGACTCACCTTGATTCTCTCTCTGTGCAGCCTGAGATAGAGATGGGAGTGGGAGGCATTCCAACTGGAGTTGGTGGAGACAGTGCGGGATCCAAGACTCCCAGTGTTAGGAATTAATTCCTGCACATCAGCACTCAACAGCCATTGAAAACTAGAACTCTCATGTCAGGAAGAGGAGTGGCCCCTCCACCCAAGCACTGCCAGACGGGACGGGCTGCCCTATGCTCACACATCAGTTCTGGATGGACATACACCTAAGCTCAGAACACTAGTTCTGGATGGACACAAACAAGGAGAGAAGGAGGGAGGGGAGAACTCTGGCACTTTGGCGCCCCCACCTCTGCAGGCGCTTGGGTGCAATTCACCCTGTGCACCCTGCCTAGGATCGGCCCTGTCTGGGGGAGATTGGAGGCAGGGGGAGATTGTGGCACCACAGAGGGGGGTGAAGGCAGGGGGTGTTGGTGGCAGAGGGGGATGGAGGCAGGGGTGATGTGACTAAATAATTTGCCCTTATATGGAAAATAACAAAAATATGTATTTACCTTAAATCACATTGCTATTTGCCTAGCCTACTTGTTTGTAGTTTAAATACTGAAATTTGCACCTAAAAATTTAATTTAGTAACTTTTGTGAAATGCCAGAATTTTTTTTGGCTGCGCCAGTAAATTTTGGGTGTCGTGCCAGTAAATTTCAATCTGGTATGTTGGCAACACTGATATTAAGGATGAGAAGGCTCAGCCTTCAATTAAGCCTCAACCATATGACCGAGCACTGCTGGCAGCAAGATCCTGCGTAAAAAGTGTCTTCCATGCTGTACCCAACGCTGTATCCTGGCCTAGGCCAACAAGTCCCAGGACTAGGGCAGCACTTTGCAGGGGGGCAGCATGAAAAGAGTCCCCGCCGGCTTGTGCTACACTGTTAGTGTAGTGCCAGTATTATAGGGCAGACTGGGCAGGGAGGCAAATTAATCTAGCGCCCCCATAAAGTAGCACCACTGCTTCCGGTATGCAGGCGGCTGGCATTCCGCAACTGGGGCGCTGCTTTTAATTTTGACTGTCCGATCATCCTGGACCACAAACCTTTATTACTGTTGTAACGGAATATGGCCCTAGTGGACATAAGGTGACCCTAGACCTAGGAGAATCTCAGTTCGTCACGGTTCATCCCGTTACAACTGTGCTATATGTTTTCTGCTGCACCATTGGCATGGTTATATCTTCTTAGTCCTCTCCATAAAATTATCAGAAATTTGTGCTTAAAGTAGAACTAAAAGGAACACTTTTTTTTTTTCATAGCCAAACAGGAAAATCTATGCAAACTAAAGGGGTTGTAAAGGAAAAAAATTCCTTTACCACCCGGAGTGTCGCTCCTCTCCCCCCTCTCTGCCGACTTCATGGCCGGGCACGCACTGCGCATGCATGAGCGGCGCTGCGCTCCCTGAGTGGATAGGCGATCTCCTGGGATCTGTCACATGTCCCAGGATATCGCCTAGAGGGAGGGGCTGCCTAAGGCGAGAGGAGAAGTCGCTGAGGCGGTCCCTGGGTGGAAGGAGGAAGTGGGACAGGAAGTCCCACTCCTACCGAAGCTCCCACTCCCCCCCCCCCCCCCCAAAAAATGACATGCCAAATGTGGCATGTAAGGGGGCAAGGAGTGCTTAACCACTTCCCGCCCGGTCAATGGTCAATTGACATCCAGGAAGTGGTTGTGAAATCCTGACTGGACGTCTATTGACATCCTGCAGGATTTCATGCCGGCGGGGGCGCGCAGCGCAGCGATGGGTGATGCGGGGTGTCAGCCTTGTCCAATCACGGCTGATCATGATGTAAACAGGAAGAGCCGTTGATCGGCTCTTTCTCACTCGCGTCTGACAGACACGAATAGAGAAGAGCCGATCGGTGGCTCTCCTGACAGGGGGGGTTTGCGCTGATTGTTTATCAGCGCAGCCCTCCCTCGGATGCCCACACTAGACCACCAGGGAGTGCTCCCCGGTGCTCAATAGAAAAAAAAAAAGACAATAAAAAAAAAAATTGAACACAAGCGATGCCAATCTGTGCCCACAAATGGGCACTGACTGGCAACATGGGCACTGACTGTAATGCCATCAGTGCCACTCCTCAGTGTCCATCAGTGCCACCCAGTGTCCATCAGTGCCACCTCTTAGTGCCCATCTATGCCCAGTGCCCACCTATCAGTGCCCATCAGTGCCACACATAAGTGCCCATCAGTGCCGCCCATGAGTGCCCATCAGTGCCGCCTATGAGTGCCCATTGCCACCTATGAGTGCCCATCAGTGCCGCCTATGAGTACCCATAAGTGCCGCCTATGAGTGCCCATGAGTGCAGCATACCAGCGCCGCCTATCGGTGCCCATCAGTGCCGCCTATCGGTGCCCATTTGTGTCGCCATATCAGTGCCCATAATTGAAGAAGAAAACGTACTTATTTACAAAAAAAATTACAGAAAAAAAAATCAAAACTTTTGGTCTTTTTTTAGTTGTTGCGCAAAAAATAAAAATCGCAGAGGTGATCAAATACCACCAAAAGAAAGCTCTATTTGTGGGAACAAAATGATAAAAATGTTATTTGGGTACAGTGCAGCACGACCACACAATTGTCATTCAAAGTGCAACAGTGCTGAAAGCTGAAAATTGACTTGGGCGGGAAGGTGCGTAAGTGCCCGGTATGGAAGTGGTTAAAGTGGAAGTTCCACTTTTGGGTGAAACTCCGGTTTTAAGGGGGTAAATATTTCCCGGGGTTGGTAAATGAAGTTGAAAATCCCACGGCCACAAAATCAAAATGTGAAAAAGTGGGGCTTTAATGGCCGATGCAGACAGCAGTAAAAACAAGATTTTGGTCAGGGTTCTACTTTAACCACTCGCCGCCCGCCAATGACATATTGACGTCCTCAGTATATTGAGCCGCTGCGCGCCCCCGGGGTGCACATCGCGGCAATCATTGCTGTAGGGTGTCATTCTGACACCCCGCAACACCGATCTAAGTAAAGTGTCTCCTACGGAGACTCTTTACCACGTGATCAGCCGTGTCCAATCACGGCTGATCACAATGTAAACAGGAAAAGCCGGTAATCGGCTTTTCCTCACTCGCATCTGTCAGACGTGAGTAAAGGAGAGCCGATCGGCTGCTCCTCTGACAGGGGGGTTTGCGCTGATTGATTATCAGCACAGCCCCCCCCCCCCACTGGACCACCAGGGATGCCACTAGTCCACCAGGGATGCCACTAGTCCACCAGGGATGCCCACCACAGATGCCACCAGGGATGCCCACCTAGACCACCAGGGATAACAAACACAAAGGATGCCAATCAGTGCCACAATGAATGCCAATCAGTGCCCACAATGGGCATCACTGATTGGCAGGCACTGATTGGCATCCATTAGTACAAAACATACAATAGTGCCACCTATAAGTGCCCATCTATGCCCATCTATGCTACCTTTCAGTGCCCACCCATGCCGCCTATCCGTGCCCATCCATGCCGCCTATCCGTGCCCATCCATGCTGCCTATCCGTGCCGCCTATCCATGCTGCCTATCCGTGCCCATCCATGTCGCCTATCCATGCCGTCTATCCATGCCCATCTGTGCTGCCTATCCGTGCCCATCCGTGCCGCCCATCAGTGCTGCATATTAGTGCCCATCAATGCCACCACATGAGTGCCACCTCATCAGTGCCCATCAGTGCCGCCTTATCAGTGCCTTCAGTGCAGTACGATCAGTGCCCATCATTATAGGAGAAAACGTACTTATTTACAATGTTTTATAACAGAAACAAAAAAAGAAAGTTTTTCTAAATTTTCAGTCATTTAAAAAAAAAAAAATTGCAGAAAATAAAAATCCCAGAGGTGATCTAATACCACCAAATAAAAACTCTATTTGTGGGAACAAAATGATAAAAATTTCGTTTGGGTACAGTGTAGCATGACCGCGCAATTGTCATTCAAAGTGCAACAGCTATGAGTAAGCACTGTATGATAGTGTGAAACGCGTCAACTTTTTCATCTGATTTTCTGCTGTGACATGTTACTTTTGTGACCAGTTTTATTAAAAAGGAATTTTTTTTTGGAGTGCGGCCGTCCTAGTTTTTCTCTTCAGTTTTGCAAAGTGCAACAGCGCTGAAAGCTAAAAATTGGTCTGGGCGGGAGGGATGGAAGCGGTTAACTGGTGACTGTTATTTTTGAAGGATCACATTTCTATAAAATACAAACCAAGAAGAAGCGCGCGCTTTGTATGGGCGACTCGCTCTGATCCGGTCAGATCGCGGCATGAATATTTTACAAACAAGATGCAGACACAATAGAACACCACGGCCTATACAGATCTGCTGCGCACCGTGACTGTCACATGACCTTTGGAGTGAATAACGGGAGTGGCGCTTACACAGCACAATTCTCTTTTTACATTTGGGACCTTTGTGTGATGGATTCCAATTAACATATCCGATACAATACAACTCTGCAAAACAAGCCAACATAAAACATCTCAGCCAGAAGCCGCATTATTAAAGTCGTCTGTTACAATTAAAAAAGATCTATTATTTCTCTTTTAATTTCTGGAGCAAGCACAGTTTTTTTTTTTTACAGATCTCTTGGGCTAAAGGCAATTATCTATTGCATGGCAAATGTACAAATAAACAAATCAATAATGCAGCAAAAATAATCTGAGCACAGCCTGGTAAGGCCTCGTTCACACTGGCACTGATACGCATGACTTTATTCTAAAGGCATATAAATGCATGTAATCATTTTAATAGCGTACAGTGGGGGGTATTAATAAATAAAAAAAAATGTTTGCATAGCTGTTCATCCAGAAAAATTGCTGGTACGTTTGTTCAGCGTGACTGGGCAAAATTAAATGTTCTCCTTATATTTCCTCAACAAGACAAATGTTATTAATTCATTAAAAAATAAAGCAGTATGGGAACATAATACATTATTGTCACCTAAGATGCTTAAAGGGTAACTATTTTCATTGAAAAAAAAAGAAAAAGAAAAAAAGGAATTAAAAAAATAATAATAATGTAACATATACAATTGTTACACAAGCAATATTGTAATTATTATTATTATTATTATAAAAAATAATGTAGCATATACAATTGCTACACAAGCAGTATTGTAATAATTTTTTTTTTTGTATTATTATTATTATTATTATAAAAAATAATGTAGCATATACAATTGCTACACAAGCAGTATTGCAATTTTATTATTATCAAAAACATTTTTTTTAGCAAATACAATTGCTACACAAGCCATACTGTAATTATTTTTATTATTAAATAAAAATGTAAGCATATACAATTGCTACACAAGCAATACTGTAATTTTATTATTATTAAAAAAATGTTTTAGCATATACAATTGCTACACAAGCAGTATTGTAATTTTATTATTATTAAAAAAAAAGATTTAGCATATACAATTGCTACACAAGCAATACAGTCATTTTATTAATATTAATATTATTATTAATCTATAAAAAAAAATTGACATATACAATTGCTATATGAGCAATACTGTAATTTTATTATTATTATTATTATTATTATTAATCTGTTTAAAAAAAGAATGTAGCATATACAATTGCTACACTAACAGTATTGTAATTGTATTATTATTAATAATAAAAATAATGTAGCATATACAATTGCTACACAAGCAATACTGTAATTTTATTAATACTATTATTATTCTATTAAAAAAAATAATGTGACATATACAATTGCTATACGAGCAATACTGTAATTTTATTAATATTATTATAATATTAAAAAAAAATAATGTAACATATACAATTGCTATACGAGCAATACTGTAATTTTATTAATATTAATATTATTATTAATCTATTTAAAAAAAGAATGTAGCATATACAATTGCTACATTAGCAGTATTGTAATTTTATTATTATTATTAAAAAAAATAATGTAGCATATACAATTGCTACACAAGCAATACTGTAATTTTATTATTATTATTATTAATGTATTAAAAAAAAGAATGTAGCATATACAATTGCTATACAAGCAATACTGTAATTTTATTAATATTAATATTATTATTAATCTATTTAAAAAAAGAATGTAGCATATACAATTGCTACACAAGCAATATTGTAATTATATTATTATTAATCTATTTAAAAAAAAGAATGTAGCATATACAATTGTTACACAAGCAATATTGTAATTGTATTACTATTTTTATTATTATTATTATTATTATTATTAATAATAATAATAAATAAATAACCTTTCCTTTTCAATCTGCTGCCTCTGTAATTTTCTAGAAATTTCAATACGATATAGTAACCTGGAGGTGTTTTGTGCACCGATGGTTTACAGAACACCCAAGAAATGTTATTAACTGTTGTGTGATTGGCTCACTGATTTTCTCAGAAATCTGCACTAAGTCACATTTTCGGCATCCTCTGCAAGAGGAATTTTAGTTTTGGCGAGAAACTCATTAAAGCCTGGTGCACACGATCGGATTTTCTGCAGACAAAGCGTAGGGCTTTTATCCGAAGGACGTTGGCCAGGAACTTGTCTTGCATACAAAAGGCAAAGAATTGTTGGCCAACAAACATGAAACTATGTTTTTTTTTCAGCTCTTTAGCGCCACCCTTTGGGCACCTTCTGCTAATGTTGTGTTATGGTGAGCATTGCTTCCAAGCATGCGTGTTTGTACTTTGGAGTTTTGGCCAACGGACTTGGAAAATACGACAACACACAATTGTTGGCGGAAGATTTTAAAGCATGCTATCCCACATTTGTTCACATAAAATCTGACAATTGTCCGATGGAGCATACAAACAGTCAGATTTTCTACAGCCTGTCATCACACAGTTCCTTTCGAAAAATCCGATCGTGTGTACGAGGCTTAAGGGTTTAAAACCTCTAAAGGGATGCAGATTCTGCAGTTTTTCTCATCAGAACAGAGAGAGTGCACCAGGTGATTATAATGAACCAGACTCTCCCCAGTTTGCAAAGGATTTGGTGAAACAAACATATATTTCTTTACGCAACAAAGAGGTTGGAATCTGCTACAAAAATGTGTTAAAATCCTTGCCATGTATATTGATCAACCAGAGGGGAGTGTTTCTTTCTCAGAAAAAAATATGCACTGTCACTGTACTAATGACACTAGCTGAGGAGGGGTTAACATCGGGGACGATCAAAGGATTAAATGTGTGCCTAGCCTGTGCTTACTCACTGCATGGAAGTGCCCTTACCAGGGGAAGTCATGGATCGTTGTTGCTGCTTTACAGGAACACAGGATCCATGCCTTCTGTAGTGACAGAACAGCAATCTGCATTGTTTACATAGGCAGACTGCCGTTCTGCCTGTGTACCAAATGATCGGCAGATCCCGGCAGACATCGGATCCGTGGGACCCTCTGATCAGCTAAATCTACACAGCGGTGCGCTCTCATGCCCAATACCTGGAAATGCAGGATCACCTATATATACGTGATCCTGCGCAAGCGCAGATGGCCTGGAGCAGTAAACGTGCTATAGGGCAGTCGGCAAGCGGTTAAAAGCAGAATGGTGGGGTTTTGTTTCAATAGACTTCATTGAAGAAGCTGCAGAAAAGCATGCAAAGCGTTTTTTGCAGCGATGTTGCCATGATTTGCATTTTTCAACCTGCCCAACAACAAATAGGCCAAAAAACCCGGGGGGGGGGGAGAAAACGCACCAAAAAACATGGGAAAAATGCATGTGCAAAAACAAAAAGCGCAACTGTAAAAAGCACTGCAGATTTGGATCAAAAGCAAACTGGTAAGGAGTGAACCAGGCCTTAGTGCCCATCCATAATTATGGGTTGTGGTACCATCCACTGGTGCCACGCCAGCTGAAAATGGCCAGCTGCTCAGACCCAGACAAAAATGACCAGCTGTGTGATGTATTGGTCTACTGCAGTGGTCGCCAAACTGTGGCCCGGGGGCCGGAAGTGGCCCTTTGATCACATTTATCTGGCCCTTGGAGTACTTTTACTCTCACTGATACAAGACACTATTCCTCATACTGGACACCAACAATGGAAATAATACCTGGTGGTGACACCAACAATGGGGATCAATTATGGAGCACTATTCCTCCCACTGACACCAACAATGGGGATCAATTATGGAGCACTATTCCTCCCACTGACACCAACAATGGGGATCAATTATGGAGCACTATTCCTCCCACTGACACCAACAATGGAAATAATACCTGGTGGTGACACCAACAATGGGGATCAATTATGGAGCACTATTCCTCCCACTTACACCAACAATGGGGATCAATTATGTAGCACTATTCCTCCCACTGACACCAACAATGGGGATCAATTATGTAGCACTATTCCTCCCACTGACACCAACAATGGGGATCAATTATGGAGTACTATTCCTCCCACTGACACCAATAATGGGGATCAATTATGGAGCACTATTCCTCCCACTGACACCAACAATGGGGATCAATTATGGAGCACTATTCCTCCCACTGACACCAACAATGGGGATCAATTATGGAGCACTATTCCTCCCACTGACACCAACAATGGGGATCAATTATGGAGCACTATTCCTCCCACTGACACCAACAATGGGGATCAATTATGGAGTACTATTCCTCCCACTGACACCAACAATGGGGATCAATTATGGAGTACTATTCCTCCCACTGACACCAACAATGGGGATCAATTATGGAGTACTATTCCTCCCACTGACACCAACAATGGGGATCAATTATGGAGTACTATTCCTCCCACTGACATCAACGATGGAGCACTATTCCTTCCCATTGACACCAACAATGGGGCATAATTCCTGGTGGTGACACCAACGATGGGGTACTACTTTTACCACTGACATCAACAATGGGGATCAATTATGGAGCACTATTCCTCCCACTGACATCATCGATGGAGCACTATTCCTCCCACTGACACCAACAATGGAGCATGATTCCTGGTGGTGACACCAACAAGGGGGCATTATTTCCTATTGGTGACACCAACAATGGGGTACTATTTCTCCCACTGACACCAACAATGGGACACCATTCCTTTGACTGATATTAATAATGGCGCACTATTCCCCCTATTGATATAAATGATTGGGTACTACTTTTACCACTGACATGGTGCACTATTCCTCCCAACTGACACCAACAATGGGGATACATTATGGTGCACTATTTCTCCCAACTGACACCAACAATGGGGCATACTTCCTGGAGGTGACACCAACACTGCGGTACTATTTCTTCTACTGACACCAATGATTGGACACTATTCCCTCCATGGATACAAAAGATGGGACACTATTCCTCCCACAAATACCAAGGATGGGGCACTATTTCTCCTACTGACACCAATGATGGAGTGCTATTCCTCCCCCTAATATTATAATACTGTTACTGCCACTGACGCCAGGACAATTTCTATTCAGTCCGGCCCCCCTAAAGTCTGAAGGACAGTAAACGGCCCTTTGTTTAGAAAGTTTGGAGACCCCTGGTCTACTGTAACACCTGTTGCCTGCGGGCAACATAAAGGTTTCCGCTTGGATCATTATTATGCAACTGTAGCGATACCCCCTCAAGGGCCGCTGATTGATTTGGGATCAGCGTATTAAGTTACCTCTCATGCCCCGTACACACGATCACTTTTTGTGATGAAAAAAAACGTCATTTTATCTGACGAAACAAAACGAAGTTTTTCAAACTTCATTTTCAAAAACGACATTGCATACACACCATCGTTTTTCCACAATGCTCTTGCAAAGCGCGGTTACGTAAGACACTTTCAAAGGCACTCTGTTCCATTGAAGCTCCCGTCTCATAACTTGCTTCTAAGCATGCGCGGGTTTAAAAACGTCGTTTTAAACGACGTTTTGCCCACACACGGTCACTTTTTATGACACAAAAAACGACATTTTGAAAAACGACACAAAAAATTCAAGCATGTTGGAATTTTTTTTTGGTCGTTTTTTTGAAGACATAAAACGACGTTTTGCCCACACACGATCATTTTAAATGACGTTTTTTAAAACGTTGTTTTTTTTCATCACAAAAAGTGATCGTGTGTACGCGGCATTAGTGTTGTCTAGGGGTGAAGTTAGTGAGTAGAGCAGTAAGCGAATGTCCAATTAGTAGTTGAGATTTTCCAAATGCTTAAATTCTTTGGGTCCAACACGACCAACATTAACAGGAGGTAGAAAGAACAGGTTGATGAAATAAAGAAAACCTTGCAGTATCGGGCTTGGATGAACAAGAAAGCAAGCCTGCTTTCAATGACTGTATATTGCGTCGCCACTCTAGCCAGAGTTGGTAAAGTCCCTCCGGACAGACTTCTGCCACAAGCCTGGCAGCCGGAACGTCACTTAAGGTTGCTGGGAGGAACAAGTCTCTCTCACTGACTTGGCTCTAATCGAATTTAGCACTCTAGATGAAGACCTCTGCCACAGACTGTAGAACGAATCCTCCCAGAAAGTTCTGTTTTAGTAGGGGTCACCAGCTGACAGTCTATGGTTATCTGTCAGCTCCTGGTAACCAGATCCCCGATGGTTCGTTCAAGCCCTTTTGGATCACCTGCCTCCTGGTTCTCCTCAAGCCGATCCCCCACCGAACAGCACACAGCTTGGGATCTCTTCAATAGAATTGGGCCCCCAGCTAGTCGCCAGGGCCCCTTTCAGCATCATCAGGGAACTCCGCGTAGCATGTGACCCCGGCCTGGTAGGACATGTTGCCGGGGCCTGTTGGGTGCGCACGCCTGGAACCTGGAACCCACGAAGAACCCTGGAAAATGGCGTCTGCCACAGATATACCCCCCCCCCCCAGCATGCTCCGCAAGGGAAAACTCCTCCAATTGGCTGCTGGGGAAAAGTGGCTCTGCCAGAACCCCTCTGACGCCATCTGTCGCCCGGGGGTGGGACCGCACCCCCGGAGCGCAGACTGACCAACAGGACAGTTTCGGAATGACAGCAGGCCAAAATGAGCAAAATTAGGAGTGGAAGCAACATAACTCTCCCACTCCCCCACTAACTTTAGCGTAGTGCCCATACTGAAAGTAAGGGGGCGCTACACAACTCAACAGTGGACACACCCAGTCACAAAATATACAAATCAATGGGTGTGCGGAGTCCTGACAACTTCAGTGTGAGTACCTTTAACGCTCATGTGCAAAACAAAGAAATACCGCTGGCTGATGTTTTGTACATTTACCGGCGATATTTGCCCAAACTGGGGGCCTCTTTTAATTCCTGCTGCAATTCATTAGACAGATATACAAATGAGTATAAAAAACTATTGGTGTTGCCCACAGCAACCAATGAAATCCTTACTTCCATTTTCCAATAGGCTTTAGAAAAATGACAACTGAAATGTGTTTGCTGGAGGGCTCAGCAGAGTCTGTTCTGTCCCACCGCCAGCATAAATCAGCTCAATCGTTTCCAGCTGTTGTGTCACCTTCACACCCAGCACTTCAGATGACGTCCCCCCCCCCAGCCACAACCTGCGCCAGGCCGGGGCTTTGTTCTTTGTTCTGGAAGGAGAGAGGAGCTGAGAACATATGGCTCTAATGTATGAGAAGGAAAGCATCTGCATTGCTTACAGCAACCAATCACTTCCCTCAGTTTACATTGCAAATAAAGCTCTCAGAGAGGAGAAAAGGCTTCTGGGTATACGCCATATGATGTAAAGGAACGCCTCGCCATACTGTGCTTTGTAAAGTGACACTAAATGATGTCCTTATTCTCCAAAAATAATCCGTACCCATCCATTGCCTAATGGCCCTATGGTTTCTTACTGCATCTTTCTGCCTCCTTGTAACATCCTCCATGAGATCCCAAACCTCTATTCCCCCTCACTTCTGTTTTGTTTGCAATGAGCAGTGCATGTTAGTCGGGGTCATGTGCACCTCCCTATGCACACTAACAATCCCATAGTCCATCTCAGGAGTGAGCAAGAGAGGGTGGCTACATTCCAAAATACTGTGGGACCAACCTCAACCAGGAAATCTACTCACAGCAGCAAAAAAAAAGGAATTTGGAGATTTGGAGAAGGCTGAGAGCAATAGCAAGGATACAAACTAAGAAAGCCATTCATACCATTCTCCATTGCTAGGACCCAGGGGGCAGGAGCTGCCTAGCATCTTGATGTTGCTTTGGCACCGGATGCTTCTTAAGGAAGCTTGGTCCATTCATTGGGAAGCCACTTGGTCTTCCCATTGGGAAGCCATTTGGTCCTTTCATTAGGAAGCCCCTTGGTCCTCCCATTGGGAAGCCGATTGGTGCTTCCATTGGGGAGCTGCTTAGTCCTCCCATTGAAAAGCTGCTTGGTCCTCTCATTGGGAAGCCACTTGGTCCTTCCATTGAGGAGCTGCTTGGTCCTTCCATTGGAAAGATGCTTGGTCCTTCCATTGAAAAGTTGCTTGGTCCTTCCATTAAAAAAAGCCACCCGGTCCATCCATTGGGAAGCCGATTGGTCCATACATTGGAAAGCTGCTTGGTCCTTCTATTGGGGAGCTGCTTGGTCCTTCCATTGGAAAGCTGTTTTGCCCTTCCATTGGAAAGCCACCTGGTCCTTCTATTTGGGAGCTGCGTAGTCCTTCCATTGGAAAGCCACCTGGTCCTTCCATTGGGGAGCTGCTTGATCCTTCTATTGGAAAGATGCTTGGTCCTTCCATTGGAATGCCACCTGGCTCCTCTATTGGAAAGCCGTTTGGTCCTTACATCGGAAAGCCACTTGGTCTTTCCATTGGGAAGTCGACTGGTCCTTCTATTGAGAAGCCGCCTGGTCCTTCCATTGGGAAGCCACTTGGCCCTCACATTGGGAAGCTGTTAAGTTCTTCCATTGAAAAGCTGATTGGTCCTTCTATTGGAAAGCCACCAGGTCCTTTCTTTGAGAAGCTGCTTGGTCTTTCTACAAAGGTGGCCTTTTCAGAGAAGCAACCTAGTGTCCTTCTATTGCAAGGATACAAGCAGCTTCTCAAAGAAGCAAGCTAGTATGCTTTGCAGTTAGGGCACAGACGGCTCTTGCGTCCCTCCGTTGCTAGGACACACATGGCTTTTGCGTCCCTCTGTTGCTAGGACACAGCCAGCTTCTAAAGAAATCCTCCTAGTAGGGTTGTCCCGATACCAGTATCGGTATCGGGACCGACACCGAGTATTTGTGGGAGTACTTGTACTCCCGCAAATACCCCCGATGCCTGGCCGAATACTCAAACCCCCAACCCCCCCCCGCCATCGCCGCCGCAATGCTGCAAAGCCGCTGCCCGCCGCAACGCCGCCCCTGCTTAGTTAATACGGGCGGGGAACATTACAGCTTTCATTTGAATAGCTGGTGTTTCCCGCCTCGCCGCGTATAGACACTCCCCCTTGCTCGTGATTGGACGGGTGATCTGTCCCATCCCAAGCAAGGGGGAGTGTCTATACGCGGCGCGGCGGGAAACACTACAGCTATTCAAATGAAAGCTGTAATGTTCC
The DNA here is from genome assembly GCA_029574335.1 of Rana kukunoris. Classification (NCBI taxonomy): domain Eukaryota; kingdom Metazoa; phylum Chordata; class Amphibia; order Anura; family Ranidae; genus Rana; species Rana kukunoris. The sequence goes on along the minus strand of CM056052.1, from coordinate 534,003,675 downwards.
CTGCCCGTATTAACTAAGCGGCGGTGGCGTTGTGGCAGCAGCAGCATCTAGGTATGGGGGACATGGCTGCATCTATGGGGGTGAGATAGCTGCTTATATGGGGGATATGGGGGACATGGCTGCATATGTGGGGGGACACATGCTGCATATATGGGGGATATGGGGGACATGGTTGCATATATGGGGGGACATGGCTGCATATATGGGGGATATGGGGGACATGGCTGCATATATGGGGGGACATGGCTGCATATATGGGGGACATGGCTGCATATGTGGGGGGACATGGATGCATATGTGGGGGACATGGATGCATATGTGGGGGACATGGATGCATATGTGGGGGGACATGGCTGTATATGTGGGGGGACATGGCTGCATATGTGAGGGGACATGGCTGCATATGTGGGGGGACATGGCTGCATATGTGGGGGGACATGGCTGCATATGTGGGGGGACAGGGCTGCATATGTGGGGGGACATGGCTGCATATGTGTGGGACATGGCTGCATATGTGTGGGGACATGGCTGCATATGTGTGGGGACATGGCTGCATATGTGTGGGGACATGGCTGCATATGTGTGGGGACATGGCTGCATTTGTGGGGAGACAGGGCTGCATTTGTGGGGGGGACATGGCTGCATTTAAAGAACATTTAAAAAAAAGTATCGGTATTCGGTATCGGCGAGTACTTGAAAAAAAGTATCGGTACTTGTACTCGGTCCTAAAAAAGTGGTTTTGGGACAACCCTACTTCCTAGCATTCCCCTTTTGCTAGGACTCAGGTAGCTAAGAAAGCTTCCTAGCATCCTTCTGTTGCTAGGACATAGGCAGCTATTGTATGCCAATAGACTACGGGCCAGATTCAGGTAGTTCAGAGCATCTTTGCTCTGGAGTAACGCTTCTCATTTGCGTTGCGCTGCCGAAATTTTAGGAGCAAGTGCTGTCATTCACGAAGCACTTGCTCCTAAAGTTGCGGCAGCGCATCGCAAATGAGCCGGCGGAATTCAAATTTGGCGGGTACGGGGCGTGTAGTATGCTAACTAAGCGCGATCCCGTCGCCAACGTACTGCGCATGCGTCGAGTGTCAAAACATCCCCGTGCGCATGCTCCAAAATCTGTGAATGAATGTCAATGACGTCACATTCCCATTCATGACCGTTTTACGCAAGCGACGTTTTTTTTTTTTTTCCCGACGCGATGACGACGCCTATACCTAACATAGGATACTCCAACCCCATGTAGGTATATCTATGCGCCGCGTATCCCGTCCGGAAACATCGTATCGTCATTGCGTCGCGCCGGAATTCGATCGTGAATTGCCGATTTCACTCGATCCGCCAGCCTAACTGTTCGTGAATCTGGCCCTACATTTCTGATGTATGCACAGACTTTACCAAGTGTACAGCATAAAATATGCCCCATATGCAGGGCCTCAGATGCAGATTTTTATTTTTATTTTTTATGGCATGCACCACGGACCCAAAGGAAACAATACATCTGCATTCAGAGCTGTGCATAAAAAAAAAGGGAGCGGGGAGCAGATACCTGTGTAATCCAGGTATTTGCTCCTACTTCCAGGCATAGATAGTCAAGCCACCTGCGGCTGTCTACGCCAGTTTGGCGCCTCCTCCGCCCTCTCGCTGTCTTCTGGGAGACACACAGGTCCCAGAAGACAGTAGGGAGCATGCAGCGCGACTTGCGCATGTGCAGTAGAGAACCAGGCTGTGAAGCCGCAAGGCTTCACTTCCTGATTCCCTTACCGAAGATGGCGGCGGCAGCACCTAAAAGCCGAGGGACAGATCATTTTCGGGTGCCAACATCGCGGGCGCCCTGGACAGGTAAGTGTCCTTATTTTAAAAGTCAGCATTTGCAGTATTTGTAGCTGATGACTTTTATAAAAAATAAAAATTGGCAGAACTCCTCTTTAACCTAACTGATATTTTTCACAGCCATGCTGAGTGAGCACAATAGGCTTATTAATGGCCACTTACACTGTAATTATTTTGACATTTGCAAGAGTGCCGGCTAAGAGGAAAAAAGACCGGAAATGTGGGGAGAATAGAGTTGCCGGTTCCTGGTACAATGACTTGTCCTGTATTATAAGAACTTGTTGAGAGACGGCAGAACGCAGTACAGGCATCCTGACAAGAACACGGCAATAATCGCAGCAATGAGTATCAACACATCTCTATGAAGAAAATGACTTCCTGTTATAAAAATACATCATGGTTCCCACCGGCGATCCCCAGACAGAAGCATTTCTGTGCAAGACTGACGGCGAGGACCAGAAGGCTGCTATGTTGCCATTCAAATGACATCCTTGATAGACGATGGTTTCTACGAGATCTTAGATGAAGATCTATCATTTGGAAATAAATATCACATTAGGATGTGTTACTGTATCCTTTTCCTGATTTGTACCCGGGTTTATAAACAAATGTAAAAAAAATATATGACACGCTTTAGCTGAACCCCAGTCCAAAGGTTAACCACTTCAGCCCCGGAGGATTTGGCTGCCCAATGACCGAGCCATTTTTTGTGATTCTGCACTGCGTTGCTTTAACGGACAATTGCGCGGTCGTGCGATGTTGTACCCAAACACAATTTACGTCCTTTTTTTCCCCACAAATAGAGCTTTCTTTTGGTGGTATTCAGAGGAGGGCTGGCAGGGGGGGCAGGGTGGAAATCTCCCCCCGGGCTGGTGACACTATGCACAGCCACCGGCCGCCACTACCAAATGCTGTTTTTGCAGAGCAGGAATATGCCTGCTAGGGCTGCGCATCTTCACCGGTCTCACGATTCAATGCGATTACGATTATCAAGTCCACGATTCGATTCGATTCGATTCCGCGATGCATCACGATGCATCACGATTGCAGCGCAAGTGCGCATGGCTTTCATCAAAAAAAAATTAAGTAATTCTTAAAATTGTTCTTAAAAAAAAAAAAACACACAATAACACTTCCTGCATGTAGCAAAGTCTAAACACAGCAGACCTGCTACAGGAGATGGTCAGAGACTGCAGACCTGCTACAGGAGATGGTCAGAGACTGCAGACCTGCTACAGGAGATGGTCAGAGACTGCAGACCTGCTACAGGAGATGGTCAGAGACTGCAGACCTGCTACAGGAGATGGTCAGCGACTGCAGACCTGCTACAGGAGATGGTCAGCGACTGCAGACCTGCTACAGGAGATGGTCAGCGACTGCAGACCTGCTACAGGAGATGGTCAGCGACTGCAGACCTGCTACAGGAGATGGTCAGCGACTGCAGATCTGCTACAGGAGATGGTCAGCGACTGCAGACCTGCTACAGGAGATGGTCAGAGATTGCAGAACTGCTACAGGAGACGGTCAGAGACTGCAGACCTGCTACAGGAGATGGTCAGAGACTGCAGACCTGCTACAGGAGATGGTCAGAGACTGCAGACCTGCTACAGGAGATGGTCAGAGACTGCAGACCTGCTACAGGAGATGGTCAGAGACTGCAGACCTACTACAGGAGATGGTCAGAGACTGCAGACCTACTACAGGAGATGGTCAGAGACTGCAGACCTACTACATGAGATGGTTATTCTACCCCATGCACCGTCACTACGTGTTAAAACAATGCACCCTCATCTTATCTGTGATCTGTGCTACTGCTAGCCGCCGTGGTCACTCAGTGAAAGCCAGTCACGGTTGGTAAAGTGATCTCTATCTCTCCTTCTCCAATCTTCGTGGCACACTGGCATTGAACAAACAGCTACAACAACATATGTCCCAACATCCTCCCGCCCCCTCCCCCAAATGACAACGTATGCCATTTCATTAATTATGGTTTTATGTATTCATTGTCTTAGTGATTGATTCACATAACAACTTCATTACTTACCTTGTTTGTATGATTTATGGTTTTGCTCATCACTGCCCCACACATGCACTGCATTGCATGTGTGGGGTAGTGATGAGCTAAATCATACAAACAAGGAAAGTAATGAAGTTTTGATCAATCAGTAAGACATTGGACAATAGATTAGAGCTAGACCTACATAAACCATAATTGTATGTGCAATGGTATGGTCACAAACTCAGTTTAATGTTTAGAAATAGAATAATTCAGTTTACCCAATCACCATCATTAATATGTATTATTTACAATTATTATTACAGTCATACAATTGGCATATTTAAATTTTGCAGTCCACTCCACATGGTGCATCAGAGATATGATAATATAATATATACTTTGGTTACAGTTATTAGTGTACTAGTAGTACTACTGTGACAGTCAGTGTCTGTTGTGTACCTGATGATGATGATGATCACGTGTCAGTGCTGCATTCAGCTACTCACTGCTGGAGGAGGACAGAGGACAAGTGCAGCCTTTCTTGCTCAGGGTCTCTCTCCCACAGTCCTGCAGCTGCTGCCCACAGCAGCCAGTTGTGAGTCGGGCGACGTTCTCCCCCTGTACCAGGCAGCCTGTGTGCAGTGCACGCTGCATAGTTATAGTAACCCGAGGAGGAAAGCTCTGGGAACTGGGACCGGAACTCACAACAGGTGTCACTCTGTCTCCTCTCACGTGTCTGCCAGTGAAGCAAGCGACACAGGGCGGCTGTGGATGACGTCGGCGGAAGGCGGAAAAAGACGGCGCGCTTACTTCAGCTGCGGACTCGGAGGAAAGCTAAGTGTCTGAGCGCTCTGGGGGCTCCGCTGTGCTGGCGCTGCATGTGTCCGTCTCCTCTACTCAGGACTCCGAGTGCGACACAGGGGGAGGCGGCAAAACTTTCTCTCCACTCGGCTCCGCGCGGCAGGACGCGACGATGACGTCATCAACATGCATCGATTATTTAAAGCTACAGCATCGACGCAGCATCGCCGGCGGTCGAATCGCGATGCATCGATTCTATGATTATATTCAACAGCCCTAATGCCTGCTGGAGCTCTGTTAACACAGGTCACGGCCACTGCTCACCTCCCACTGTGCAGCCGTGCCCTTGTCAGCTCCGAGATAGATGGCTGCAGAGCTGAGCTATGTCTCGTCTCACACATAGCTCAGCCTCAGCGCACACCAGCTCTGACATCCCCTTCTCTCTCTGCACAGACACGAGGACTCTGATGTAAGGGGGGCCTCTGTGCGGACTCTGATGTAAGGGGGCCTCTGTGCGGACTCTGATGTAAGGGGGGCCTCTGTGCGGACTCTGATGTAAGGGGGGCCTCTGTGCGGACTCTGATGTAAGGGGGGCCTCTGTGCGGACTCTGATGTAAGGGGGGCCTCTGTGCGGACTCTGATGTAAGGGGGGCCTCTGTGCGGACTCTTGGGATCATGAAAAATCTTAGACTGTTTTCCTCGATCCATCACTTTTCCATGCTCTATGGGCCACTTGACTGGACTTGCCCCCCAGGCCTAAGGCTGCCAGCCCTCCCCTGGTGGTATTTGATCACCTCTGCGATTTTTTTTTTTTACTATTGTGATTGTTTACTATTGTATTTAGATGTGATTGGCACAGCTGGTTCAGATGGGCTGTGATTGTCCCTGTCTGTACCAAGTGATGACCATGACCAATCACAGAGCTCATCACAATAGTACACAGTCATAGCTTTTCATTGTGTACAACTGTCGTTTATCCACTGTGATTGGCCACAGCAGTCACATGGTACCAGCAGCAGATCGATACAGTGATCTGTCATCGGCCATGTCTAGTGGATACGACAGGTGACAGATTAGGGTTGCCACCTGTCAAGGATTCCCCCGGACAGTTCAGGTTTGGAATCATGCGTTCGGGTTTCAGACCGCCTGAAACCCGGACACATTATTCAGACCAGACTATGACTTCCAAAGCTAAAGGTTAATCAGGGTTCTCAGAGCACCCCTTACATCAGAGTTCCCCTTTATACACAGTGTACCCCCTTACATCAGAGTCCTCTCCGTACATCAGAGTTCTCAGTGTTCACCCTTAGATCAGGTTTCCCAGAGCATTGCTTATGTTATGCCTCGTTTCCACTGAGCGGATCGGTTCGGTACGGTTCGCTATTTTTGGTGTTTCCATTATGAAAACGTACCATAAAAGTGAACCGTACTGGGTCCTGCGTCAGATGTGGGGCCATAGAAAATGGAACGGTTCCATTAGGGCGGACCTACAAATACATCTCACTGATTGGTGGACGTGCTAGGCTTTTTTTTCTAAACCTTGTATGGTCCCGGATGGTCTGATTTGCAGTGGAAATGCTCAGCAGAATAGACCGGACCATTCTAACTCGTTCCATTCTAAGCGACCCGAAACGAGCCGCTCAGTGGAAATGAGGCATTAGAGTCCCCAGAGTTCTCCCTTACATCAGAGTCTGCAGAGTCCCCCCTTACAGTGTAAGGGAACTCTGCAGATTCATATGTTAAAGAGGAAGTAAACCTTCACCTTTTAAAAAAAAAAAACATGCAAGAGAAAGGCATAATGAGCTAGTATGCACATCATACTAGCTCATTATGTGTCACTTACCTGCGATTAAAGCCCCCGAAGTGCTACTCGGTCCTGTCCACCGCAGCCGCCATGTCCCCTTGTTGCTATTTCCTGTTTTTGCCGCTCCAGAGCTGTGATTGGAGCGGTGACATTAATCCTGCGCATGACGTCACACCGCTCAGTGCGCCTGCGCATGCGCAAGTGCCGTAGACATCTGTGCCTGTTTTTGTGAAAATATCTCCTTAACCGTGTTGGTTAAGGAGATATTTCTTGCACCTACAGGTAAGCCTTAATCTAGGCTTACCTGTAGGTGCAAGTTGTAACAGTGGGTTTACAACCACTTTAAAGGGGAACTCTGTGGACTCTGATGTAAAGGGGGACTCTTGTGATTAACTTCATTTGATTAATATATGTATAGTTCATTTAAAAAAAAATGATTGCTGTGAACCGCTAAAGTGTTCGGGTTTGACTTGAAGAAAAGGTGGCAACCCTATGACAGATCGCAACAGCGCCCTTGCCCGGCCATCAAGGCCAGGTGTTCAGGGATAAAACCTTCTGGAGGTCAAGTGGTCAAGATTCCTGCCCAGCCAAAGAGTCTCACTCATCCAAAACCAAAATATTCATTTTGGGTGGACAGGTCCTTTAATTTCTTGTGTTTTCATCTTATTTGGATTTTTTTTTTTTAACTAAAACTTGCAGAGAAACAAACCTGAAAAGTGTATTCCTATCTACCTCCCACCTTCCCGGATCTCCATTGCCTAATCTACCTCCCACCACTTAGTGCCCCTCATCAGTGAATTGATTCATCTACCCCCCACCGCCCACTGTACATCCACCATCCACAGTACAGCCCGTTAGTCACCATCCATCTGTATAGAGCGCACATCCTCCGCCCACCACTCATTTCATATCCCATTATAGTACATACAGGTCACCCGGCCACCTACTGATACTTACTGACAGTTTACTAGAAAGCTGCATCCAAACTTTCTTCTTTTATCAGAAGAAAAGAGAAAGTGTGTCACCAGTATGAAAAGACGTTAGAGCTTAAAGTGGAAAGTGGAACTAACCTGTATCTGAGCACCACAAACGCTATTTAATTCATTTTTATTATTCAACCCCCCCCCCCATCCACCCATGTCTCCATGTTTTATATTGTTAAGAAATCACTTTGGAAAAACAACCCCCCTGTAGAAATTTTAGCTGTGGCCATCTTGAGTAAGGGCAGAAGATTCATGTAGCAATTACTTCCTGGAATCCAACGGCCCTTAGCAGGGGCGTATCTACCATGAAGCAAACAAGGCATTTTCCATGGGCAGCATTTTTGCAGGGGGGGTGTTGCTGCCCCCAAGTGGAAAGGACACTACAAGGACTGCAGAGAAGCAGTCAGAGGAGTGACATTAGGGGTGACCGCAGACTGACCGTTCGGTGACAATGGAGAGAAGGGGAAGCAGGAGGAGGTGGTGGCTGCAGCCTGCGATCCTGGTAGTAGCTCAATTGGTGAAAGTCTGGTGTTGTGTTTTTTTTTTGGAGGGGGAGAGTCTCCTGGCGTCGTGTGGGAGGGATAGGGGTGCCCCCTCTCTCATCCCCATTCTCTCTCACCCCTCTCTCTCCCTCTCTCTCACCCCCTCCATCTCTTTCTCACTCCCCTCCCTCTCTCTCTTATCCCCCTCCATTTCTCTCTCCTCCCTCTCTTTCTCACCCCTCCCTCTCTCTCTTACCCCCTCCATCTCTCACCCCCTCTATCTCCCCCTCTATTTCTCACCCCCCTCTCTCTTACCCCTCCATCTCTCTCTCCCCCTCTCTCTCTCTCTCACCCCCTCTCTCCCTCTCTCTCTCTTACCCCCTCCATCTCTCTCTCTCCCTCCTTCTCTCTCTTACCCCCTCCATCTCTTTCACCCCCTTCCTCTCTCTCTCCCCTCTATTTCTCACCCCCTCCCTCTCTCTCTCTCTCTTACCCCTCCATCTCTCTCTCCCCCTCACTCTCACCCCCCTCTCTCTCCCCCTCCCCCTCTCTTTCTCACCCCCTCCATCTCTCTCTCTCCCACTATCTTTCTCACCCCTCCCTCTCTCTCTTACCCCCTCCATCTCTCTCTCCCTCCCTCTCTCTCTTACCCCCTCCATCTCTCTCACCCCCTTCCTCTCTCTATTACCCCCTCATTCTCTCTCTCCCTCTCTCTCCTCTCTATTTCTCACCCCGTCCATCTTTCTCTCTCTCTCCCTTCATGTCCCTCTGTGTCCCCACATCCAATGCAGGTTTATGGTCCCTCAACCGGTCTTGATGATGACAAAGGCAGAGGCATCCAACTGCTAGAGTGCAGGGGAGAACAGGCTGCGGGCACCGGTTCTGCTGCACAGAGCAGCCTGCGGGAGCAGAGAATCGGGAAGGTAAAACTGCTTTACCCATCAACTAGACCTAAAGCAGCATTTAACCCTTGCAGTGCAGGGACAGCTCCAGCTAGAAAGGAAGACTATTGCTTTTCCTGGAGTTGGACTTTACCTTTGGTCGAGGTTTTCCTAGAAATATGACTGCCTATATCTGTGACTCAGAGCCCTTTCACACTGACAGCGCGTGGGCGTCAGTGGTAAAGCGTCGCTCGTTCTAGCAGCGCTTTACCGTCATTTTAGAGGCACTTTTCTGCCACTAGCGGGCGCTTTTAACCCCCCTGCTAACAGCCGAATAAAGGGGGTAAAAGCTCCTGCAAAGCGTAGCTGCCAAGGCGCTTTGCAGGCAATACGGCGGCACTGCCCATTGATCCTTTAACCCCCTTAGGATGATCAAAAATATAAACCTCACATGCTTTATACAACTAATATTTGCAGCGAGCTCCGGCAGCCTTGCTGAAAGCTGTAGTTCTACGACAACTGAGGTGCCACAGACTCACTTGAGCTCATCATATAAAACCTGTTAAAGCGGAAGTTGGACTACAGAAAAAGTAAATATTGTCTAAATAAAAGAGGCACATGGGGTGTATTTATAAATTAATTCACATTTGCCCGGATTCACAGACATCAGCGCATATATATGCCGCCGTAGCGTATCTCTTTTAGCGCGGAGAGGCAAGCATGGAATTCACAAAGCAAATGCTCCCAACTCTGCGCCAGCGTAAGTGGAAGTAGGTGGAAGTGGGCTGAAAGTAGGCGTGACCAATGCTAATGAAGCGTGACCCCATGCAAATGATGGGCCGGGCGCCAGACAAGTACTTAAAATGAACTGCGCATGTGTCAGGACATGGACGAATCCCTGTGCGCATGCGCACAACCATGTTGGAACAACTGCCTAAGATACGCTGGATCACTGTGTACGCCGTGAACGTAACCTATGCCCAGCCAGACCCACATCGGCCCATATTCACAGACGTCCAATGTAAAATATGTAGGCTTGTGTTCCCTGGTCCATACCTTTGCATGGGTTGCGCCTCATTTATGGGGAATAACTTTACGCCGAACGTAAAACCTATGCAAACCGCTCAAATCATGCGGCAGGCGCAAGTACGTTCGTAAATTGGCGTATCTCCCTCATTTGCATATATGAATAGAAAATCAATGGGAGCGCCACATGCGTCCAGCGTAAATATGCGCCCACTCTACGCCGGCGTAGGCAAGTTACGTCGGTGGGTTGAAGCCTATTTTTAGGCGTATCCTCGTTTGTGGGTCCGGCGCACAGATACGACGGCGCATATTTGTACTTACGCGGCGTATCTGGAGATACATTGGCGTAAGTGCTTTGTGAATCTGGGCAATAGTGTTCATCGATCCAAACTGCATGTGCATTCATTCTGTGAAAATGTAATGTTTTCAGGCTAAATTCTCTGCAATCTAATGTGTGAATGTGGGAAATACCACATTATGGCCACTAGATGGTGCTGAGGAGCACATTTATTTCTTATATTGGTCAGCACCATCTAGTGGTCATACTGCATTATGGCCACTAGATGATGATGACTATCCTAAAAAATAAGTATGCTCCTCAGCTTCTATTGTGGCCACAGTGAGACATTTTCTGCATTCACACATTCAAGTTGAATTAACCACTTGCCTACTGTGCACCTACACCCCCTTCCTGCCCAGACAAAATTTAAGCTTCCGGCACTGCGTCGCTTTAACTGACAATTGCGCGGTCGTGCGACGTGGCTCCCAAACAAAATTGGCGTCCTTTTTTTCCCACAAATAGAGCTTTCTTTTGGTGGTATTTGATCACCTCTGTGGTTTTTATTTTTTGCGCTATAAACAAAAATAGAGCGTCAATTTTTTTAAAAAATTCAATATTTTTTCCTTTTTGCTATAATAAATAACCCAAAAAATATATAAAAAAAATATTTTTTCCCTCAGTTTAGACCGATACGTATTCTTCTACATATTTTTGGTAAAAAAAAAATGCAATAAGCGTTTATCGATTGGTTTGCGCAAAATTTATAGTGTTTACAAAATAGGGGATAGTTTATGGCATATTTTTTTTTTTTTACTATTAATGGCGGCGATCTGCGACTTTTTTTATTGGGACTGCGACGTTGTGGCGGACACTTCGGACACTTTTCTGACATTTTTGGGACCATTTACATTTATACAGTGAACAATGCTATAAATATGCATTGATTACTGTATAAATGTGACTGGCAGTAAAGGGGTTAACCACTAGGGGGCGGGGAAGGGGTTAAATGTGTGTCCTATGAGTGTTCTAACTGTGGGGGGAGGGGGGTGACTGGGGGAGGTGACCGATTGTGTCCCTATGTACAAGAGACACAATCGATCTCCTCTCTCCCTGACAGGGACGTGCAGCTCTGTGTTTACATACAGAGCTCCACGTCCCCGCTCAGTTACTGGGCAATCGCGTGTGCCCGGCGGCGATCGTTGCCGCCGGGCACTCGCACGGGATCCCCGCAGAGCGGCGGGTGCGAGTGCGGCTTTAAAGGGACATCACGTCATATGATGTGATGTCAGGATAATGGAGTCCTCCGCCCGCCGTCATTTGACGGTGGGCAGAGGACAAGTGGTTAAAGGTGTTATAAACCCATTCTATGCATTAAGGTGAAAAATCTCCCGTGATGCAGCCCCCCCGAGCCCCCCTTTTACTTACCTGAACCCGATCGTTCCAGCAACGGGGACGAGCACAGCAGCTCCAGCCTGTGTCTTGGGTCCTAATTAGATAGATTGATAGATACGCAGCCATTGGCTCCCGCTGCTGTCATTCAAAGCCAATGATTTGGGAGCCAGGGGGCGGTGCCGAGTCCTGCTGTCTATGTCAATGGACGCAGCAGCAGCACACGGGAGTGCACCTGCAGGAGTGCCCCCAGGGAGAGCGGCTCTCCAAAGGGGCACTTGAGAAGAGGAGGAGCAAGAAGCACCACTGAAGGACCCCAGAAGAGGAGGATCAGGGCCACTCTGTGCAAAACCAACTGCACAGAGGAGGCAAGTATTACATGTTTTTTTGTTTTTTTATGCTTCGTTTGACTTTATTTCAATGTTTTCATTAAGGTTTTGCAATGTACATGAAAAGTAACTTACTGTATAACAAATAGCGTTGTATGTTCTTATTACATATGATGCGTTTTTTTTTTTTTTTTAAACAAACCTTTACATATCCTTTAACTATAGCCTGGGAACATTGCTTTTTTATTATTTTTATAAATACATCCCTCGTTGTGCTTTGTATATTTCTTCCATATCTGTGCAGTAATCCAGTGTGTAGCTCTCCCTCTGTGTAGGAGATTCCTGTGATAAACTCCGCTCACTGCTGCTCTCTCTCCTTGTGCAGGGAGACTAGTCTTGTCTCGGCCCCCTCATGTAGTTTTATGTAGGCAGCCTGTGGTGGGTGGGGCCTGCTGGGTCCCTCCCACAGCTCTGCTCTTTCCACCGACTATGTACAGCACAGTGATGATGTCACTTCCAATTTTACAAGGCAATATCTGGGTTTGCAAGGTGACTGTTGCACACCAATGGCCATAGTGAGATATTTTCTGGAATCACATACAGCCCTGGAACATTTATTTTGCCCTATTCGCACAGAACAAATGTAGCTTCAATTTTTATATATATATATATATATATATATATATATATATATATATATATATATATATATATATATATATACACCCTGTGCTATGCTTTGTGTATATCTTTTATAGATCTGTGCAAGGACCCGGTATTAAACTTTACCTCTGTGTAGGAGCTTCCGGTAATAAACACTGCTGCTCTCTCTCCTTGTGCAGGGGGACTGGTCTTGTCTCCAACCCCTCTTGTAGAACTAAGAAATAGAACTAAGGAATGGTGCAGGAGGTGGGTAGGGGGTGGAATGAAGAAATGGTGCAGGAGGTGGGTAGGGGTTGGAACGAAGAAATGGTGCAGGAGGTGGGTAGGGGGTAAAACGAAGAAATTGTGCAGGAGGTGGGTAGGGGATGGAACTAAGGAATGATGCAGGAGGTGGGTAGGGGGTGGAACTAAGGAATGATGCAGGAGGTGGGTAGGGGGTGGAACTAAGGAATTATACAGGTGGATAGAGGATGGAACTAAGAAATGGTACAGGAGGTTGGTAGGGGGTGGAACTAAGGAATGTGCAGGAGGTGGGTAGGGGGTGGAACTAAGGAATGATGCAGGAGGTGGGTAGGGGGTGGAACTAAGGAATTATACAGGTGGATAGAGGATGGAACTAAGAAATGGTACAGGAGGTTGGTAGGGGGTGGAACTAAGGAATGTGCAGGAGGTGGGTAGGGGGTGGAACTAAGGAATGTGCAGGAGGTGGGTAGGGGGTGGAACTAAGGAATGTGCAGGAGGTGGGTAGGGGGTGGAACTAAGGAATGGTGCAGGAGGTGGGTAGGGGGTGGAACTAAGGAATGTGCAGGAGGTGGGTAGGGGGTGGAACTAAGGAATGTGCAGGAGGTGGGTAGGGGGTGGAACTAAGGAATGGTACAGGAGGTGGGTAGGGGTGGAACTAAGGAATGGTGCAGGAGGCGGGTAGGGGGTGGAACTAAGGAATGGTGCAGGAGGTGGGTAGGGGGTGAAACTAAGGAATGTGCAGGAGGTGGGTAGGGGGTGGAACTAAGGAATGTGCAGGAGGTGGGTAGGGGGTGGAACTAAGGAATGGTGCAGGAGGTGGAACTAAGGAATGGTACAGGAGGTGGGTAGGGGTGGAACTAAGGAATGGTACAGGAGGTGGGTAGGGGTGGAACTAAGGAATGGTGCAGGAGGCGGGTAGGGGGTGGAACTAAGGAATGGTGAAGGAGGCGGGTAGGGGGTGGAACTAAGGAATGTGCAGGAGGTGGGTAGGGGGTGGAACTAAGGAATGTGCAGGAGGTGGGTAGGGGGTGGAACTAAGGAATGGTGCAGGAGGTGGGCAGGGGGATGGAACTAAGGAATGTGCAGGAGGTGGGTAGGGGGTGGAGATAAGGGGGAACTCGGAAAGGGGGAGTTCCTGCACCTATTCTCTGAGAAAATAAGCCCTGGATGGATCTAATAAAATCGTATATGTTTTATTTTTCAGACATCGTGGTGCCGGATGTTTTTCTTTTTGATAGGCAACAGTTGCCTTTGCCATGGGAAGCGCTATGCTGCACCTACTACCCATCAACTGAACCGCAAGCCCAGCATCACACCCATCATCCGAGGATGGGGAAGATGTTTTGCTCCCCCCCCCCCGGTCATTTCTGGTGACACATCAGGTCTACAGTCAGCCTTAGCTAGAGAGTTAATAAACTTTCCCGTCAGTAGTTACGTATTGCATGAACTGAAGCGTCGCATCAACTCACTTGTTAGCAGTATTGGGATGATGGGGGTCCGGGCCGGTATGATGGGGGTCCAGGCCGGTATGATGGGGGTCCAGGCCGGTATGGATCAGGGTCCTCGTATCCCGGTAGAGGGTCTCCTTCCCATCGGCAGACACTGAATGCTGCTCCCTTCTAGGTGGAGGGAGGCAGAGGAAGTCCAGCTCTACATAAACAAGACAGCCGGGAAGAGGGGAAGGGAAGAAAAGAAAAAAACTTTCAGGCTGAGCCGGTGAACTTTGTGCAGGAAGCAGAGACTTTCCAACATTCGTCTGATGTCAGCCCTGATGTGAGTGAAGCTGGCCCAGGCTGTAATATAAGCTGCTCCACTAGGCTGGCCGCCTGCCAGCTCATCATCATCATCATCATCATCATCATCATCATCATCATCATCATGGCTTCTCCCAGACACGGCGCAGCTCTGCCGGCTACAACACAGGCGACCGCACGGTGAACTGCGAATCAGCCTTCTGACATTTCCTTGCTAAAGCTTTGTGGATCAGTACTGCTGGGACTGTAAAGAAGGGAACCCCCCGAACGCTTGTCCTGAAAATGGAACTGTTAGTGCAAATAAAAAAAGTATCACGGACAGTACTCAATTGTTGTGTTGCAAGCGCACTAATACGGCTACAATCACCTTAATCCTGATTTACTTGTAGCAGAAAGATTGGCGTTTTAGACTTTTACTGGCTGACTTAACCCCTTCTTGCCTAAGAGTAAAACAAATATTAATGCCTAAGCACAATTTTGCAACTTTGACATGTGTTAGTAAAACTGTACATATCATTACAACTACTTTGTGCATCCAGGTGGGTTATACCACTTTTTTTTCAGGACAAATTGGGCTTTCATTTGGTGGTAAATGCTAATGGATATCACCCTGATTTATTTTTTTATCAAAGGAAAACTATCCCAAAATAGTTAAGAAAAATATATATCTTTGTTTTAAATTTAGCTGTATATTTATATATTTATTTTATCATAACCTACCACCAAAGAACAACCCAAAATAAATTCTCCTGCTCCTACAAATTGAAGGGATACCACATATGCATATGTTAGTTGTTGTCCCTGTGGTACAGCCCAGAAACAATAGAGCGCATTTAGCTTTTTTTATTATTATTATTTTACCTAAACCACACTGACACTGATTCTAATTTAAAAAAAAATCAAAAAAATACTGACCTTGACCTTTGACCCTGACATTGACCCTGACCTTGCCCCAAACACCAACCCTGGCACTGACCTAGGTCAAACCTTAAACCAGGTGTTTATTTTTTATTTTTTTATTATTATTATTATTATTATTATTATCATCATTTTAAAATTATACATAGTTGTTTTTTTTTCTCTCAGCAAGGAGAAGATACAATGCGTTCTCTCTCCTCTATAGTTGTGCACACAGGGTGTGCCAGATGTGCCCTGGCACACCCTAATCACTCCCTGCAGTGCAGATTACCACTGCTGCCCGGTGTCCCCTCCCACAGCATTGCTGACTTTCAGGGCCGGACTGGGAATAAAAACCAGCCCTGGAAATTATTTCCTACCAGCCCCATAGCATTATACCAGCCCAACATCATGCGCTTTGCCGGCAGTATAGCTGCGGTGCCTATTTATTTCAATGGGCAGGAGCGGCTCTTTCAGGGCACTTTGCAGGCGCTATCTTTAGTGTTATAGCACCTGCAAAGCGTCTCAGTGTGAAAGGGGTCGAACTCTGATATAAAGGTGGGCACGTGTGACCAGAGACCACACTTATATCAGAGTCCAGAGTGACCAGAGACCACCTAACGCAGAAAGGGAACACTAAGGTAAGGGGGTTTACTGATATAAGGGGGGAACCTTTAGATCAATGCCCCCTTACAATATTGTATTGACACCCCGCCCCCCCTCAGACTGGCCTGGCGGTGCTGTCACTGACCTCCTTTCGGGTGCACCATGCGTGGCTCAGTCACTCGGCTCCAGCTTGGTCCCATAGTTTCCTCTCCAGTCAATACATGTCTGACTTTTCCCATGAACCCGCATCCTGGCAGGACTCCCACTCTCGACTCCTCTTCAGATCTGATATAAGACAAGAGATGGTCAGAGGCTGCGGATGGTACAGGGGAAATCAAAAGCTGCAGAGGAGGGGACAGGAGGTCAGAGGCTGCAGAGGGGGAACAGGAGGTCAGAGGCTGCAGAGGAGGGGGGGGCAGGACGTCAGAGGCTGTGGAGGGGGGAACAGGAGGTCAGAGGCTGCAGAGGGGGAACAGGAGGTCAGAGGCTATGGGGAGGGGACAGGTCATAGGCTGCAGGGGGTCAGATGCTGCAGAGGAGGAACAAGAGGTCAGAGGCTGCAGAGGGGGGGACAGGTGGTCAGGGGGGGCAGGAGGTCAGATGCCGTGGAGGGGGGAACAGGAGGTCAGAGGCTGCAGAGGGGGAACAGGAGGTCAGAGGCTGTGGGGAGGGGACAGGTCATGGGCTGCAGAGGGGGGGATAGGAGGTCAGATGCTGTGGGGAGGGGACAGGAGGTCAGAGGCTGTGGAGAGGGGACATGATATAGGCTGCAGAGGGGGGCAGGAGGTCAGAGGCTGCAGAGGGGGGGAACAGGAGGTCAGAGGCTGCAGAGTGGGGGAACAGGAGGTCAGAGGCTGCAGAGGGGGGGACAGGAGGTCAGAGGCTGCAGAGGGGGGACAGGAGGTCAGAGGCTGCAGAGGGGGGGACAGGAGGTCAGAGGCTGCAGATGGGGGGACAGGAGGTCAGAGGCTGCAGAGGGGGGGGACAGGAGGTCAGATGCTGTGGGGAGGGGAAAGGAGGTCAGGGGCTGCAAGGGGGGCAGGAGGTCAGAGGCTGCAGAGGGGGATCAGGAGGTCAGAGGCTGTGGGGAGGGGACAGGTCATAGGCTGCAGAGGGGGGGGACAGGTCATAGGCTGCAATGGGGGGGGAACAGGAGGTCAGAGGCTGCAGAGGGGGGAACAGGAGGTCAGAGGCTGCAGAGGGGGGGACAGGAGGTCAGAGGCTGCAGAGGGGGGGGGGGCGAGGAGGTCAGATGCTGTGGGGAGGGGAAATGAGGTCAGAGGCTGCCAGGGGGGCAGGAGGTCAGAGGCTGCAGAGGGGGATCAGGAGGTCAGAGGCTGTGGGGAGGGGACAGGTCATAGGCTGCAGAGGGGGGGGACAGGTCATAGGCTGCAGAGGGGGGACAGGAGGTCAGAGGCTGCAGGGGGGGGCAGGAGGTCAGATGCTGTGGAGGGGGGAAAACAGGAGGTCAGAGGCTGTGGGGAGGGGACAGGTCAAAGGCTGCAGAGGGGGGGACAGGAGGTCAGAGGCTGCAGAGGGGGGGGAACAGGAGGTCAGAGGCTGCAGAGGGGGGGACAGGAGGTCAGAGGCTGCAGAGGGGGGGACAGGAGGTCAGAGGCTGCAGAGGGGGGACAGGAGGTCAGAGGCTGCAGAGGGGGGGGACAGGAGGTCAGATGCTGTGGGGAGGGGAAAGGAGGTCAGGGGCTGCAAGGGGGGCAGGAGGTCAGAGGCTGCAGAGGGGGATCAGGAGGTCAGAGGCTGTGGGGAGGGGACAGGTCATAGGCTGCAGAGGGGGGGGGGACAGGTCATAGGGCTGCAATGGGGGGGGGAACAGGAGGTCAGAGGCTGCAGAGGGGGGGAACAGGAGGTCAGAGGCTGCAGAGGGGGGGACAGGAGGTCAGAGGCTGCAGAGGGGGGGGGGGGGCGAGGAGGTCAGATGCTGTGGGGAGGGGAAAGGAGGTCAGAGGCTGCAAGGGGGGCAGGAGGTCAGAGGCTGCAGAGGGGGATCAGGAGGTCAGAGGCTGTGGGGAGGGGACAGGTCATAGGCTGCAGAGGGGGGGGGGACAGGTCATAGGCTGCAGAGGGGGGACAGGAGGTCAGAGGCTGCAGGGGGGCAGGAGGTCAGATGCTGTGGAGGGGGGAAAACAGGAGGTCAGAGGCTGCAGAGGGGGGACAGGAGGTCAGAGGCTGTGGGGAGGGGACAGGTCAAAGGCTGCAGAGGGGGGGACAGGAGGTCAGAGGTTGCAGGGGGGGCAGGAGGTCAGAGGCTGTGGAGGGGGGAACATGAGGTCAGAGGCTGCAGAGGGGGAACAGGAGGTCAGAGGCTGTGGGGAGGGGACAGGTCATAGGCTGCAGAGGGGGGGATAGGAGGTCATATGCTGTGGGGAGGGGACAGGAGGTCAGAGGCTGTGGAGAGGGGACATGTCATAGGCTGCAGAGGGGGGGGCAGGAGGTCAGAGGCTGCAGGGGGGGCAGGAGGTCATAGGCTGCAGAGGGGGGGACAGGAGGTCATAGGCTGCAGAAGAGGGGGGCAGGACGTCAGAGGCTGTGGAGAGGGGACATGTCATAGGCTGCAGAGGGGGGGGGGCAGGAGGTCAGAGGCTGCAGCAGGTCAGGTGCTGTGGAGTGGGGAACAGAGCGGGGGCAGGAGGTCAGGTGCTGCAGAGGGGGGGGCAGGAGGTCAGAGGCTGCATGGGCGGTCAGGAGGTCGGAGGGGGGGTGAGGAGTTCAGACGCTGCCTGCAGGGAGGGGATGTAGGAAGACATCACCTTAGTCAGCGGCGCGCATTTTGAAAATGGCGCCCGCCCGGCGCCGTTGTGTCACTGCGCATGCGCCCGCATCTCCGAAGCTTGCCGAGCCTGTACGAGCTGTCTCGAGCACTCGGCTAGCTTCGGGTCTTGCGTGTGCTGTCACTGCTATGCCTCTGAGCCACGGGCGCACGCGCAGTTGCATGTCGGTCGGCCCGGCCGCAGCCATATTTCTTTCTGGCGCCGCTGCCCTCACAGCGGCCTCCAGGAGCAGCCAGGCAGCCGGCCCACCGGGATTTTTCCCGGTATCCCGGTTGGCCAGTCCGGCCTTGCTGACTGCCCTCCTTTCCCATTGGCTACTGCAGTGGGCACACATAGATGATATTTCAGGATGAGTGGGGGAAGGGGTAATGTCATTTTCCTGGCCCCTTCCCTTTATGAATAAACACAGTGAAAGATTGGTACCGTGTTTTTGGGCTTTCAGGTGCACACCCTAATGCAACAGGCTGCGCACGCCTATCCCCTCCATTCAGAAAGAGAAAACACAAGGGCGAGCTTCACGTGACTGATCAGTAAAAAAGCCTGTGGTGTGTGAACCCACTCCAAAAACTACACCTGATGCAAAAAAAAAAGTGCACACCAAAAAGTGGGACACAAAAAGTGCACAGAGTGTACATATGGTTCTCCTCCAAAGAGAAGGGGACCTTTGCCCCGATTCCCTGGGGGGCGTTAAGCTTCAGACAAGGACTAGGATACTTCACATGGTCCATCTAGCCAAAACCAGATGGACCCCATTTTCTGGGAGGTCTGCCGAAACGGGCCACCCCAAATACTATGTGGGGCTCCCCCACGAAGGGAGACCCCCATGAGAGAGGGCAAACCAAGCCGGTCCGAAGCTCTGTGACTGCGCCCGCGGGACCCGATCGCCACCGGTGTCTCACGATCGATGACAGGAGCTGAAGAACGGGGAGAGGTGAGTGTAAACACACCTTCCCCGTTCTTCTGTGTGGCAGTGTCAGTAATCGTCTGTTCCCTGTTATAGGGATTGACGATCACTGACGTCACACGTCCAGCCCCGCCCCCCCTACAGTTAGAAACACACATGAGGTCACACTTAACCCCTTAGCACCCCCTAGTGGTTAACCCCTTTAATACCAAAAAATATATTTTTTTGGGGGGGGATATTTATTATAGAAAAAGTAAAAAATATTGATTTTTCTTTCAAAATTGTCGCTCTATTTTTGTTTATAGAGCAAAAAATAAAAACTGCAGAGGTGATCAAATACCACCAAAAGAAAGCTCTATTTGTGTGGGAAAAAAACCTCAATTTTGTTTGGGAGCCACGTCGCACGACTGCGCAATTGTCAGTTAAAGAGACGCAGTGCCGAATCTCAAAAAGTGGCCTGGTCCTTAACTGAACAGAGATTATGTTATCATAAGGAAAACTAATTTACAGTGTGTATATATATATATATATATATATATATATACATACACACACTATATTACCAAAAGTATTGGGACACCTGCCTTTACACGCACATGAACTTTAATGTCATCCCAGTCTTAGTCTGTAGGGTTCAATATTGAGTCGGCCCACCCTCTGCAGCTATAACAGCAGTTTAACTCTTCTGGGAAGGCCGTCCACCCTGGAATCTTTTTTTAATTTAATTTAATTATTCATCATGATTTTAACCAAGTGACTTATTACAAAGTAACTTCAAAGTGACTTATACTATACATATACAATTTGGAATGTTGGTTTCCTGCATTGGACTTTGGTTACTTTGTTTCCCTTCTTGCATGTCTTCTAAAATCTCAGCATATGCTGTGTCAGATTACATATGGACTTTTATTATTTTAATAATTTATTCTCAGTCCATATTTGAATTTATTTTTGACTAATTAATTTCCTTTTTTAAAAATATTCTTCTTTCTTCTTCCTCTTTTCACCCCCCCCCCCCCTTTATGTTTTGTGCTGTTTTCCTTTATTTTAAGAACTCCGTTCCGCCTCCTCCTCCGATAGACACAGGCAGAGCGGGGAACTATTTTTAAACTGGGATATGATATTTTCAGTTAAAACATCTTCATACAAAAAGCCATTTATTTTACAGTGAAATGTTTTTATGCGCATGTAGCGCCCCCCCCCCCTGTTTTGCGGGGCGTTACGCTAAAGTTAGTGGGGAATGGGAGAGTTAAGTTGCTCCCACTCACAAATTGGTTAAGTCCAGGCTGCTGTCAGCTTAGAATTGCCTTGTAGGTCCGTCTGCATGCTAGGAGAGGTGTTTTTACTCCTAGGTGACAGTTGGCGCTAGAAAGGGTTCTGACAAACCCACTTTCTCCCAGCAGCCAATCAGAGGAGGATCCTCCCTCTGGACATGCTCGCGGGAGGGTATATCTGTGGCAGACGCCTGAGAGAAGCGTGCAACATTCTGTGCGGTGCCCGCGTTCCAGGTGCGGCATCCACCTTAAGGGTGCCCGCATCCATGGGCCCCGCCATCGAGGCCTGTCTGGCCGAAGCTACGCACCAAGCGGAGCTTCACCCTAACATCGAAAGGGGTCCCAGCGGCTTGCTGGGTCCCAGATCCTAAGCTGGGAGCTGTACGGTGGGGGGATTGGCTCGGGAGACCCAAAGGCAGAGGTTGTCCGTGAGGCCTAGGCGAACCACCGGGGATCCGGTCATCACTACATGACAGGTACACTTCAACTGTCCTCCGATGACTCTAGAGAGTGACTTACTTGGAGGATCCACTAGTTCTACCCTATATGGAAATTCCTCAGGCCTGTGGCAGAGGCCCTAATTCCTCCCAGTGACTATTGCAAGTGACCCTCCAGCTGCCAGGCCCAAGTTAAACGCATGTCCAGGGCACTTTACCCACTCCGACGGGAGTGGCGACGATTGAGTGTGACTGCACTGAGAGCAAGCTGCTCTCTATAATATCCAGGGCCTGATACTGCAGTTTTCTTCCGCTCATCAACCTTTCTCTATAGTGTGCCATGTTGATGTTGGCCATGTTGGGCCTTGAAATAAAACCTTGAAAACGCACTCCGATGTCTGGACACTTGCTTTATTCACTTTCCACAAGTATTCACCCCTAGACAAGTGTAATTGGTAACTTAATACGCCAACCCCGAAATCAACCAGCGGCTCCTTCGGGGGTATCGCTACATGCAATTGCGTATAGTTTGTATGCTGTTTTTGTGCGTGTCTGCAAAATTAAAGTGGGTCGGTCTGGATGAAGTCCAGGGCCAAATTGATGTCCCAGTCCAGCCCTGCCTGTGGCCATGGAGGTGAATGGAACCCAAATTCAATGATTTGGAGGGCTGTCCCAATACTTTTGGCAGTATGGTCTATCTAGCTATCCAAATTCTATCTATCTATTATATTCTAATTCTAATTCTATCTATCTATCTATCTATCTATCTATCTATCCATCTATCTATCCATCTATTCTAATTCTATCTATCTATCTATCTATCTATCTATCTATCTATCTATCTATCTATCTATCCTTATTCTATCTATCTATCTATCTATCTATCTATCTATCTATCTATCTATCTATCTATCTATCTATCTATCTATCTATCTATCCTAATTCTATCTATCTATCTATCTATCTATCTATCTATCTATCTATCTATCTATCTATCCATCTATCTATCCATCTATCCTTATTCTATCTATCTATCTATCTATCTATCTATCTATCCTTATTCTATCTATCTATCTATCTATCTATCTATCTATCTATCTATCTATCTATCTATCTATCCTTATTCTATCTATCTATCTATCTATCTATCTATCTATCTATCTATCTATCTATCTATCTATCTATCTATCTATCTATCTATCTATCTATCTATCTATCTATCTATCTATCTCTCTATCTATCTATCCATATGTACACATATAAATCTATATTTATATCATATTTATTATACAGATTGTTATCATTACTTATGCGCTGTGTGGGGAAAGGACACATATTCATGATGAAAGTGTAAAATATGGATTTTATTCCCTGACACGCGGCTCTGAGATTTGTTGACACAGCTGGAAGGGCCACACAATGTTTGCTCCATAAAATGAATTCCTAATGTGGTCATCAATATTGTTATAGCAGATTTTCAGATGTATTTTCTGTATTTTGTATTACTGGCGGACTAATGTGTGACTCCGGGGTGATTGCATGCAAATATCACTGATAAATGAACAGTCCGTGGCGCAGAAAGAATAAACATAGGTTAGTAATAAGTAACACAACACGAGTGCCTAACACGATAAATGGATAGGTCCGGCCTGAATGTGTAGATAATATAGCAATGGTGGTCATGGCAGGGATCAGTTGGTTGTTCTTGCATTCCAGCATACACCAAGATTCACCAACCTGTAGGCAGATGCAGTCTATTTTCTCCACCATAGGTGGCACTTGACCACAGCACCATTGCAGTTGGAGGGGGAAGTCAAGAGGAACATGGTTTCCCTGTGGTTTCTAGGGTCTCTGGTTGAATGCTGCCACCCTATGTGACTTTGGCTGCCATCTTGGGTCAGGCAGAGCATATTCAAGGCCCTGGGTCACAGGCCTGCCTGCATTTGACATTTCGGTAGCGTAGGAACCTCTTCTGATGGGGAAAGTGATTAGCATTAGGGAGAGATTCCAGATGAGTAGAGGAAGGAAAGGGACTCACCATCCTTCCTGAAAAACCTTCCTATTTGGGAACGGACCAGCCTGGCCACATTCCACCCCACAAGACAGACCCTGTCGGCACATCTGAAACCTGTATGCTACACACTGCTCTTATATACCATGAGTGCCCCCGGTTGGGTGCCTTCCCATCAGGTTTTCTGTGAACTACTGGATTCCACATTAATACAAGTTCTATTCTCTACAACTGGAAGCTGTGGGCCAGATTCTCAGCGGCGCTACGACGAAGTATCTCAGATACCCCGTCATATCGCCGTTTTTTTTCACTCGTATCTATGCGAGTGATTCCTAGAATCACTTTGGCATAGATACGCCTGAAGATCCGACAAGTGTAATACCATTACACTTGCGGATCGTAGTTGTAATGACAACTCCGGCCACTAGGTGGCCTTTACGTTGTTTTCTCATTTGCCTATGCAAATGAGGCTACTACGCCAATTCCTGATCGCTTTTACGCCGCCCCGTCGTCGCGTACGTCGTTTTCGTTCGCGTAAGGTTACCCCTGCTTCTATGAGCAGTAACCTTACGAAGTACCGACGGTGCTGTCAGGTGCCGTCGGATGCCATGTTAAGTATGGCGTCGGGTCAGCGTCGGCTTTTTCCGTCGCTTACGTCGTTTTACTAACTCGTTCGCGAATAGGGCATTGCGTAGTGACGATCACGTCGTTTTAACGTCGGTTTCAACGGCGCTTTCCGACGTGAGCTGGAGCATGCGCACTGGGCTTTTTCCCCGGCCGGCGCATGCGCAGTTCGTTCGACGCGGAGGCGCACTTCATTTAAATAGAAGCCGCCCCCTTTGAATTACGCGGGCTTACGCTGGGCCATTTTCCGCAAACTACGGAGCAAATGCTTAGAGAATACGGCACTTGCTCTAGTACGATGCGGCAGCGTAGTGTAAATGGCTTACGCTACGCGGCCGGATTTCTTAGAGAATCTGGCCCTTTGTGTTTACTGTCACTACACCTACACATGTCTTGATTGTGTGTCTAGATAGAACAGTGCTTCCAAGAAATGTATGTCATTATTTTATTTTTAGATAGTGAGACCCGCTTACTCTTTTTCTTGCAACCAACGAATCTCGAATGTGTCCTGATGAATTCCTAACGGCGAAACGCGCGGGCGCCAGAGCCGAGTGGACCCATTTGGAGCCGCTTGGAAATACTCGGAAATACTCAGTTCCCGAGCCTTTCCGGCGCCCCACACCTTAGGCCACATGCGATATTGCATGCCATAGAAGTCAATGCGGAACAAACTTATTTTTGTTTCCATTGACTTCTATGGTGAAACACGCTTTGATATGCGAGTGCCTTGGAATACGAGCATTCTCCTGGAACAGATTATGCTTGTAATCCAAGGTTCCACTGTATATACTACACTTATTTGGCAACTTCTGCTGTTTCCTTTATATTTTGCAGAGAACCCTTCGGTCTCATTGAGGAGCTGCCACTGTTAAGCCTCGTACACACGCTCGGTTTTCTCTGAAAAACTGCTGGCAGAGCTTTCTTGCCAAGTAAACCGTGTTTTTAGGTTTCTCTTCAAGAAAACTGCCTAAAATCTCGACGAGAAAAATAGAGAACGTGTTCTCTATTTTCTCGTCGTGAGATTCTCGGTAGTTTTCCTGCCGAGAAACCCGAGAGTGTGTATACTTACCTGTCGCCGTGGAAACCCGCACATGCTCGAAATGACTTTGACGCATGCGCGGTAGCTTCTTAGGCAGCGACGACATCGAATGTGACGTCGCACGTGATGACGTCACGCGTTCTTGCCTTGCAGTTCTTTTGAAAGGAGTGTCTGTACACTCGGGCGGCAAGAGGTTCTTGCCAAGAATCTCAACAGGGAAAGAAAAAAATTTCCTGGCGTGATTCTGGCCCGTGTGTACAGGGCTTTACTTTTGGACCTATGGGTTTTTTATTTTGATCCTGCACCCCGACAGCCAGAGGCGTATCTACTGAAAATGGCGCCTATGGCAAGCACTGAAACTGCACCTCTGTCAAAACATTTGAAATATATTTTGCTGCTTGCTTCTGGTTGGCAGTTGGCACACATGATGAATATGATGGCGAGGATCAAGTAGTACCTGGCTGCTATCCTTGGTGCTGCTGCTGGGGCCGGGGTTCCCCATCGGACCACCATACATTCCTTTTCTCCTGTCTTCTCTTCTCCTCACCTCACGTCCCATTCCCCGCTCT
Organism: Rana kukunoris; assembly: GCA_029574335.1. Classification (NCBI taxonomy): domain Eukaryota; kingdom Metazoa; phylum Chordata; class Amphibia; order Anura; family Ranidae; genus Rana; species Rana kukunoris. The sequence goes on along the minus strand of CM056052.1, from coordinate 533,978,059 downwards.
GGGGATAAGATGATAGGGTAGGCGGAGCATTAGGCTCCGCCTCCACCACTGTTACACTACCTTACGTGGATCCGGTCTGGCCAATCATCGGCTGTCATCGGGGCACCTGTCACTCCCCTCCCCAGGTAGAAGGAAACATATTAGCAATTGCTGTGCCGGCGCCGCGCTCCATCAGGGCGGCCGCGGTGCTGGGAGCTACATTAGTGTGGGAGGCCGCCGTGGGAGGACGGGTGGGGGTTTTTTCATGTGGGGGGTGGCTTTTTACTGCCCCCCTCCCCATGGCACTTCCCATGGCTGCCATACCCTAGATACGCCACTGCCGACAGCACATTCACATGCATAATTATGTTGTAGGTTAGCTTTTAAGGCTGCATTCACATCTAGGCGACAAAACGCCTGTCGCCCGACGCTCGTGCCGCTGGAGGGGAAAATTCCCATTGATGTCTACAGAGATGGTTCACATCTCTGAAACGCTGTACGCCTGTCGCCTGAAAAAAAGTCCCGGACCCTTTTTTTCAGGCGACATTGGCGTTTGGCCATAGACATCAATGGAGAGACTTTGTTAAAAAAAAAAAAATGAATCGAATGGCGGCAAGTAAAGCCGCGTACGCGGCGTTACTTGTCGCCTAGATGTAAATGCAGCCTTAGTCCTACCTGCGCCATTCTTGATAATTCTTTGTGTTATATAGACCTGGTCAACAAACCTTTGAAACAAGCAATGATTTGGTAAATAGAACAGTTAGCAACAGAAACAAGATTTCAGATGAGCAAAATCAGATAAGTGAAAGATTAATTCTGATTGGAAGTTTAAGGATACAGATCCCGCGCGTTACCTTATTGATAATCCTGACTCTGCAAGGAGAGATCAGTGGCCTAACGATCTGTCACTGTCGACAACTCGCAGTCATTATGTCTTTATCTCCAACGTCCTAGCACCGGGGAGAATCAGAGCTACGTAAATGAATGGAAGATGATGGAGGTCGCTGCTGATACGAGGACAAAGATATTAAGCGCTGCGCTTTTCCTCTCTCAGCACAAATCATATTACCTGCTCTCAATCAAGCACATTACCTCCCTGACCTATGTAAAGGAAATAACAAGCGATAGCTTAGCGACAATACATGAATCATAATCATCCAGTTTGTCAGCCGACCCGACATCCATCATAACTATGCAACAGCACTGGGCTGCGATGTCTCCTGAGCTTTGTCAAGGAGAGTCAAGATTTTCCGTCATCAGCCAGCGAGTTCTGTAATAAGCTATATTTACTGCGTTAAATACAAACTGTGCGTATTGCCCATAGGCACCAATCAGAGGCAAGCAGCATGGTGACTCGGTAGTTAGAACCGCGGTCTTGAATTACTTAAATCCCGTTTTTAGTTAAACGTTTTATAGATACCCAACCTTAAGGCCGGGTTCACACCTATGTGAATTGAGTGCGGCTTAAACCGCATCTAATACGCAGAACATTTCTAAATACATTGTTTTCAATGAGGCTGGTTCACATATGTGCGATGCATTCACACTGCGCATTGCAGTAAAAACGTATGCGGATTTTATGCCTTGTGGTGCGGCTCAGGTGCGAATTCAGTCCCATTATCTTCTATGGGTACGCAGCTGATACGCAGATGTGTTCAGTTCTCTTCAGGAATTTCTCTCATTCAGCTCAATACATTTCTCCCCCACTCTCCTCTCACTCGGAACTTCTCCCAGGTCTCCAAATCCGCAGCTAAAACGCAATGGATCTGCTGAACACTTGTGTGAACCCAGCCTAAGTGTAGTTTCTTACTGGTCCTGCTCTCCAAATATTGGTAGGTTATTGGTTTTCCACCTGTAGCGCTCACCCCCGAAGGAGCCGCTGGTTAGATTTGGGATCGGCGTATTTAAAGGGGAGTTCCACCTACAATTTCACTTTTTAAATATAAATACCCCTGTAATACACAAGCTTAATGTATTCTAGTAAAGTTAGGGCCAGATTCTCAAAAGAGATACGACGGTGTATCGTAGGAAACACCGTCGTATCTCTGTTTTTTCTTTTAGTGGGCATCTATGCGTGTGATTCCTAGAATCACTTACGCATAGATACAGTGAAGATCCGACATGTGTAAAACACTTACACCGTCGGATCGTAGATGTAATTACTTCCCTGGCCGCTAGGTGGCCTTTACGTTGATTTCTCATTTGCCTATGCAAATGAGCCTAATACGCCGATTCCCGAACGTTTTTACGCCGCCCCGTCGTCGTTTACGTCCTTTCCGTAAGAGTAAGGTTACCCCTGCTATAAGAGGGGTAACCTTACAAAGTTCCGTCGTATGCCATGTTAAGTATGGCGTCGGGACAGCGTCGTCTTTTTCCGTCATTTCACTAAGTCGTTCGCGAATAGGGATTTACGTAAACGACGCTCACGTCGGTTTTGATTCACGTTTTCCGACTTGAGCTGGAGCATGCGCACTGGGCTATTTTTGCGGCCGGCGCATGAGCAGTTCGATCGACGTGGGGGCGCGCTTAATTTAAATACAAGCCGCCCCCTTTGAATAACGCGGCCTTACGCCGGGCCATTTACACTACGCAGCCGCAACTTACGGTGCAAGTGCTTTGGGAATACAGCAGTTGTTCTGTTAAGTTGCGGCGGCGTAGTGTAAATGGCTTACGCTACGCCGTCGGCCAATCTATGTGAATCTGGCCCTTAGTCTGTAATCTAAGGTCTGTTTTGTTAGGTTGTTACAGCATTTATTATTTTAATCTAGAAATAGACCGTGGCCATCTTAAGTGTGGGCATCATGAAGCCAGACTGTATGACTTCCTAGATTTCAGCTTTGCATATCTCGCACATGCTCAGTGCTGCACAAGCAATGTAAAAGGTTTCAGTCAGGTTTGCAAGGACTACTGGGAAACATGATGCCTATCCCAGAAACCCTTGCAAATAGCCTTGTGACTTAATAGCCTAGGCTAATGATGGCGAACCTCGGCACCCCAGATGTTTTGGAACTACATTTCCCATGATGCTTATGCACTCTGCAGTGTAGTGGAGCATCATGGGAAATGTAGTTCCAAAACATCTGGAGTGCCAAGGTTTTCCATCACTGGCCTAGGCTAATAAGGAGGAGGAAGTAATGAAGGACTACAAAATAAAGGTATTTACAAACAACAAAATAAATAAAAATTGTCCATTCTGAACACTATGGGCCAGATTCCCGTAGAATTGCCGCTGGCGTAGCGTAAGCCATTTACACTACGTCGCCGCAATTTAACAGAGCAAGTGCCGTATTCCCAAAGCACTTGCTCCGTAAGTTGCGGCGGCGTAGTGTAAATGGCTCTGCGTATCCCCGCGTAATTCAAAGGGGGCGGCTTGTATTTAAATTAAGCGCGCCCCCGCGTCGATCGAACTGCACATGCCGGCCTCAAAATAGCCCAGTGCGCATGCTCCAGCTCACGTCGGAAAAAGTGAATGAAACCAACGTGAGCGTCGTTTACGTAAATCCCTATTCGCGAACGACTTAGTAAAACAACGTAACCGACGGAAAAAGACGACGCTGACCTGACGCCATACTTAACATGGCATACGACGGAACTTCGTAAGGTTACCCCTCATATAGCAGGGGTAACCTTACGCATACGTAAACAATGTAAACGACGACGGGGCGGCGTAAAAACGTTCAGGAATCGTCGGATTACGCTCATTTGCATAGGCAAATGAGAAATCATCGTAAAGGCCACCTAGCGGCCAGCGATGTCATTACATCTCCATTCCAACGGTGTAATTGTTTTACACATGTCGGATCTTCACTGTATCTATGCGTAAGTGATTCTAGGAATCACACGCATAGATACCCAGTAAAAAAAACAGAGATACGACAGTGTTTCCTACGAAACGCCGGCGTATCTCTTTTGAGAATCTGGCCCTATGAGATTAGGGCATGCAGCACAGACAAACATAAAAAAATGGGTGGAACTCCACTTTAAGTTACCTCTGTGATGGTGTCTAGCAGTGATAGAATGTTCAGACCGCTGGTTGACGTTTTCAATGCTTTATTTCTGGTCCAACGCGACCAACAGTCAACTCGAGGTAGATAGAGTAGATTGGTGAAAAAGGGTAACCTTGCAGATACAGGCTGTGGATAATAGAAACAGTCCTGCCTCCAATGAATGTGTTTGTCACGTCGCCACTCCAGCCGGAGTGGGCACAGCGCTCCCCGGACAGGTCCCTCTCACAGGCCGGGCAGCCAGAAAGTCACTGAGAATGCTGAGAAGGAACAAGTCTCTGCCACCGACTTGGCGCTGATAAATTAGTAAAGGTCTCTGCCACAGGTCCGATACTTGAGAACGATAGAGCAAATCCTTTCAGTCAATAATTAAGGAGCCAACAACTGACAGTTTGTGCTGCATACAACCTGTCAGTGTCCGGTCACTCCGATCCCTGATGGTTTTGTCTGCGCCCTATTAGTTCACCTGCCTCCGGGTTCACCTCAGACCGACTCCCCACCGAGCAGCACCCAGCTTGGGATCCTTTTTTTCTTGAAGTGTGGGGACCCAGTAAGACACTGGGGCCCCTTGGCAATTTCAGTTGCTCTGAGCCATGAGGGTAGGCCACAGTGTGTGTGCCCTTTCAAGACGGCGCATGCGCAGAAGAAGGGGTCACTCAGGGAAATTGCAAATATCTCCGAGACGGTGTAGGTCTCAGAGATATTGCAAGCACCTACAGGTAAGCCTTAATCTAGGCTTATCTGTAGGTGTAAATTCTCCCCGAGGATTTACAACCACTTTAAGGCCCTAGCTCCCAGGTTTGGCGCACATTTAGAATATAAGTAGTGTAGGGACCTGTGGCGGCCCGTCCATTAGGGGTGCCGCCCCAGCAATCCACGGCCGCCACATCCTAATTAATGTTCTATGATCCCCGGCCGCTATCTCCTATTTATGCATCCAGCCCCTTTTAGTCTGGCCCGGAGTGCCTGCCGATGCCCGATCCCTGCCCATGCCCGATGTGCCCGCTGCCTAGATGGGGTAAGTGCCAGTGGATCGGCAGACAGCGAGGGGGGGTTTGAGGTGGCGCGGGGAGGGGGGGTGTGGTTATTTGCCACACTTTAATTTGCTAGTGACTTATGTAAAGACCATCTAAATATACTGGTCCAACTAACACCACCTTCTCCAGACAAGGCTGCTGTGCAAGGATGACTCCATTGCTCCTTCATAGGTAGAGGAGCCACCCAAAGACAAGAAGTGTGTTACTAACCAGATCACCAGGTGAAAATAAAGAAAAACCCTAAAAAAAAAAAATGCATCCATCATATTTTAAGTGGCGGCTAGTGCTGGAGGATTTTGAGGGGGGGGGGGGTGTGGGTGGGCCCCTCCAGGTCTGCACTTACCTCTCCAGCAGTCACGGCTTCCCTGTTGCCTGGCGCCGCGGCTTCTGTGTTAACATGGTCTTCTTTCCTGGGTTCTGGGTCTTTGGCATTCTGATTCTGTCCTGATTGGTCCGGGACGGGAAGCGAATGGCGAGTGTTGACTTGCTGGTACCGCAGGGTGGTATATTTGTGGTGAGGGGTGTGCAAACAATGCACCCCCAGTTGGTCGGCGGTCACCTGCACTCCCCCCAGTCGGTCAGCGAATCACCCGCACCACCCCCCTCCCTCCCCGTGGGTCAGTACCTCACACCAGGGACTGTCGCTCCTCTCTGTCCATACTCTGCACGGCAGCAGCTCCTCCTCGTCTGTACAGCTCCACTCTCCCCGACAGCAACAGATTTGTGTGCGACTATCTTGGTTACATGGGGAGCCACAGCCCGGTCTGAATAACGTGTCCAGGTTTCAGTCTGCCAGACACACAATTTAAAAACCCGGACTGGTGGGAGGGTTCAGGATGCAGAGTAACATGAAACAGGCCAATTGGGGCCTTGGGCTCTGGTCACAGTGCACGGCCACACACATGGAGCAATTGATTTTTGGATGAGTGATGGCAGGGGGCGGATTGTGTGGGGCGGGGGCGGTGCCCCTTGTGGACTGACCGCCCCCGATTGCTATACTACAATGTATTTTTGTGTTTTAATACGACTTTAAGGAGTGGTGATCCCTCCCGATAAAAGTGCTCATAGGACATTGCTTTACAGTAGCATTATTATGCAGCTGTGTCCAATACTATCACACATATGTTGTAACGGCGGTCTTGTTCCAATCGTATTACTGACCTTCTTCCAAATATTCTTGGTGTTGGCAAATGAACTGATGGAGAGTCAGTCCAGGTTTTTAGGAAACGGCCACATGTGGGAATTGTCTAGCTGACTGCAAATTCCAATTGTCCCTTCCAGGCTTGGAGCAACAAAAAGGCTCCATAGAACAGAGCACTGTAACATATGTGACCACCCCCAACCCAAAAGGGGGGTTATAAAACCTTAAGGATTTTTTTTTACCTTTCTATGCGTGGGGGGTAAAAAAAACATGCTGTGCTGCCCCCTTTGTACTTTCCTGAGCCCGATCCAGCAATGCTCATGACAACAGCGGCTCTCCCAGCTGCCTCTCCCCTCCCTGGGCAGACAAATAGCAGGGGGCCCATTGGTTCCTGCTGCTGTCAGTCAAATGCTGTGCTGAGCGAGCTGGGGGGCGGAGCCATTCTTTGTCAATAGACACAGACCGGGCAGCTCAGGAGCGAGCACGTACGGGTGCCCCGTGGAAAACTGCTTTCCATGGGGGCACTTGCAGAGGAAGATAAGCCTGGAGTGCCAATGGGGGACCCCAGATAAAGAAGAGGATTGGGGCTGCTCTATGCAAAAAGATCAGGTAAGTATAACATGCTTGTTAATTTAAGTAAAAAAAAAAAACTAAAATCTCATATTCCTGATATGTGGATGCTGTACCATTTACTTGTATGAGAAAATCTCCTGTTCTTTTTGTATTGCTTCCTTTGTGTGAAATCCCTGGTGTTCCTGCCAGTCCCTCTTATTAGAAACTGACCACACTAAGCAAGAGAACACAGCATGGTCAGTTCTCTAGCTGTGCTGGGATCTCATCCAGCTCTGCTCCAATGGTCAGACTTGTCCCAACACGCCCCCTCTTGCATAGCCATTCACTGGGAAGTTCAGTTTGCCGTTGCTTCTCCTCCCCCTAATGCTGCTGAGAACAGAGGGAATGGGAAGAGGGAAAAACAAAGGTATTTATAATTTTTTTTTTGTTTATTTTTTTATTTTTTTATTTTTTTTTTACACACAAATGTTTTGCCTTTCATTTTTATTTTGAACTGAATGTTTTGTTTTTGTTTTACAAGATCCCCTAGAAAAGTCCAGAAACACCTCCTCTATATGTAAAAAAAACAAAAACAACAAAACTGCAGGGCAAAGCAACCTGTGTGATTTTAAAGTGGTTGTAAACCTCAGACATGAAATATGACCAAAGCATATCCCTGTGTAGCAGGGGCGGATCCAGAGGGGGGGCAACAAGGCAATTGCTCCCACCTAGAAAATAATGAGCGAGAGGACGGGCAGGCTGGTGAGTGAACAATCATGCCAGGCGGTAAGGCTGGTAAGCGGGCTGGAGTGTCACTGAGCGAGCGGGCAGGTGTTCTGTCAAGAAGCCACCGCTACCCATCTGAATATGCAACTAAAATGACGTTGTGTCGCGGCCATCTTGGTACGCCCGCACTTGTCCACAGTAAGCCTACAGTTAGAAGTCGGCAAGCGGACATCTTTATACACCCATCGGAGTCTTGCTTTTCAAGATTATTTTTAACAGTAAACTCAACTTATATTTCACTATATAAGCTGAGTTTACTGTTAAAAAAACGTTGAAAAACAAGACTCTGGTGGCTGTATAAAGACGTCTGCTTGCCGACAAGTGTGGGTGTACCAAGATGGCCGCAATGCAACAGCATTTTGGTTGCATATTCTGATGGGTAGTGCCTTTCTGACATCATCTCTCCCTGCCTGCCCTCACTGGCACTGGCAATCCGCATCTTGTGGCAGGCGACATTGGCAAATGACAATCCACATCTGGTGGCAGGGGATGTGGAAAGTGACATGGCAAGTGACAATCCGCATCTTGTGGCAGGCAACAGTGGCAAGTGACACGCTCAGGGCTCCCACCGATTCTGCATTATGGTGAGTTGAACTTTTTAATTTTATATTACAATGTAATAATAGTAATAATGCGCTTCAATAATCCTGACACCATATCAACCATGGCGCCATGATGATTGAAGCACCAACACCAGCCATTGCCCCGAAAAATTGTCCGCAAAATTTTCTGGTAGTGCCCCTCCCGAGACTAGACCCTGGATCCGCCCCTGCTGTCCAGTGTGTACTTATCTCAAGTCAGAGCACTAGGGGCCATTTCTGTCTGCTGCCTTGTTCCTCTGTTATCTGCATGAGTCCCTTCTGGCAAGTTTTCTTGACACTATGAGAAAAAAGGTGACATGGGAGGGATCTCCAGCACAGCACACAACCTGTGATTGACAGCCTCAGCTTGGTTCCTGTGTGCTGTGCGAAGGGGGTGTGTCCCTTCCCCCCAATCAGGTCTCAAAACGGCCCTCAATGAGCTCTGCAGAGTGTAACTTCAGCTCTCCACCCTCTGTTTTCTGAAAGAGCAGACAAGCTTTATAAATTCTGGACTTGGAGCACATGTAGAGAAAAGTAGACTGCTGATAAACAGGTGAAACTTCTGTAGGAAGATTTGTTTCATCTCTGAATGAATGACTGACTGACTTGTATGGCGCTACACATGCAAACTGAATCTCCTCTAGGCGCTTTTTGCAGCCAGTGTCTACTTAGCTGGTGCGGTAATTTTACCCCATAAGATCTCGACACGCTTGGGACACACAGTTGTACACACATATATACTGGGCCAATTTGGACAGGATCCAATTTACCTACCAGCATGTCTTTGGAGGGTTGGAGGAAACCGAAGTACCCAGAGGAAACCCACGAAGACACAGGGAGAACATGCAAACTCCAGGCAGATGGTGTCATTGTCAGGATTAGAACCAGCTTCCCCTTTTTGCTGCTAGGTGAAAGTGCTAACCACTGTGCTGCCCTCTGATCTCTGTGTATCACCTGAGGCCAGTCACCTCACTGGGTATATGTGAGGGTTTACAACCACTTTAAATTATAGTTCCTACTGTTTGGGTGTGTCCCATGTTACTCTAAGACATTGTGGGATACTGTAATCATTGCAGTAGGTATGTATGCAGTTGGGGGGGGGGGGGGGCAGACCAGACCAGCTTTGTGTGTGAGGTTTGGGAGGGAGGATGAGGGAACTTTAGTTGTAATGTGAATATATACAGTGGAACCCTTGATTACGAGCCTAATCCGCTCCAGGAGAATGCTCGTAATCCAGAACGAGTTTCCCCATAGAAGTCAATGGAAACTAAAATAATTTGTTCCGCGTTGACTTCTTTGGCATGCAATACTGCATGTGGCCAGAGGTGGGGGGGCCGGAGAGCCTCAGAAATACAGAAATACACGGAAACAAACGGACAGCTCGGCTGAACCCGATAAACCTCAGAAAGGCTCGAGTATTTCCAAGTTTTTCCGAACTGCTCCAATAGGCTCCAGCGCCCCACACACCTCAGGCCAAATGCGGAACTGCACACTACTGTGGCTTGAACCCTGCTTGATTTAAGAAACAACACTCTCAAATCGAGTCAGAATTAGAAACAAAAAAAAAACAGTACTCGTATTGCAAAACGCTCGTTAACCGCGTTACTCTGCGTGTCGCTCAGGGCCGGCCCATTCACTTAAATGGGCTGCCCCATGCGCATACGTCACCCAGAAAAGAAGCTACTGCTTCTCGAGCAACGCGCTTCACGCAATTTTTAAAGGTGCAGTTTACCGTGCAACAATGGTGGCAGAGTCACAACGTACTTGGGGTGTCATTGAGGGATAGTGCCCCCCCCCAAAGTGCATCACGGATTTTGCACCGATTGCCACCTGCAGAGGTGGCTCAAGGCTTTGTGAGGCCTTAAGCAGAACTTAGACACGGGGGCCCCACTCATGCCCAAAAACATTCAAGCAAATAAAAATGGCTGCAGAAAGATGCACGGATCTAGCACACAGTGATTGAGCAGAGGCAAATTAGGTGGCCGCGAGGCCCCTGTGAGTGGGAGGCCTTACGCGACCGCCTAATTTGCCTAATTAAAGAGCCATCTCTGGCCACGTGTTTTGGAATTCTAAATTGTGACATGTGAATGGGGCCTAAGGGGAATCGGGGGGGGGGGGACGTTGCTGCAGGGGGCGACATTCATGTTGGGATGTCACTGGTCCAGGGAACTGTCGGTGCATCATCAGCCCAAGGGGTGTCAGGAAGTTCCACAGCAGTTCCAAACTTTTATCCAGAAAGTTATTTTACACTTTATATGGATATGCTTGAAAAAAAAAAGTCCAGCTGGATTTACTTCCAATCCTGCTCAGGAAGAATGATTAGTAGTTATTTCTGTGGGCGAGAGACGTGTCCTGCCCACCCCCCCCCCCCCCCCTGTACAGAGCGCCCCCCGTCCCGTCCCGTGTTGCCGGATCCCCGTGAATATCAGAATATCGGTTATCTCCAAGCTGCACCTTCTATTCCTGAAGATTAAATACCCAACAAATCCTCTGCGCCGCTGCATTGCCATGAATTGAGATTTGCCATGGAATGAGATGGTCCGCCTCCATCCCATTCTATTGGCTCACTCATGTCACGTGACATATTTAAACGTCAAGTATTGACGCAAACATCAGTCACAGCTAGGCTATCATAGGGAGAGGATCTCCTCTCCCTGTGATAGCCCGATAGCGCTGTCAGCAGCGTGCCTCCCGCCAGCGCTAAGTACACCCCGCGCCCGCAGCTCTACTCCCCGCACCCCGCACCCCGCGCCCGCAGCTCTTCCCCGTCCTACGCGCCCGCAGCTCTACTCCCCCGTTAAGAATCAGGGAACGGGCTGCAGCTGCAGCTGCTCCAGGTTATGTGGGCTGGTGTTGTAAATACTGCGCATGCGCAGGTTTACGCTACTAACGTAGCCAACGCTAGGTCTACGCTAATAGCGTAGACTCTCCCCGTTCCCTGATTCTTAACGGGGGAGTAGAGCTGCGGGCGCGGAGGACGGGGAAGAGCTGCGGGCGCGGAGGACGGGGGAAGAGCTGCGGGGTGCGGGGAGTAGAGCTGCGGGCGCGGGGTGTACTTAGCGCTGGCGGGAGGCACGCTGCTGACAGCGCTATAGGGCTATCACAGGGAGAGGAGATCCTCTCCCTATGATAGCCTAGCTGTGACTGATGTTTGCGTCAATACTTGACGTTTAAATATGTCACGTGACATGAGTGAGCCAATAGAATGGGATGGAGGCGGACCATCTCATTCTATGGCAAATCTCAATTCATGGCAATGCACCGGAATTTAGCGGAGAACTGCAGGCGAGACGCACAACTCGTCATAAATATGTAAAGTCTGATACTGTTCACTTTTGCTGGATTTTTGTTCCTCCTGCAATGCGAAGAAAGGGAATATAATTTCCCATAAGTTTTGGGCCAAGAAAACGGAAGCGGGACTCCAATTAGAGATTTATATAGAAACGGTGATGTGTTGCAAATGTTTTACCCGATTCGCAAATTTGTTCAACAGCGTTAACAAAGTGCAGGCAGAGGGTGACGCCGCCATTCACCCACACCGATGAGGTCTGTGACATATTGCCCCTCCCTGGCTGCTACGTAAAATATGAAGAGACGGGAGGGGCAGAGGAGCTGGGCCAACACAGACACCAATTAGGCCCGCCCAAAAGGAGGGGACTGCTATGACATGCAAAAGGAGAGGATGAGGAGGTGTCGGGGAATCCTTTTTTCTTAAAGGGGTTGTAAAGGTAATTTTTTTTCTTCCTAAATAGCTTCCTTTACCTTAGTGCAGTCCTCCTTCACTTACCTCATCCTTCCTTTTTGCTTTTAAATGTCCTTATTTCTTCTGAGAAATCCTCACTTCCTGTTCTTCTGTCTGTAACTCCACACAGTAATACAAGGCTTTCTCCCTGGTGTGGAGAAAGCCTCTTAAGGGGGGAGGGGGCGAGCAGTCAAGTCAGGACACTCTCTACTTGGCAGATAAAGGAGCTGTGTGCTTTTAAATGTCCTTATTTCTTCTGAGAAATCCTCTCTTCCTAGAGAGTCAGGACGCCCACTAACACACAACTCCTTTCTCTATCTGCAACGTAGTGGGCGTGACTGACTCTCCTGTAGTACAAGGGAAGGGACGAGCACGACACTCCACACCAGGGAGAAAGCCTTGCATTACTGTGTGGAGTTACAGGTAGAAGAACAGGAAGTGAGGATTTCTCATAAGAAATAAGGACATTTAAAAATCAAAATCGAAGGATGAGGTAAGTGAAGGAGGACTGGGTGAGGGGGCATGTCAGGACAAGTTTGATCATTGGAGGAGAATGGCCACATGCAATACCGGGGGGCACCGGAGAGCCTCGGAAATACTCGGGGACAGCTCAGCTGATCTCAGAAACCCTCAGAAACTGAGTATTTCGGAGTGATTCTGAGTATTTGCGAATGGCTCTGAACCGCTTCGAGTGTCACCGGCGCCCCCGCACCTCTGGCCGAATGCGGTACTGCACACTGCATTAGCTTGAATTCTGCTTGTTTTGCAAGACAAGACTCGCAAAGTGAGAATTTATTAAAAAAAAAATGTTGCCAGAAAGACGCCTCTACTGTACAAGTTCCACAAAAAAAAGCCTGGTTACAATATAGATAATTGATCTAATTCTGTGGTATTCTGCCATATATATGTTCATTAAAGTAGCGCGGCAATTTATATACTATTTGTGTATATTGTTTTCTGGTTACAATATGCCCAACAACACCCATGCCTCATTAGGCAGTAAAGACTTCCCTTCTGGCAGCTCAACCATGCAGCTCTTTTTTGTTCAAGTATCGTTGAGTTGTACTCCTTAAAAACAACCTGCCGCACCGACATACCCCCCAACTTCCCGGAAACTGGGGATGTCTGGTCACCCTACTTTAAGTCATCCCCCCCTCCCCCCACGTCCGTATTTGGCACATCATTTTGGGGGGGAGCGGGTACCTAGTTTTAACAGGTACCCGCTCCCACTTCCTCTCAGATTGCCAGGAAGTTCTCCCCCTCCCAGTCTTAGGGGAAACACTACCGGTCCCAGGAGAGCGCCGGACCATTCACAAAGCAATTGGCCTCTCGCACATGTGCAGTCAGGATACCTGGTGCCTGGACCCTATTGAGAAATCAGCTTGTGTGAGGACAGTGCTGGTCTGGAACCTATGGACAGGTAAATGTCCTTCTATTATTAGTCAGCAGCATGTTACACCAAGTAAATAGATACCAAACATGCCACACTTTAAAATTGCATATGCCTGTGGAAGAGCTCAAAACTACAATAATTACTGTATTTTATTAAAAACATTTTCTTTTTACATTGCACCTTTATTTTTTAGCAACTTTATTGCCATCACAAGGGATGAACAACATCCCTTGGGATAGCATGGGCTGTGACAGGTCCTCAGGTCCATGCACAGCACTAATCCCCACAATCAGGATTTGGACACCTGGGCCTACAGCCGATAGAAGAGTTGGCTCGGGTGAGGACAGTCCTGGAACCCATAAGTCAGGTAAGTGTCCTTTTATTAACCACTTGTCGACCGACGCCTGTACATTTAAATCAGCAGAATGGCACGGCTGCGCAAAGGGACGTACCTGTACGCCCCTTTGAATTTGCGGCCGGGCGGGCGGGCGCACGCGCCTGCCGCGTGCTCAGTGAGCGTGCCCGCGGACTCGATGTCTGCCGTTGTCAAACGATCGTCTCACAGAGAGGCAAAACAGGAGATGCCTATGTAAACAAGCATTTCTCTGTTCTGCCTAGTGACAGGACACTCATCTATTGCTCCCTGTCATCGGGAGCAGCGATCAGTGTCGTGTCACTTGTAGCCCAGCCCCCCCCAGTTAGAATCACTCCCTAGGACACACTTAACCCCTTCCTCGCCCCCTAGTGTTTAACCCCATTCCCTGTCAGTGTCATTTACACAGTAATCGTTGCATTTTTATAGCACTGTTCGCTGTATATATAACAATGGTCCCAAAATAGCGTCAAAAGTGTCCAATGAGTCTGCTATAATGTCGCAGTCACAATAAAAATCGCTGATCGCCGCCAGTACTAGTAAAAAAAATATTAATAAAAATGCCATAAATCTATCCCCTATTTTGTAGACGTTATGACTTTTGCGCAAACCAATCAATAAACGCTTCTTGCGATTTTTTTTTTACCAATAATATGTAGAAGAATACGTATCGGCTTAAACTGAAGAAAAACATTTTTTTTTAATATTTTTGGGGGATTTTTTTTTCAAAATTGTCACTTTTCTTTTGTTTATAGCGCAAAAAATAAAAACCACAGAGGTGATCAAATACCACCAAAAGAAATCTCTATTTGTGGGGGGGGAAAAAGGATGGCAATTTTGTTTAGGTGCCACGTTGCACGACCGCGCAATTGTCAGTTAAAACGACGCAGTGCCGAATCGTAAAAAATAGCCCGGTCATTGGGCAGCTAAAACCTCTGGGGCTGAAGTTGTTAAAAGTCAGCAGCTATAGGAATTGTATCTGCTGACTTTTATTTTTTTTTAACCTGAGTGGACAACCGCTTGAATTTTTTTGCGCTTTCATCTTAAAGGGTCACTAAAGGAAAAAAAATGTTTTGCTGAAATGACTGTTTACAGGGTATAGAGACATAATAGTTAACTGATTCCTTTTAAAAATGATTAAAAATAGATAAAAATCAATCATATAATCAACCTACAGTTCTAGTTTCGTTTTTGCTGTTGTTTCTTGTCTTTCTGATGTACAGAACCAGAGAGCCAATAGAGGGCAGTGATGGTTTGTCTAAAACCCCTCAGCACCAACCCAGTTTCAGTTTACACACAGTAATCACACCTCCTTGATTAGTGACCACAGTGAGAAAGCTCCCAGTACTGTGGTTATAAGGAATTACAGCACCGTCAGAGCAAAAAAAAAACAAAAAAAAAAAACAACAACCGAACAATGAGGACATGAAACCAGTACTGCAGTTAGGTAAAGGAAGCTATTTAGCTAAAAAAAAAAAAATTCTTTTAGTGACCCTTTAATTTTTTACCTCAGTGACAGGTTCTCTTATAATATATAAAAACAAAAAATGACATTTGAAGAGAAGCTGCTAAAAGCACGGCAGCCTTTCCTACAGAATGAATTAGGAGGGAGGTATTGATAAATCCGGGTCATGTGACGCCTTTCCCTGCGGTTTGGGCGGCGAGCTGCATTTCAATGAAGATGAAGGGACCAAACATTCCAGCGTTCATTAATTTTCCAATTCTGCACCTTTCACAGATCGGTTTTCCCATCCCTCCCGCTTAACAAACAACGCCGCTCACAGAATGATCTCACTTTAAATGAACTGCGCACCAATTATATCCATGATTCATGAGTCCGGAGAGGCGGCACATAAGACTCGTTAGTGGAATCCTCGCAGTAATAGAGCGCCAGGCGTTCCATTGTCTTATTATGCCACCTTCTGGAATCTGGACAATATAAGGGACATCAAAGAGAGACAGGCTAAGGAAGAAAAGCAAAATAATATACACTATGTTACCAAAAGTATTGAGACGCCCGCCTTTACACGCACATGAACTTTAATGGCTCCCCAGTCTTAGTCCGTAGGGTAGGGTGACCAGACATCCCTGGTTTCAGGGGACAGTCCCTGGATTGAGGACACTGTCCCCGGACCAAGTGTGTCCCCAGGAACAGGGGCTGGGGCAATTTCAAAGACATTCAGTGCAAAATTAATTAAAAATATTGAATTCCACACCCCCCCTCCGCTGCTCCTACTAGCTTAGGGGGGTCTATTTGTTTCCCATTATATGTGCCCCTTCTGATGATCATGTGCTGGTCGGAGCGGAGGGAACATTTTTCAGTTTCGGGTGCATGCCCATTCAGCGTCGCTCGCATGTTCTTCTGCCTTGGCCAGTCGCCTACCTGCCTGCCTATCTCCTTGCCTTCTCTGGCAGAGTGATCTTCCTCCGCTGCCCACCGAGTAGTAGCCGGGCCCCCGGAGATAGGGTTGCCACCTGTCCAGGATTCACCCGGACAGTTCGGGTTTGGAATCATGTGTCTGGCTTTCAGAAAGCCTGAAACCCGGACACATTATTTAGCCTGGACTATCGCTTGCCCGCAGGGTTTATGGCTGCAGTTGTCTCTTTCAGACTGCCTGAGAGAGGGCTCGATCTAAATCTATCGCCCCCCCCACCCCGTCACCTCTGTGTCTGCCCACACTCCTATCTTCAGTACTGTGCCTCAGAAATAGAAAGTTGGGGCTGGAAATTTGAAGTCCAGCAGCCTCAGATACATCTGGATGAGAGGTGTTGACTGCCAGGGGGTGAGTGAGCTCACCATCCATCCCTGTCTGTGAATGTCTCCCCCCCTCTCCCTTTTCTCTCCTGCCTCTGATTGAGTACACAAAGGTGAATCAGGGTTCTCAGAGCACCCCTTACATCGGAGTTCCCCTCTACACCAGAGGCCACAGTGTTCCCCCTTACATTAGAGTCTTCTCCATACATCAGAGTTCTCAGTGTTCCCCCTTACATCAGAGTCCTCCTGTATATCAGAGTTCCCAGTGTTCCCCCTTAGATCATGGTTTCCACAGCATCCCTTATGTTAGAGCCCCCAGAGTTCCCCTTTACGTCAGAGTCTGCAGAGTCCCCCCTTACAGTGAAAGGGAACTCTGCGATTTCAGATGTAAAAGGGGAACTCTGAGGACTTTGATGTAAATGAGAACTGTTGGTGTTAACTTCATATGATCAGAAATGGTGTTTAATAGCAAAATATATGTACAGGGTATACTATAAAAAAAATTGCCGTGGGCCGCTAAAGTGTTCGGTTTGACTTGAAGAAAAGGTGGCAACCCTACCCGGAGAGTAAGACTTGAGAGACTCTGAGACGGGCGGCGGTGGCGGCGACAGGCAGAGAGTCACTTATTGCCGCCATTACTAGTAAAAAAAAAAAAAATATGTCCCCGGATTTCATATTATAATCTGGTCACCTTACCGTAGGGTACAATATTAAAGCGGATGGTTCACAAATAAAAAAATATTAAAAGCCAGCAGCAACAAATACTGCAGCTGCTGACTTTTAATATTAGGACACTTACCTGTCCTGGAGTCCAGCGCCGTCCGCAGCAGAGGATGAGCGATCGCTCGTCACCCTGCTGCTCCCCCCTGCATCCACGGTGAGGGAACCAGGAAGTGAAGCGCTGCGGCTTCACTGCCCGGTTCCCTACGGCGCATGCGCGAGCTGCGCTGCGCCCGCGATTGGCTCCCGCTGTGTGCTGGGAGCCGAGTGTTCCCAGCACACAACGGGCGGGAGACGGAATGTGATGCAATGCCCGTCTTTTGCCCGTGAATGCTGGGCCGGAAGTGGGTGCAGATACATGTCTATCTGCACCCCCCTCCCCCCTGAAAGGTGTCAATTGTGACACCGGAGGGGGGGAGTGTTCGGATCAGCGGATCTTCACTTTAGGGTGGAGATCCGCTTTAAGTTGGCCCGTCCTTTGCAGCTATAACAGCTTCAACTCTTCTGGGAAGGAGTGTGTCTATGGGAATGTAGCACCCTCTAGGTAGGTAGGTGCCAGACAGAGAAAGTTTGGTAGGTTAGGTAAATTTACGCAGGCCTGGCTGGCAGTCATTTTTATTATGGGGCAGGGAGTGGCTCAGAGTAGTAGCTGGTGACTCACAGGCAGCATCACTGGGACCTCCCACCTCCTAAGATGTTCTGGAAGGAGAGGTGGATCTGCCGTTTTTTTTTTTCTTAAGGTGTAATTTTTGAGTTGGACCACCCTTTGCAGCTTTAACGGCTTCAGCTCCTATGGGAAGGCCGGCCACAAGGTTTAGGAGTGTGTCTATGGTAGGGTGACCAGACATCCCCAGTTTCAGGGGACAGTCCCCTGATTGAGGACACTAATAGGGGGCAGAATTAAAATAAAAAAATTAGAATTACACACCCCTGCACCGCCGTGCCTACTAGCATAGGGGGATGTATTTTTCCAAGAATCTGTGCCCCTTTCTGATGATCATGTGCTGGTCGGAGCGGAGGGAATATTTCTTCAGTTTTGGGCGCATGCCCATTCAGTTTCGCTCGCATGTTCTTCTGCCTCAAATCCTGGCCAGCCACCTGCCTATCTCCTTGCCTTCTCTGGTGGAGTGATCTTCCTCCGCTCACCATCCAGTAGTAGCCGGGGCTCGAAGAGTAAGACTTGAGAGGCTGTGAGGCGGGCAGTGACGGGCAGAGAGTCGCTGATTGCCGCCATTACTAGTAAAGAAAAAATATGTCCCTGGATTTCATTTAAAAAATCTGGTCACTTTAGTCTATGGGAATGTTTGACCATTCTTCCAGAAGGGCATTTGTGAGGTCAGGTACTGATGTTGGATGAGAAATCCTGGCTCACAATCTCCCCTCTACTTTATCCCAAAGGTGTTCTATTGGGTTGAGGTCAGGACTCTGTGCAGGCCAGTCAAGTTCCTCCACCCCAAACACACTCACCCATATCTTTATGGACCTTGCGTTGTGCACTGGTCCAAATCATTTGATGGAGGGGGATTAGGGTGCGGGGTTGTTTTCCGGGGGATGGGGCGTGGCCCCTTAGTTCCAGTGAAGGGAACTTCTTAAGGCGTCAGCATACCAATTTGGGGATGGGCCCTTCCTGTTCCAACATGACTGTGCACCAGTGCAGAAAGCAAGGTCCATAAAGACATAGATGAGATGAGAGAGTTTGGGGGTGGGGTAGGGTGACCACGTGTCCCGCATTTTGCAGGTCTGTCCCGGGCACATTAATTCCAGGACAATCCAGTGTCCCGGAATGAAACTGACACAGCCACCCCCCCCCCCCGGGGCAATCTGATGCCCCCAAAAAAGGCCGCCACATCACCACTTTACTCACTGACAGTACTTGTCCTATCCGGGAATGCCTGGAGGAGCACCATCCCGCCGCCCTGCTTGTGATTGGAGAAATCATAAATCCCGCCTCTTGTGTCCAATCACTGTGCTGTGATTCGTTACACCACAAGCTGATTTTTGGGCAGGGAGGGTGTCCCTGAATGGTAGTTTGGAAATGTGATCACCCTAGGGTGGAGAAACCGACTTGCCCTGACCCACAACGCCTTTGGGATGAATTAGAACTGAGACTGCCAGAAAATGTGAACAGACTCCCTTGTGATAGCATGGGCCGTGACAGGTCCTTTTATGGAGAGATCTAAAGCCTATTAGACCCCAGATCTCTCCTCTGGCCTCTGAAAAAACGGAGATCCATTTGATCAGATGATTGTACAAGTCAGTAATGGATTGGATTGTTTGCATTGGACTGAAACCAGAAGTGACTAAATCCTCATCACTTCCTGTTTCTGACATCACACAGTGGAAGGAAAACATCAGCTCCTCTCAATGTGTCCCAGGAAGTGGTCACTTGCCCTAGAAAAACATAGTGGTTGGTAGCGCTAAAAGTGTAATTGTACAGACTGCTACGTGTCTGGTTTCCACGTTGCATTGTTCCTCTGTTGATCACTTTTCAGTGGGCATTTTGCAGGTTGCAATTTTACTTCTAAAAAAATTTCCTGACACCAAGAGAAAGAAGGTGACAG
>CM056052.1:533898435-533953435 GCA_029574335.1 Rana kukunoris | reverse complement strand
ATGCGACTGAAAGATTGGTACATGAAGGTAAGCATCTTTTATGTCTATGGAGGCCAGAAAATCGTCTTTCTGAAGCGCGGCGGCTGCTGACCGGATGGATTCCATCCGGAAGGACCGCACCCTTAGATAAGCGTTTAACCTCTTTAGGTCCAAGATTGGCCTGACATCGCCGTTGGGCTTTGGTATGACAAAGAGATTGGAATAGAAACCTAGGCCTTGCTCTTGGGCTGGCACTTCTATAATTACGTCCTGGCAAAGCAGGTGATCCAAAGCTGCCAGCATTGAGGCCTTCCTTGCTGGATCCCTTGGTAGCCTTGATTCTTGAAAATGAGGCGGAGGATATCTTAGAAACTCCAATCTGTAACCTGTGGTTACAGATGCCCGGGCCCAATTGTCGGGGATCTTGGCTTCCCAAACTTCTGAGAAGAGACGAAGCCTTCCCCCCACCCGTGAGAGTGGGGGCGCCCCTTCATAATGCAGACTTAGGGGCTGTCTTTGACGGCTTGCGATACCACGGCTTCTTACCCCCAGGGGTCTGTCCCTGCGATCTACTGTTAACGTTGGATCGTGCAGGCGGCCGTCGATACTGCCTGGAATTAGAGGGCCCCGAGACAGGAAAAAGCTGCCTTTTAAATGTAGGAGCCCGGAATGTCTTTTTGACCGGTAAAAGGGTACTCTTGCCATTTGAAATAGTCTGAATATATTTATCCAGATCTTCTCCGAAGAGTCGTCCTCCATGGAAGGGAAATCCTGCCAGAAGCTTTTTGCATGGGGGTTCTGCCGCCCAGTTCTTCAACCACAAGAGCCTTCTCATGTGTACCAAACATAGTGATAAACGAGAAGCCTGCTGGATGGAATCTTTTATAGCATCTACCGCGAAACACAGAGCTCTGGGAATGTCAGCAAACTCTTCTGCTTGTTGGGTAGGCATGTCCTTTAACATCTCTTTTGTCTGGTCTTTTAATGCCTGACAAACTCCAATTGCAGCTACCGCTGGCTGCACCACTGCTCCTGCCGTAGCAAAGGATGCTTTTAAAAGTGTCTCTAATCTTTTATCAACCGGATCTTTAAACATATGTATGTTTTCCACCGGGCAAGTTAGTGATTTATTCACACATGAGATGGCTGCATCCACTACTGGGAGCCTCCACTTCTTGGAGAATTTTTCCTCCATGGGATAAATGACCGCAAATCTTTTCGGTGGCAGAAAAACCCTGTCCGGCCGTACCCAATCCCGAAAGATCAATTCCTCCAAGAGAGGATGGACCGGAAAAACTGCGTTGCTTAACGGGGCTTTCAAAGAGCCCAGAGAGGATACCGGAGGAACCTGAAGTTCTGGCAATGGCAAACTAAATGCCGAGCGGACCATGTCCGTCAAAGACTGTACCCACAGTCTCTCTGTCTGGGAGTCTGAAAATGGTTCCTCAGAGGTAGACCCCTCCATCCCTGAACCCTCTTGGTTCAGGTCCAGTTGATCCTCCTGTGATTCTAATTCCTCCGGAGAGAGAATCTCAGCATCTGAGGATACACCCCCTGGTGATGGGGATCTAACCCGTTTCTTACCAGGAATAGCTCTGGCGATCAATGCCGCTATTCTCTCTTCTAGCCCCCCTAGGGATACGGCTAGCATCTCCTCTGTGATAAACACAGGGCTGGGCTGATCTGGGCCAGCCTCCGCACCAGATCCCCCTAATGGCTCATCCAAGGCGCTTCTTAAATTAATAAGCTGCGGGGAAAGTATCGGCATATCAGAATCAGAAAGGGACCCCTTTTGTTTTTTGGTCTTTTTTGTCCCCTTTGACCCCGAACCCTTGGAAGCCATAATACAAAATCGAGGGACTCCGCCCACACAACAGACTGTAGTGGCCAGGAGTACAATTTTCAGAGTTTAGGGGAGAATAGATCACTAGTGTCCCCAAAAACTGATGGGCCCGTATGTTGGTCTTTTCTTTTTTTTTTTTTTTTTTAAATAATTATATATTATATATTATATATTTGACAACATACAATGACCCTAATTTAAGTTTGCCAGCCTCCAACCTGCTGCAAAATAAGGGGGATTTCTTGGCTTAACAATAAAGGCATTGGAACAAAGTCCACATGTACTACCCCTCTTCCGCCACCGGGAGTCACTGTTCTGCCGCTCTGCGTCCTCTCCTTGAAAAAATCAGCCTCAGACTGAGCCCTGACAAGGCCTGCTGTCTATAACAGCACAAAGGCGCGCCCCTGTATGACGCCGCAGGCCCGCCCCCCCCCCGCCCTCCTGTCTGGACGGCGCGAAAAACGTCAATAAGACGTGCGCGCGCACGCGCGCGCGCGCGTATGCCGGATACAGGAGGAACATGGAGGAGCCGCGCTGCTGGAGATCCAGGCACGCAGAAACAGGCGGCAGATTCAAACCCCCGGCCAGGTAGGACTCTCTCAAGGCCCCTAGGGATCCTTACTAGCCCTAGGAAGAAACAGCAGGTTAGCTAGCAACACATATTTAGACAGGGGGGCCTAGTGATGGGGGGAGAAAGGGTGTCATCCTGTCTCTTTTAGACATAGTGATCACGGTTGCCCATGCAGAGCATACTTAGGCTATCCCCCCTTTTAGGTTACCCCGGGGAGCCTGCTGTCGAACCAAGTCCCGCAGGCTCCCCCTTACCTGCTCCATGCTGCAGGATGTTTGACCAGCAAACTGATCCAATCTTCTCCCATCTCCGTGGGTAGCGTAGTAGACCTTCAGGCCCTGGGGTCCTATGAAGGTACCCACTGTCCTGGACCTATATAGCACCCTGGCAAAACAGGAACTTTATGGTTTTTGCAAACTCCAAGTCCTGGGCCCAGGGTCCAGCCCTCAAAAGAGGAGCATTATAGGCAAAACCCCACGGTTTGGGGCCCGGGTACTGTCCACTTTGGCACTGAGGCTCCTTGCACAGATCCGGTAGCCCGCCCTTAATCCCAAGGATGTGGAGCAAAGCTATTCCGTGACCAACACCTAAGACACTGGCGAAAAAACTGAGGGACTCCCTCTAGGGGAGGGGGTTATATAGGGAGGGGACTTCCTGTTTGAAGATTGCCAGTGTCCACACCTGAAGGTACTCCATATAACCCACATAGTAATGAATATGCCGCTCTGTGTCCCGTGATGTACGAGAAAGAAATATATATATATATATATATATATATATATATATACACACACACACGCACGCACATATACACAATAATATATATACACACACACACACACAATAATATATATATACACACACACACACACACACACAATAATATATATATATATATGTGTGTGTGTGTGTGTATATAATATATATATATATATATATATATATATATACACACAATAATATATATATATACACACACACACACACACACACATATATATATATATATATATATAATGTGTGTGTGTGTGTGTATATATATATATTATTGTGTATATATATATATATATATATATTATACACACACACACACACACACATATATATATATATATATATATTATTGTGTGTGTGTGTGTGTGTGTGTGTGTGTATATATATACACACACACACACACTATATATACACATACACACACACAAACTTTGTGTAAATATATATATATAATGGCTGAATATTTATAAATTCTATAGTCTTAAAATCATTCAAAGCCGTCAATTTAATTTTTTAACAATTTATTGATAAACGTAATTTCTTTCATTTTATTTATTTTTTGTAATTATTATTTTACAGACATGAAGGTTTAAACCACTGGAGGCATTTTTGTTCATTTGCAAGTAAACAGACCTTGAATGGAATTAAAATCCCTTTAAGCCTCTGTAAAATGAGGTCACAAAAGAAGGACTCAACGTAATATAAATTGTACAAAAAAAATACACAGTTACAGACATTAAATGTGTTTTTTTTCTTTTTATATAAATGAAAAATACAAAAACCTTTAAAGCCAGAGTGTAATGAATTAAAAATTTGGTTTTAAAAAAAAAAAAGTGCAATGTAAAAATTTGTCAAAAAAGGAAATCGAGAGGTAAAATAATGGAGTGGTGATATTATTAGCCAACATTTCCGATCAGGTCATGGATGATTTAAAACTGAACTCCAGGCAGATACTGTGTGTGTGTGTGTATATATATATACACACACACACACACACACACACATACACCAGTATAAGCCGAGGCACCTAATTTTACCACAAAAAAATGGGAACGTATTGACTCGAGTATAAGCCCAGGGTGTCCATCTTCATGCCTCACTGTGCCCATGCGCATGCCTCACTGTGTCCATGACTAGACTGACATTTAACATGGGAGTCTATGGAAGGGGTGACCAGCTTTGAAAAATCGGTGCTCCCCAGCCGTAGGTCCCCCCAGACAACAAACTTTGCACATTTGTAGAGGAAGAGTGACTACATGTGTGCCAATGTAGGGGTCCAGGGGCCGGGTCCCCAAAGTCCGGGAGATCAGGCGCGAAAAGGTGACTAGAGTATAAGCAGAGGGGGGCATTTTCAGCACAAAAAATGTGCTGAAAAACTTGGCTTATACTCAAGTATATATATATAAAAAAAAAAAAGAAGACAAATATGAACATAGTGATGTATAAAATAAACACTTCTCATCCTTGAGAGCACAGGCCTGAGAAATAGGCTGATCAATGTGGAAGATGATGACATATGGGACCATCAGTCATAACTAAACGAGGAATTGGTCTTCCTTAAAGGAAGAAGTTGTAATCAGGTTCATTCTTTTGGCTCTCATCATATCCATATTCTAAGCCAAGGAGTGCAAGGAAATCACCTTGAGATGAACCAGAACAAGACCACACTTTATGGCAGTTATGGGGTTTGGCCACTAGATGGTGCCATCCACTTGCTTTTTGCATCTAGCACCCTCCTCCTGCAGGTGCACCATAACCCGTCGGTAATGGTTTGTGGGCAGTGTTCCTCAATAAACGACAGAGAAATTGAAGTTTATATCGTAGTGAAAGAACCAGAATGTGTCTTGATATCAACCTCCTGTAACGCCTCATACACACGATCTGATATCTGAATCTAATCTGATGGATTTTTTCATCAGATATCCAATGAAGCTGACTTTCATCAGTCTTGCCTACACACCATCAGTCGAAAATCCAAACGTGTCCAACGCGGTGACGTAAAACACAACGACGTGCTGAGAAAAATGAAGGTCAATGCTTCCGAGCATGCGTCGACTTGATTCTGAGCATGCATGGATTTTTTGACCGATGGACTTCCACACAGACGATCGTTTTTTTTATCCATTGGAAGATTTTAAAACATGTTCTATTTTTTTTTCACCAATGGAAAACAAACCGACAGGGCCCACACACGATCGGTTTGTCCGATCGGTCCGTTTTTATCAGACAAACCGATCGTGTGTACAGGGCATAAGAGAGGGAGAGCCAGCAAAAGGAGCCACTAAGAATCTGCTGTGGAGCAAGAGTAAGCCGGGTTCTGCTGCTCCCTTCAGTGGGCTGGCTGAGTGTTCATGACCGGGCTATGCTGTTACTGTTACATTGGTAGTCAGGGATCTGGCTGTAATGTCTGGCAGAGGTGCGGAGATCTCAAGACCGGCAGAATTACAAAGCCTCGTTCCCGTATATATATTTCAAACTGTATATTCAGATGCTTGCCAGGAGTTTAGCTTTAAGATTTTCAAAAAGGACACGTTAACCCTTTAATAGAATTTATCACATTTTAAAGAGCCAAAACCACCCGTCACATTTTGGTATATATGAAAGGTAACGGCGCTCTGTACAGGGACAACCCAATCCATACACCAGGTCCACTCACAGGTGCCAAGGCTCAATGTGTCCCAACACACTCCAATGCAGCAGTAGTAAGAAAAGCCGGCAAAACTGTAACCCTTTAAGTGTCGTTTATTGGTACATCAATAAAACAATGTTGACGCGTTTCGTCAATAGCCTGACTAAGGTTATTGCCAAAACGTGTCAGGGTTTTGTTTTATTTTCACTCTAAAGTACCAATAAACACTTCAGCGGTTACAGATTTGCCGGCTCTTCTTACTACTGTTACATTTTGGTATAAAAACCATCCCATATCTGTAGAGGACCAATGATACTTCTCACTTTACTTCGGTTGTAAGCTGCTGAGGTCCACAATGCGCCAGTTGACCTGCTATTGAAGGGGCAGACGTTAAAAACGCAATGTAAAGTTTTAATTTTTATTTTTTTTAAGCTCAGTTGACAATGTTTGATTTTGTACTGTAGGTGCTGCCGATTGATTCTCGCATCTGCTAGCGGCGATATTGACCACCCGCGAGCCCCGTCGCGGCAGCCAGCGCCGAGCTATGGCGCCCTCTGCTTTGTGGATTTTCATTTTTTGATTTGGATATTTCTCCCATCTTGGAGGAGCTGCATCTTGTGAAAGGAAGCTCACCAATGTCAACCCTTGACCTACCCGATAAAAGACTGGTTTTTTGGACGCGTGGTTGTGCACCCATGGGTTTTTTCTTAGCTATAAGAGAGGTTACCTATACACTACTTGCGCCAAAATGCATTTTATATTAAAGCGGAGTTCCGGCCAAAACTTTTATTGATCCTAGCATTAGTACTAATTTAATACATTATTAGACCAATTTCATTATGTATTTATTAAAAATATATTAAATACTTAAAGTGGATGTCTTCACACTCTCATCCTTTCTAAGCTACTGCCATAGTGCTGATCTATAAGGATATAGATGCCTCCTGCATGTATCCTCACCTGTCACATGTCTCCCCTCTGTCTGTTATAAGAACTGAAAAACTGCAGATTCTGTGGGTGGGTCTGTTGCCTGGAGTTCGGTGGGTGGAGTCGTGATGTCAGTAGACTCCTCGCCCTCCTTTACAATCTACACTCCACTTGTCAACATGCATATTTTCCTGTGTATTCCTTACACTAAATTCTGCTATGATCACCAACATCCAGAAAAGTAACCACATGACTTCAGAAAAGGGGTGGGAATTAAAAAATAATGCCTGTCTCCAGGCTAGTACATGAGATATGTAAATAACCTGTCACTCACAGCAAGGGGGCGAAACGGACTAAGGTTTTTCTCTGTAAGTCCGTTTTATTTCAATGAACAATAAAAGAGGATTGCTCAAATCTGGATTAACTCTGTGTGGCAAGACTGGGCGCAGATGATAGAAAATCTCATACTCTATATTGTGACATCAAAAAAAGAAAATATTTTCGGGTTTACATCCACTTTAATATTTTCTCCCTCCTGTTGTGGCCGTTTCCATCATTATTGTGGGCATGTGAAGCCCAAATTGATATCTCTTCCTGGTTTGCTTTGGGCAACAAGCATGCACCTCTCGATCGATACACCGGCGGCCATAGCGCCGACTGTTTCCAGCGTTGCCATAACAACGGGCAGCGACGGAGGAAGGACCCGCCCTCTTATGGCAACATAGATAAACACATCTCAGTGCTGTGATCCGCCCTAAATCATGACATTTTACGTCAGAAAATAACACAATTTAAGATCACAGTACTGCCCACACACTCCTGGGAAATGATGTGTCCACATTTCCCAGGAGTGTGTGGGCAGTACTGTGATCTTAAATTGCGTTATTTTCTGACGTAAAATGTCGTGATTTAGGCGAGGGAGGAGGTGACCTAGGAGCGCCACAAAGCAGGAAGTGGCAGATTAGGAGGACTACATAGCAACAGGGCAATTCTGATAAGTAAATAAAAAAAAAAAAAGTTTTCCTCCAAATATTTTTATAATAAGGTTTTCAGGAGTCTGATAATGAAAAAAATTTCAGGGTGGAACTCTGCTTCAATGGAAAGTTGGACGGCCTTTGTGGCTACAACAGCATCCACTTTTTTTCTTAGGCCCCTTTCACACTGGGGCGGGGGTAAAGCACCGCCATTTTTAGCGGCGCTTTACCGTCAATTTCGCTGCGCTATTCGGCTGCTATCGGGGCGCTTTTACCCCCTGCCAGCTGCAGAGAAAGGGTTTAAACTACCGCAAAGTGCCTCCGCTTTGCCGGCGGTATAGCCGCATTGCTATGCGCGATATACGCCGATCCCCGCGCTGTTTGAATCTGCCGCCGACATATACCGAGCGCAGTACACTCGGGTACATTCGGCCAAGCTAGGCTCCCCTCGCGGTCACGTCCTGTACGTCCTTTATGCGAGAGGAGCCAAGCGTACTGCGCTCGGTATATGTCGGCGGAGTGGTTCAAACACAGCGCGGGAATTGGGGATCGGCTCAGAGACAGTGCGGGAGGACACCACCGAGGCTGCAGACGGACGCCGGACCAGAGAAGGCCGCCGATGGACGCCGGGAAAGACACCAACGAAACCGCAAGTATTTTTTTGTTTCTGAATTTTTGCGCACTATACGCAGGTGCGCGCAATACCCTGATAAATTCAGTACATACAAGTTTGGAAAAGTTACCATTAGTTTAGGTTCAACGATCAAAACTCATTTCCTGAGGGGTTTCTATACCAGGTCTTACTCGTGGCGTTACAGGAAAGCTGCTTTTGGAGAAAGAGGGGGGGGGGGGGGGGGGGGCCCCCCAGTACCAAAGAGGGTCAGCAGTAGCACTGGATTTCTAACTACAGTGGAACCTCGGATTACGAGCATAATCCGTTCCAGAAGAATGCTCGTAATCCAAAGCACTCGCACATCAAAGCTGGTTTCCCCATAAAAGTCAATGGAAACTAAAATAATTAGTTCTGCATTGACTTCAATATCATGCAATACCGCATGTGGCCAGAGCTGGGAGGGCGCCAAAGAGCCTTGGAAACACCCCGAGGACAGCTCAGCTGAACTCAGAAAACCTCAGGAACTGAGAGTCTGAGGTTTTCCGAGCATTTACGAATGGCTACCGCGCCCCCCCCCCCCCCAACCTCAGGCCAAACGTGGTACTGCACACCACTTTGGCCTGAATCCTGCTCGTTTTGCAAGTCAACACTCGCAAAACAAGTCAGGATTTTTTCAAATACAATGCTCGTATTGTGAAACACTCGTTAAAGTGGTTGTATACCCCACTTTTACCTACAGGTAAGTCTATAATAAGGCTTACCTGTAGGTATAAAGAATATCTCCTAAACCTGTACGGTTTAGGAGATATTCCCCTAGCGACGCGCCGCTGATTGCAGCGGCGCATGCGCAGGGGGAATCCACGGCGAAAGGACCGGCATCCGCCAGACCCTGCCGATTTGAAATCTCCCGCGTGCGTGACGTCATCGCCGCTCCAGCCTATCACAGCGCTGGAGCGGCGATACCCAGAAGACACGCCGAGTCAAGAGGACATCTCGCTCGGCGTGGACCAGGTAAGTTCTACTTTCCTCGTTCAGAGGTAAGTATTTCATAATGAGCTAGTATGCGGTGCATACTAGCTCATTATGTCTTTTGCCTTGCAGGTTTAAAAAAAAAAAAATGTATATGCGGTTTACAACCGCATTTCTCTCAATCCGAGGTTCCACTGTAATTCTGGAGAACCTACACACATACACTTAAGTAATAAGTGCAAATGAAATGCTGAAGGAGGCGAGTAGGGCAAGCGAATGCTGTACCGCTTCTTCCTATGGTAAAGGCATTAGTGCAATTTGAAAGGCTTATATTTAACCCCTTAACTTCAGCCATAGGCATATACTTGGCAGTACGGTACGGTGCTGTACGGTGACAGGCTGCAAAATATCTGCGTAAAGACAGTACCTATTGTTTGTGTTGGGAGCAGGCCCATTTATTTCCTCCTAACTCATGCAACAAAAAAAAACACATTGCTTCTTGGTGTGTTTGCGACACCTATTGGCCAACCAGAGTAGTCATATGACCAGTAAGCCCAAGTATGGCCTCCAGCGGCCGGCTCCTGCCGTCTCGAAAATAATTAAAATGACTATTCACCTTCTAGGCAGTCAACATATTTAATTTAACTTTTTCTGGAATGTTTGTTGCTTTTCTCTGGATACCAAGTTTGCGGAAACGGCCCAAGTCTGACTGCATCTAATTACAAGGACATTTACAACACCCTGCCAGTGCTAGAGGGACGAGTGATCAGTACGGGGAAAACATATGTGGGTGGTTTGCTACCTTGATGAACAAGCTCTGCATGAGCTACTGGGAGAGTGAGATTGCTATCCGTGCTGTTAACCACTTAACGCCCGCCGCACGACTATGTACGGCCACAGAATGGCACGTACAGGCAGATGGGCGTACATGTACGTCCCTGCCTTCTTGTGGGTCGGGGGTCCGATCGGGACCCCCCCCGCTACATGCGGCGGGCGTCTTACCTCCGGGAGAGATCTGTGATGAGGGGGCGGCTGTTTGTTTTTGTCCGCCCCTCGTGATCGCTCCCAGCTAGGGTGACCACAATTCCAAAATGCCATTCAGGGACACCTCTTTCATCTTCCCCCCCCCCCAAAAAATGAGGGTGGGGGGGAATGTAGTCTCGGGGTTGATGGGGAATTTGGCGGCGGGTTATTTGTCAGGTGAATGTGCCACTTGCCACCAGATGCAGTGCTGCTGTCACTCCCTCTGCATGAGCCACGTGCATTGAAGGAAAGGTGTGGCGTCACTATCTGGAGAGTGAAGATCACACCAGTCCCTGCTGCTTGCCACCTGGTGGCAGAGAAGTAGGAGGTGCCGAGGTTGGTGGGGACAGCAGCTCACTGTCGGAGAGTAAATTATTACTGGTTGCAAGATGCCAGGCAGCATGTAGTTACTAGTTAGTAGGGGGTGGTTGTGTCATCTATTTTATTCTGGGACACTGTATTGTCCCGGAATGAAGGTGCCCGGGACAGACATGTCATTTGCGGGACAGTCCCAGGCAATCCGGGACACGTGGGCACCCTACTCCCAGCCAATCCGGCATGCCCCCGCCCTGCACTTCCTCTGCCTGTGTTTACATTACACAGGCAGAGGAAGTGATGTCACCTCTCCTCTCGGCGGTATTTTCAATCCGGCGAGAGGAGAGAAGACATCACAGTAAGTCGCACCAACACTACACTGACACCACACACATAGGCACATTAACCCCTTCCGATCATCCCCCAGCCCCCTGTCACAGCGTCACTGATTGCAGTGATCATATATTTACTGATCACTGCATTTAGTGTCAGTGTGACAGTTACTGTGACAGGCAGTTAGTGTTAGGTTCCGGGTAGCCCCCCGTACCCCCCCTAATAAAGGTTTAATCCCTTGATCACTGTCCTAGTTAACCCTTTCACGCCCCAATTGCAAGTGTCACTAAGCGATCGGTTTTCTGATCGCTGTATTAGTGTCGCTGTTGCCGCTAGGTAGCTATATATTTTTTTATATTGTGATTTTTTTTTTACTAAAGACATGTGGCTGAATACATTTTGGCCTAAATGTTTGACTAAAATTTAGTTTATTTGATTTTTCTTATAACAAAAATAAAAAAAATGTTTTTTTTTGCAAAAATGTCGCTCTATTTTAGTTTAGATCGCAAAAAATTAAAAATCGCAGAGGTGATCAAATACCATCAAAAGAAAGCTCTATTTGTGGGAAGAAAAGGACGCAAATTTTGTTTGGGAGCCACGTCGCACGACTGCGCAATTGTCTGTTAAAGCGACGCAGTGCCGAATTGTAAAAACGCCTTTGGGCATTTAGCAGCATATTGGTCCGGGGCTTAAGTGGTTAAAGGCACACCGATGACGGCATTTAAAGTGGAATTCTAGCTTTCAGTTCAGGTTAAATAGTTGGTCTGGGCCAAGCTGGCCCAAATGAACTCCACTATATTACCAAAAGTATTGGGACATTTGCCTTTACAAACTTAAATGGCATGCCAGTCTTAAATATTGAGTTGGCCCACCCTTTGCAGCTATAACAGCTTTAACCCTTCTGTGAAGGCTGTCCACAAGGTTTAGGAGTGTCTATGGGAATGTTTGACCAGAAGTGCATTGGTGAGGTCAGGCACTGATGTTGGACGAGAAAGCTTGGCTCACAGTCTCCTCTCTAATTCATCCCAAAGGTGTTCTAACAGGTTGTGGTCAGGACTGTGCAGGTCAGTCAGGTTTATCCACCCAAAACCCACTCATCCGTATCTGTATGGACCTTGCTTTGTGCACTGGTGCGCAGTAATGTTGGAACAGGAAGGGGCCATCACCAAACTGTTTTCACAAAGTGGGGAGCATGAAATTTTCCAAAATGTCTCGTTATACTGACACCTTAAAGCCTCATACACATGATCGGCTTTCCATCGGACAAAGCGTAGGACTGTTGTCTGTAGGGCGTTGGCCATGAACTTGGATTGCATACATACGGCAAAGAATTGCAGTCCAACAAACACGAACCTACATGGTTTTTCAGATCTTTAGCGCCACCCTTTGAGCAACTTCTGCCAACGTTGTCTTATGGTTAGCATTGCTTCCGAGCATGCATGTTTGTACTTTGATTTTTTTTTTCCCATGGACTTGTGTACGTATAATCCGACATCACACATTTGTTGTCGGAAAATTCTAAAGCATGCTATTCAACATTTGTTGTCCGATGAAGCATACAAACGGTCAGATTATCCGACAACATCCTGCCATCACACAATTCCCGTCGGAAAATCCAATCGTGTGTACGAAGCTGAAGAGTTTCCATCACTGGAACTAAGGGGCCAAGCCCAACCCCTGAAAAACAACCCCACACCCTAATCCCCCTCCACCAAATGATTTGGACCAGTGCACAAAGCAAGGTCCATAAAGACATGGATGAGCGAGTTTGGGGTGAAGGAACTTGACTGCCCTGCACAGAGTCCTGACCTCAACCTGATAGAACACCTAAATTAGAGCGAAGACCTTCTAGCCAGGCCTTCTAGTCCAACATCAGTGCCTGACCTCACAAATGCACTTCTGGAAGAATGGTCAAACATTCCCATAGACACACTCCTAAACCTTGTGGACAACCTTCCCAGAAGAGTTGAAGCTCTTATAGCTGCACAGGGAGGGCCAACTCAATATTGAACCCTACAGACTAAGACTGGGATGCCATTAAAGTTTGTGTTTGAGTTTCTTGTTATTAAAGTGGATTTTGATGTCACAATGTAGAGAATAAGATTTTCTATCATCTGTGCCCAGTCTTGCCACACAGAGTTAATCCAGTGCTGAGCAATCCTCTTTTATTGTTCAGTGACATAAAACAGACTTCCAGATAAAGACCAAAGTCCTTGCTTGAGTGACAGGTTATTTACATATCTCGTGCACTAGCTTGCAGACATGCACAGCTTCTGGTCTATGTATATTCTGATGGCTGTTCACACTGAACTGTGCATCACCCCATATTTTGAAAACATTTAATCAAAACACAGGAAAGACAGCCAATCCTGGGAGAGCTGGAGGGGAGAGGAGGAGAGGGGAGGGGCATGTGAATTGTGCACTTTACAGAAGCTGTGCATGTCTGCAAGCTAGTGCACGAGATCTGTAAATGACCTGTCACTCAAGCAAGGACTTTGGTCTTTATCTGGAAGTCTGTTTTATATCACTGAATAATAAAAAGAGGATTGCTCAGCGCTGGATTAACTCTGTGTGGCAAGACTGGGCACAGATGATAGGAAATCGTACTCTCTACATTGTGACAAAAAAAAAAAAAAAAAACTTATAGGACTCCAAATTTGTACAACTTTGGATAGGACTTGGGCTTTTACCAATGATAAAGGAGAACTGTTGCATGTATACCATTCAGGTACGACTTTCATGCGACCTTTGAGGGTTTACATTGCAGTCTGACAATCAAGTCGCATGAAAGTTGGACCAAAAGTAGTGCAGGAACCTACTTTAAGTTGCACATAACTGAACGGTTGCCATTGAAAAACATGAGGCGCGACTTGCCAATGCGAATTTAGAGTCCATAGTCGCAAGACAAGTGTGAACGTGCCAGAAATGTAACACTCCCATTGGTTGTGCTCTCAACCAAACTGTCAAACCATCCAATGGCCGGTGTTATAACTGATCACATGTGCAGCATCATGGCAGTTGTAGATTAAACAGAGGCAAAGATGGCGGCTTCCTTGGCTAAAAACAATAGGGGGGGTTTACTTTACACTTCAAGGATAGTAAAGGATGGCGGGAAATTTTAGAAGGCCAGAAGACGGCTTTTATCTGTAACAGATCTTCTGATCGGAAAGGGGAAATGAATGCAATAAAATCCTTCCATGTAGTGGACTGGGTCATTTTTTCCATGCACAAAGATGGAGCTTCACTTTAAGGCTCACTCGAGTCCCATCTGGCCATAATGTTTGCTTTTTCTATTGTCGGTACCAGGGGCGGACTGACCATTGAGGAACTCGGGCACTGCCAAGGGCCCCATGCCACTAGGGGGCCCCATCAGGCTTGCCAGGCTCATTAAAACCAGGGACAGTATGTAAAAATCTGTGTTTTTTTTTTTTACATCTGTCCCTGAGATGTCCGAAACCGACATGCTTTTGATGTGAAAATCCAGAGATTTTAGCTGCCCCACCTCTGTACTGCCTCCTGGCTTGGTGGCCATCTGTAAACCCGGTGGCCCCATAATCTTCTATTGCCCAGGGGCCCCATAATCTTATATTGCCCGGGGGCCCCTATGAGTTGTCAGTCCGCCCCTGGTCGGTACCACAAAACCTCATTACAAGCGACACCAACCACCACTCCTTTCAAAATCCGTCCCTTTCTTAACTGCATACCATTTTCTACAAGCGTAGCTCCACCCAAAACGGATTTGTCCGGGTCTGCGTCTTTGCGCCGAATCACATACTGGCTTGTCTCTGGCAACCTAATGGCAAGATACCAGATCTCCACCCCAACTCCTAGTAGTGCCCGGCGTTTGCCACCATTAGCATGCCGGATTGTTGTGTCACATCCCCCCCTCCCAATGTATTTCAAATAAATAATTTGGGGGTCCCGTTGCAGGAAAATGGCACTTATGGGAGAGGGCAAAGACACAAATGTAAAAAACTCCACACAGATGTCATATAAAAGACCTCATTCACATGGGCATACTTTAAAGTGGTTGTAAACCTCGGACAAGAAATCTGAACAAAGCACATCCCTCTATAGCAGGGGTCTCCAAACTTTCTAAGCAAAGGGCCAAATTTACTGTTCTTTAGGGGGTCGGACTGTGGCTAGTTTGAGTATAAAATGCCCTGGCATCAGTTCCCCATCATAGGTTATAATGAGAGAACTAGAGACCCATTGATGGTGTCAGTAGGGGCATTCCCCATCACTGGCATCTGTTAGTGGAACAGTGCCCCAAGGGCCAGATAATGACAAGCCAAGGGCCAGATAATGACAAGCCAAGGGCCAGATAATGACAAGCCAAGGGCCAGATAATGACAAGCCAAGGGCCAGATAATGGCAAGCCAAGGGCCAGATAATGGCAAGCCAAGGGCCAGATAATGGCAAGCCAAGGGCCAGATAAAGGCAAGCTAAGGGCCAGATAAAGACAAGCCAAGGGCCAGATAAAGACAAGCCAAGGGCCACTCTCCCCCCCCCCCCCCCAGGCCACAGTTTGGAGACCACTGCTCTATAGTGTGTACTTCTCTCAACCCAGAGCACCAAGTGTAATTTCTGTCTGCTGCCTCGCTCCTCTGCTACAAGCATGAGTCCCTTCTGACAAGTTTTCCTGCCACCAAGAGGAAAAAGGTGATGACGAGGGAGCTCCAGCACACAGCCTGTGATTGATTGACAGCCTCAGCTCTGTTCCTGTATTGCTCAGCTCTCAGACTTCCCCTCACTGAGCTCTGCAGAGTATCATTTTAGCTCCCCACCCGCTTTTTTTACAGCTCAGATAGGCTGTATAATATTATGGACTTTGAATGGATGTAGAGAAAAACAATAACAAATAAACTGTTCCGGAAGGGGGGGGGGTGTCCTTTCCCTCCAATCTGCTCTCACTGAGCTCTGCGGAAAGTACCTTCAGCTCCCATTCCCTGCTTTCCGAAAGCTCAGACAAAGATATATAAATACCTGACTTTGAAAGGGTGTAGAGAAGAGAAGACTGGGGATAAACAGGTACAACTTATGTACGAGGATTTGTTTAATCTCTGTGCATCACTTGAGTCCAGTCACTTCACTGGGTATATGCAAACCACTTTGAAGTACTGGGTATTGGGAACACCAAGAGAAAAAAGGTGACAAAGGAGGGACCTCCAGCTGATTGACAGCCTCAGCTCTGATCCTGTGTGAAGGGGAGGCGTGTCCCTTCCCTCCAATCAGCTCTCAGAGCTCTCCTCACTGCATCTTTAGCTCTCCTCCCCCTGCTTTTCAAATAAACCGGTACAACTTATGTAGAAGGATTTGTTTCATTGCTGTGTATCACCTGAGACCAGTGACTCCAATGATTGACAGCCTCAGCTCTGTTCCTGAGTGAAGAGGAGGCGTCTCCCTTCCCTCCAATCAGCTCCCAGAGCTCTCCTCACTGATGCATCTTCAGCTCTCCACCCCCTGCTTTTCAAATAAACTGGTACAACTTATGTAGAAGGATTTGTTTCATTGCTGTGTATCACCTGAGACCAGTGACTCCAATGATTGACAGCCTCAGCTCTGTTCCTGAGTATTGGGTACACCAAAGAAAAAGGGTGACAGAGGAGGGACCGCCAGCTGATTGACAGCCGCAGCTCCTGTGGAGGAGGCGTGTCCCTTCCCTCCAATCAGCTCTCAGAGTTCTCCTCACTGATGCATCTTGAGCTCTCCGCCCCCTACTTTTCAGAGTGGAGAGATCCTGTGTAAGGTCATCACTTTGAATGCAGGGAAACGACTGCTGTAGATAAACCAGTACAACGTATGTAGGAGGATTTGTTTTATCGCTGTTTATCACCTGAGGCCAGTCACATCACTGGGTATATGTGAGTGTTTACAACCACTTTAACCCCTTGACACCAGCTGTAGCATATATGCGGCCCTGCTAAAACAACTTGCCATGCTGAGAGCACGCTCCCTGCGTGGTAGCCGGCGGGGATCGGTAATCTCCCGATGCATACTTGTGATTAAAAGCTTTCCAATCAAGTGGCCGCTGTGACAGCCAATCACAGCAGTCACATGACCCAAATGCCCACCTCCTGGGTTTTAAAACTCTTAAAGGGCCAGGAGGCGGTCAGAGCAAAAAGGTTAAAGGGGTAGTAAAGGTACAATTTTTTTTTCCTAAATAGCTTCCTTGACCTTAGTGCAGTCCTCCTTCACTTACCTCATCCTTCCATTTTGCTTTTAAATGTTTTTATTTCTTCTGAGAAATCCTCACTTCCTGTTCTTCTTTCTGTAACTCACCACTGTAATGTGAGGCTTTCTCCCTGGTGTGGAGTGTCGTGCTCGCCCCCTCCCTTGGACTACAGGAGAGTCAGGACTCTCTACGTTGCAGATAAAGAAAGGAGCTGTGTGTTGGACTACAGGAGAGTCAGGACGCTCACTAACACACAGCTCCTTTCTTTATCTGCAACGTAGAGAGTCCTGACTCTCCTGTAGTCCAAGGGAGGGGGCGAGCACGACACTCCACACCAGGGAGAAAGCCTCACATTACGGTGGTGAGTTACAGACAGAAGAACAGGAAGTGAGGATTTCTCAGAAGAAATAAGGACATTGAAAAGCAAAATGGAAGGATGAGGTAAGTGAAGGAGGACTGCACTAAGGTAAAGGAAGATATTTAGGGGGAAAAAAAAAATTGTACCTTTACAACCCCTTTTGTTTTGTCTGCACAGGAGTTCTATGTATCTGCATGCAGGCAGTCCCATTCATGTCATTCAGGACACAGCTGCTGCTCCCACCTGGATGCGGATTTGTGTTGATGAACCCACACAGATATCAAATTGGGAGCAGCCGCTGTGTCCCAAGTGACATGCAGAGAACACCTGTGCAGGCAGGACACGCCCCTCGCGCGGGTGACCGCTTACGTATGCCCGTGTGAATGAGGACTAAAACCAGCCATTCGCTCACGAGATCTCCGCCCTAATCTAAAATATTACTTCTGGCCGGAGCGGCTCTTTAAAGGTTCAACGTGTTTTCGGTTTGGTGAGAGACCGATCCGGGTTCACATGTCACAAAGGAGAAGGACATCACAGATCTACAGTGTATATAGCAGCAGTGTTCTCTTCCCGACCGACCGACATCAACTACCGATTTTTGTTCTTCTTGGAATTTCCCTGAAAGATGCAGAGAAAAAAAAAGTCACAACAAGGACTGAGAATAATCACAATCATTGAAGTAAATGTCCTTCATTTCATGAAATCAAACTGCAGCATTGGAGAGGGGAAGGGAAGGAGAGAGGGGAAGGGAAGGGGAGAGGGGAAGGGAAGGGAAGAAAAGGGAAGAAGAGAGGGGAAGGGAAGAAGAGAGGGGAAGGGAAGGGAAGAAAAGGGAAGAAGAGAGGGGAAGGGAAGAAGAGAGGGGAAGGGAAGAAGAGAGGGGAAGGGAAGAAGAGAGGGGAAGGGAAGAAGAGAGGGGAAGGGAAGGGAAGAAAAGGGAAGAAGAGAGGGGAAGGGAAGAAGGGAAGGGAAGAAAAGGGAAGAAGAGAGGGGAAGGGAAGAAGAGAGGGGAAGGGAAGAAGAGAGGGGAAGGGAAGAAGAGAGGGGAAGGGAAGAAGAGAGGGGAAGGGAAGAAGAGAGGGGAAGGGAAGAAGAGAGGGGAAGGGAAGAAGAGAGGGGAAGGGAAGAAGAGAGGGGAAGGGAAGAAGAGAGGGGAAGGGAAGAAGAGAGGGGAAGGGAAGAAGAGAGGGGAAGGGAAGGGAAGAAGGGAAGGGAAGAAGAGAGGGGAAGGGAAGAAGAGAGGGGAAGGGAAGAAGAGAGGGGAAGGGAAGAAGAGAGGGGAAGGGAAGAAGAGAGGGGAAGGGAAGGGAAGAAAAGGGAAGAAGAGAGGGGAAGGGAAGAAGGGAAGGGAAGAAAAGGGAAGAAGAGAGGGGAAGGGAAGAAGAGAGGGGAAGGGAAGAAGAGAGGGGAAGGGAAGAAGAGAGGGGAAGGGAAGAAGAGAGGGGAAGGGAAGAAGAGAGGGGAAGGGAAGAAGAGAGGGGAAGGGAAGAAGAGAGGGGAAGGGAAGGAGAGAGGGGAAGGGAAGGAGAGAGGGGAAGGGAAGGAGAGAGGGGAAGGAGAGAGGAGAGAGGGGAAGGGAAGGAGAGAGGGGAAGGGAAGGAGAGAGGAGAGAGGGGAAGGGAAGGAGAGAGGAGAGGGGAAGGAGAGAGGGGAAGGGGAGAAGAGAAGAGAGGAGAGGAGAGAAGGAATCAGACAGCTGCTCAGAGAATTCCAACACTCTGCAGAGCTGGAACACCGAATGGAATTACTAACTTTTTTTTTTGTTCCATTTTGTACGGCATCAGTGAGGTTTGTGGGAACAGAGACATTTGGGAGGCGTTCAAGATTAACAATGTTTAACCACTTCAATCCCGGGCACTTTCACCCCCTTCCTGACCAGCTTTTAGCGCTGTCGCACTCTGCATGACAATTGCGCTGTCATGCAACACTGAACCCATTTTTATTATTTTTCGGGGACAGCTTTTCATGATGGTAATCACCACTGGATTTTTATTTTTTGTGTAAACAACTGAAAAAAAAAGACATTTTTGAAGAAAAAAAAAAAAAAAGTTTTAGTTTTTGTTATAACATTTTGGAAAGGAGTACTTTCTCCTACACTAATGTGTGCTGGTGGGGCTGGGCTGCACTGAGAGGCGCTGGTGGGGCTGGGCTGCACTGAAGGGCGCTGGGCTAAACTGAAGGCCACTGAAGGGGCTGCACTGATGGCCAATGAGGAGGCTGCCCTGACTATCAGTGTAAGGAAAATACTCATTTGTGCCCAGTCTGACTTCCCGGTTACCGTCTCTCCTTTTTTCAGACACAGCCTGAGAGAAAAGGACTGCCGATAAACAGAAAGTCCGATTACATATGGCCAGCTGTGATTGGACACAGCTGGTCACATGGTAAAGGGTTGCTGTGATTGTCCCTTTACCGCAATCTGTGATCGG
The DNA here is from genome assembly GCA_029574335.1 of Rana kukunoris. Classification (NCBI taxonomy): domain Eukaryota; kingdom Metazoa; phylum Chordata; class Amphibia; order Anura; family Ranidae; genus Rana; species Rana kukunoris. The sequence continues at coordinate 533,933,526 of CM056052.1, read as the reverse complement.
CTGTGTCCAAGGGACAGAGTGTGCCTGGTGCGCACCCCCAGGGGCTGCACGGGAGGCGTGGTTCTGAGACGACATTCATTGAAGCCCTTCCAAAACTGGAGAGCCGTGCTGTAGCCATCTAGGGGCTGCAAGGGAGGCAAGCAGATCAGGTGGCAGGACTAGCACTTTAAAGTGGTTTTAAAGCCAGACTTTTTTTTTATCTTAATGCATTCTATGCAAAAAAAAGCCTTATGTGTGCAGCAGCCCCCCTAATACTTATCCAAGCCCCATCTCCACCCAGTAATGTTGCTTGAGAGCCTCATCTGTCCCTCATTGGCTGAGACAGCAGTAGACGGCTTTGGCTCCCGTGGCTGTCAAAGTCAGTGAGCCAATGAGGAGAGAGGGGGCGGGGCCGAGCCGTGGTTCTGTGTCTGAATGGACACAGAGCAGCTGCTCCGCTCAGATGCCCCCATAGCAAGCAACTTGCGGGGGCACTCGGCAGGGACCAGGAGAGCCGGCGAGGTACCCAAGCAGATGATGATCTGGGCTGCTCTGTGCCAAACCACTGCACATATTTTTAAACAAAAAGACACAATACCAAGTTATTGCTTATACATGTAGAAATAAAACTAATATATATATATATATATATATATATATATATATATATATATATATATATATATATATATATATATATATATATATATATATATATATATATATATACACATACATATACACACACACACACACACACACATACACACACACACCGTATTTGGCGGCGTATAAGACGACCCCCTAATTTTCCAGCTAAAATATTGGTTTTGGGATATACTCACCATATAAGACGACCCCCCACTGTGCCATATTACATGCCCCACTGTGCCATATTACATGCCCCACTGTGCAATTCCATTCCCTGCCTCGATGATCTCCCTACCTTCTCCTGTTTGCAGAGTATGTCAGACGACATCCATTATTCAAAAGCCGCACCTCCTCCTCAGACTGTTACGTGATTGGCAGAACACTAATTTCCCAGCAGAGCCTCTGTTCAGTGTTCCGCCTATCACGGATGTACTCTTGTCCAAAGCCGAGGATGAGGGGACATCCGTGATAGGCGGAACACTAAACAGAGGCTCTGCTGGGAAAATTAGTGTTCCGCCAATCACGGAACAGCCCGAGGAGGAGGCGCGGCTTTTGAATAATGGATGGCCGTCGTCTGACAGACAGGTACCCGGCGTATAAGACGACCCCGACTTTTGGGGCATTATTTTAGATGCAAAACGTTGCCTTGTACGCCGTAAAAAACAAATATATATATATATGAGAATATAAAATAAATAAAAATGTACTCACCTTGCTTGCCATTTTTAGCGTATCTATTTCCTCCCGCTGTTTGGATAATGTTTCATTCATAACACAGAGGTGATCACTCATCATGCTCAGCTGATCTTCATAACTCCTTTTAGTTGTAATTAATTCATCCTAAAAAGCAAAAAATAAATAAATAAATACAAATAAAAAAACAGCACAAACTAAACTATGAAGACAGTCTTGTAAGGTCAATAGAGAATAGGGAAACGCTTCAATGACTGTTCATCTCAAGGACAGAAATCCTCTGAAGTTTTATAAAGAACATGCCAGAGGAAGGAGAGGGAATCAAAGAAGCATCAAATCATCACAAATATACAAGCCGGTATTAATTAGCATTTTCCATTATAACATCAGAGTTAATAACCAGACTCATCATGGCTTTCCAGCCCAAAGGCTGGTGCACGTGGGCAGAATATTGGCTGGTTCAACAGAAACCGGCAGGCATTCGGCCCACGTGTACAGCAGCCTGTCCAGCAGAAGGCGGTCCAACGACTGTCATGGGGGGGGGGGGGGCAGGGGATCAGTCCCTCTATCAGAACACAATAGCTCAGCAGGGAGATCGCTGTACCATTGCATAGTTAGGACCGTGACACATCAAGTTTTATTTTTCCCGTTCAGCCCGCTGGGTTGAACAAAAATGACTTTCAATGTGTACTTTGCATAAGCAGCCTGGTGCGTTCCTATTGTCTTCACTGTCAGGATGGACTGCATGGAGGACCCTGTACCTGTCACAAGCACCTGGGGGTTGCAAGATGATCTGCTCCAGCCTGCTATGCATCATTAACCCCAGGATTCCGTAGTGGTCGATAGCGGCGTTATCACATGCGATCTGTTAAACTAGGTATATTATGTGTCACAGTCTGTATGATTTATCAGTGAGCCTTGGTGACAAGTGGCACATTGGGTGACAAGTATAAACAGTTGTATGATCTATGCGGCTGTATGGAGGGAGCTTTCTAGGCTGACACACTGACTGCAGATGGTGATGGCTGTGGTTACCTAGAGTCTGAATTCTTCCATTATACCATATTCATGATCTGTGATCCACGTTCCATCTATAGATAGCCATAGGAAGTGTTCTACAAGTGGTCTGAACATCCTATGCAAAGCGCAGCAATCCTTATATGCCAGCCTGTGCAGTGCATGGCATCCTCTATATTTAGCCCATGCAGCAACCCCTATATCCAATCTGTCCAGTGCTCTGCAACCTCTATATGCAGTGCAGGGCAGCCCTTGTACCCTACATGCAGCTTGTGCAGTGCAGAGCCACCCCTATATGCAGCTTGTGCAGTGCAGAGCCATCCCTATATGTAGCCTGTGCAGGGCAAACCCTGTGCCTCATATGCAGCTTGTGCAGGGCCACCCCAGTGTGCAGTACTCTGCAACCGCAGCAAGCAGCTTGTGCAGTGCAACCCCTACATCCAGCCTGGGCAACACGCGCCAACCCCTACATCCAGCCTGGGCAACACGCGCCAACCCCTACATCCAGCCTGGGCAACACGCGCCAACCCCTACATCCAGCCTGGGCAACACGCGCCAACCCCTACATCCAGCCTGGGCAACACGCGCCAACCCCTACATCCAGCCTGGGCAACACGCGCCAACCCCTACATCCAGCCTGGGCAACACGCGCCAACCCCTACATCCAGCCTGGGCGACACGCGGCAACCCCTACATCCAGCCTGTGAAACAGGAGGCAACCCCAACAGCCAGCCTGTGAAACACGCCGCAACCCCTACATCCAGCCTGTGAAACACGCCGCAACCCCTACATCTAGCCTGTGAAACACGCCGCAACCCCTACATCCAGCCTGTGCAACACGCCGCAACCCTGACATCCAGCCTGTGCAACACGCCGCAACCCCTACATCCAGCCTGTGCAACACGCCGCAACCCTTACATCCAGCCTGTGCAGTAAGTGGAAACCTCCTATATGCAGCATGTGCAGTGTGGGCCAACCCCTATACGAGGCTATGTGGTGCACAACCAGCCTAATGTGCAGCCTTGCACAGTGTGCAGCAACCCCTAACTCTTTTGGGTTGCCTAAAGTATTGAAGTTCTGCTGGGCCATCTTAAAAATGTAAGCCTATGCATTCTTACAAATCAAATCATCTGAACTGTCAAAAGAGATGGGAAGCCAAAACTGTGAATGGTACGTGTGTGCTCCGGGTTCTCTTTTACAGTCTGCGGTTATTAAAACGTCCATGTATCTTCCTGACAGTGCGCACAAATGGCAGACTACATTATTCATGTCCAACATAGGAGACTGGAACAGCGCTGATGGCAATCTGTATTCTTCAACATAAAGGTCATCAAGGAACGGAGAGCTCAGGGAATGAGAGGCGATAACAAGAGGGGAGAATGGGATGAAAGGCATTAATACACAGAGGAAAAACGAAATGCTATTTAGAAGGCATTTCTATAAAGTGACGCAGCCCGATGAGTGAACCTAGCAGGAAATCAGCGGAGATGTCCAATATTCTCCTCTACGTGATGGCAGAATTCGCACAAGAAATGTCTACAAAGAGCTTCTTATCTGCCACCAAGCTAAAGGATCATTAAAGTCTTCAAGGGGAAGCCGGCCATTCCATCATAACACACAACATATTTCACGTATCCATCACTGCTCCTTTATTATCCTACTTTATTAGATTTCGAAAAATAAATCTAAATAATGTCAACCAAGTCTTCTCCGTTCATGTTTCCAAGTATAGTCTGTAAACAACAGTTTTTTTTTTTCAAACCCAGTGGCGTGTGAAACACCCAAAAACTCCACCCGGTGCCAAAAAAGTGCACACGCATAAAGAGTGAGACAAAACGTGCAACGAGGGGTTACACGATCCTCCCTAGGAAGGACTTTACCCCGATCCCTGGGGCATTAGGCTCCAGACGGGGACGGAGGTCTCACAGGGTCCATCTGGCCGAAACTAAAATGGACGCGTTTCTCTGGAGGGTCTGCCGAAACAGACCCACCCAAGTATTCGGTGGGGCTCCCCCGAAGGGAGACCCCAATGAGAGAGGATGAACCAAGCCAGAAGGCCATGGCCACGCACCAAGCCAAAAGGCCATGTCCACGCACCAAGCCAGAAGGCCATGTCCACGCACCAAGCCAGAAGGCCATGTCCACGCACCAAGCCAGAAGGCCATGTCCACGCACCAAGCCAGAAGGCCATGTCCACGCACCAAGCCAGAAGGCCATGTCCACGCACCAAGCCAGAAGGCCATGTCCACGCACCAAGCCAGAAGGCCATGTCCACGCACCAAGCCAGAAGGCCATGTCCACGCACCAAGCCAGAAGGCCATGTCCACGCACCAAGCCAGAAGGCCATGTCCACGCACCAAGCCAGAAGGCCATGTCCACGCACCAAGCCAGAAGGCCATGTCCACGCACCAAGCCAGAAGGCCATGTCCACGCACCAAGCCAGAAGGCCATGTCCACGCACCAAGCCAGAAGGCCATGTCCACGCACCAAGCCAGAAGGCCATGTCCACAAACCAAGCCAGAAGGCCATGTCCACAAACCAAGCCAGAAGGCCATGTCCACAAACCAAGCCAGAAGGCCATGTCCACAAACCAAGCCAGAAGGCCATGTCCACCCCCTCCCAAGACGTTCAGGGTAGGCCAGAGGATCCACACCCTACTAATCACACAGTGAAAAAACGTGCAACATCAAACAAAACAAATACATAAAAGTGACAAACACTGGGAATAAAAAAAAGTGGGGAGAAGGAAGCCGGGAGAAGTGAAAGTGACCATTTTGTATCACAATGGCCGGCCCTTTCGGACAAAAATCAAAAATTCCTCTGGTCCTAGGCAAAAGGCTCAGCCCCAGAGGCAGGTGCGAAAAAAGGGTGTAGTGAAGTGACCAAGGTGCCAAAACTCTAAGTGACCCTCAACGCTTGTGTGAGCTATGGCACTCCTATTCTCTCAACCCTGACCAATAGCCTGAACCGATGCAGCCCACTTCCCCACCAGGAAGGTATTAAAGCTCTGAGAGCTTAGGGAGAGCCCCAATCGATGAGCTCCACCATCGCTCCCACCCAATTATGTTCGGGAAGTACTAACCAACCCACCCCCCCACCCGGAACTGAGGGGGCTGGCTTTCTCTACCAAAAAACTGGCTTTATCTAAAGGCAGCCTAATATTAAAAAAAAAATCCCTCCGTTCATCGAGCAGTATGGTTTCGGTCCGCCCTGATACTAACCGTCCAGGTTGCCATTACGCCAAGAGGTTTTGCCTATAGTTCTACTTTAAAGGCAAGAATGAGGTTGGTGACCACCAAGTTTGCAGCTTCAAAAACAAGCAATATCATGTTCTCTTGGTACAGGGAGAAAAAAAATAGATAGGTTGGGCTTAAAGGGGTTGTAAAAGGTAACATTTTTTTTCCTAAATACCGTATTTATCGGGGTATTGCGCGCTCCGGCGTATAGCGCGCACCCCTATAGCGTGTACCAAAATAAAGGAAGCTATTTAGGGGGGGGGGGGAATTACCTTTACAACCCCTTTAACTGGTAAAGTGTATGGGCCTTTTTACATTTATATAATACAACTGTGAGTATGGGGTTGTGAATATAGGATTGTCATTTTTATTTTTTTTCCTTTTTATTGGATGAACTGAGTGGATTTTTTTCAACTAGACCAATTATGTAAAACCTCAACAGTAGAAATATGTGACAGACTCACCCGGGACATCCCCAAACCATCTTATGTCTAAAATCATCCTATGTCCACTAGGGGCATAGGATGACTTAGAACTTATAGCTTGGACTACCTGAGATGGGATTATTTAATTATTATTCACAATATATTCCAGGATATCTGTAGGAACTGTTAGATGCCAATTGACCCTGCTATTGTAGCGGTGTCCTGTGTTTACACTTATGATAATGTGTATTGTATAGCAGGTGAGATGTCTACCTTGAGGCCGGGTTCACACTAGTGCGACAAACACTCCAACATTGGGAGCTCATGTCGCATTACGTGTGAAAATCAATGTTTCCCTATGAGAGCCGTCTTAACTGATCCGACACAAGTCGGTCCGACTTTGAAAACACTTCCTGTACTACTTTGCTCCGACATTGCTCCGACATTGATCCTACTTCAGCCCATTAAATATCATTGAAGTCGGACCAAAGCAGGAGCCTTGTCCTTATCAGACATCCATTACAGCAGCAGTAAAAGGTATTTATCTCACCCTGGGATTGTTTTGATTGGTCAAAGAACAAGTCAGACTATCACAAAGTCGGTTCAAAGTAGTATCCTGTTCATGAAAGTCGGATGGATGTAGGACCAATGTAGGATGAATGTAGGACAGATGTCGCAGAGCAAAGTAGGATGAAAGTTGTACTGCTGTCGTGTAGTATAGTGTGAACACAGCCTTAAAGGTCATATATCGGAGTCAGCTCGTCTGGGTAAATGATTAGTTAATTAGCTCATGTCAATGTATGTTCTGGTTACCTCCTCTAACTGTATATAAGGTTGTATTCTTGGTTCTATTAAACACTCCATGTTCAGCAGACAAACAAGTCTCGTCTCGTTATGTGTTAAGGGCAGCTGGAATATCTGATATCTATATCCAGACTGATAAGAAGCGGTATATGATGGAAGCACTCAGTGTGGGACGTTCCGTTACAGAATACAAAAAGGAAATGTCGCCATTCCAAATCTGCTCCACCAGAACTTATTTTGCTCCCAAGTTGATTTTCTCCTTGACCCCTTGTACCCGCGTTCTACTATCAAACCCTCCGAGACCCAAACCTTCATCACACTGCGGAGGCTTGCAGGAAACAATGCAGAAAAAATGGTTCAATCATAATTCACTTATGCGAGATCTGCTCCTTGTTCAATAATTCTCTTTTGCAGACGAGTAATACAGCCGAGGAAAAAAAACTGCTTCACAAGCTTTAATGATACGATAAATAATCAATGGCTCGCTCTTCTCCGTAACAATGACAATGTGCTGGATGTACAGCGAGAACAAGATGCAGCTTCTGACAACATAATCATCCATCTGATAGAGTAAAATGAGGAATGGATCCAGATAAAAACGCTCTTTGTTAGTTGACATCTTGTTGTGAGATCAGTTAATATCCTCCTGAGAGCGAGTTTAAAGTAGTTTTAAAGCTTTACTACATCAAAACAATCCCCTGGCATGCAATCTAAAGAGGACCCCCTCACTCCAAAACTTAGAGTTGTAAAGGAAATTTTTTTTTGCCTAAAATGAATGTCTGCAAGGTATACAGGCAGAATAGTGTAATGATTCTGTTAACAAACGAGTAAATACCTATTAAATTCCTTCATCTATATCACCTCCGGCATTCTGGTTTCTGTTATTTCATTCACTTCCTGGTTTGCGGTGCTCGTTCATGTAAGAACTACATTTCCCAGTATGCATTGCGGCACGCCCAGTAATTCACACCTCCTTGAAGTCTCTAACATGTAGAGAGAGAGCGTCCTGCCGCACAGATGTAGTTCCCAGGAGAAGGCGAGCACGTCACTGACCACCGCAGTAAAGTCTCCCTTGACGGTGGTGAGTAACAATCAGACAAGCAGGAAGTGAACAGAGAAGAAATAGAGCAACTTCTGAGCAAAAACGAACAATGAGGAAGTGAAAAGAGGAATTTCTGCAGGTAAAGGATGCGCATTATGAAAACAATTTTTTTCCTTTACAACCCCTTTAAGTGTGTGCTAATGCAACCTGCCCCCATCTCTGTACCAACAGAGGATGCCAACATTTTATTTTTTTATTAAAATTCAGCTCTGGACCTCCCCCTGCCTCCATTCTAAAATGATGTGCATTATGTCCGTAGCCTCCTGGGATATTTATGTCAGACATCCTAGGAGGCATCGACACCCCCAGAGCAGCAAGTGGACGGCAGAACTGGCACCTGCATCAAGGGCCCAGCCAGAAAGATGGCCGCCCGGGACCAGGAGTGCATTGGTGAGGGGCAGGTTACAGCAGGACAACACTGGATTTGCTGCAAGACAACCAAGGAAAGGCGTGCACAAAGGGGTATGCCAGATGTGCCTGGGCACACCCTAATCCTGGGGTTGGCAACCTGTTAATGGTGGGCAGGTGACCGGTAAACCACAATCCTTCCTTGCCGACCCTCAGAACCTAGACAGGGGAGGTGGCGGGGGTGGAATTTAGTGGAACCGATCTGTATTCTCCTCCTGCAGCAGTTGAAAGTAGGCTTCTCCTCCTCTCCCTTTTAATCAACATTCAGCTGCCACAGGAGGAAAATATAGGGCATTGGTACTAATATATGCCACCCCTCATTTCCCTGACCCTCTTCCTTCTGTTGCCGGGTGAGCTTTGGGGTGCACACTCTAATGCAATAGGCTGCGCACACCTATGCAACCAAGCAGGACGGGCAAGGCTGGTCACAGACGGACCATTAAAAAAAAAATATATATATACATATATATATATATATATATATATATATATATATATACACACATACAGGTTCCACATAAGCAAGGTGGAAATGGGAATCCCCCTTGCTGTGTTATTGTATTCTAGCAGCGGGGACTCTTCTACTCTCCGAATACACCGATCAAAGTAGCAGCATGCTGGTCGAGAAACGTTCGATCAACTTATGCTGAGCAGGAACGACCATACAGACATTGAAATTCCAGCAGTCCCCGGTGAACCAGCCGATTTCCCATCCATCTATGGCTAGCTTTGAGCTACGACAAAGGCTATTGCCGAAACGCGTCAACGCTATTGTTTTACTGTCACTTCAAGGATTACAGTCTTGCCGGCTCTTCTTACTATTTATGGCCAGCTTTACCTCTTGCTAACTGCTCATTACAGCTGTACTAGTGGGTGGCAGCGCAGCTTTCTGGTTTGGGGGCCCACATGCACGAGCCTCGTTTTGTGATTGGACACAGCACAAGTTTTTCAGCAGGGTACAGCCGATGATTATGGCTGTACACCTGCTGATCGCCTGTGGTCGATTGCTCCTGAGCTGCCCTGTCTGCGTCTATTGACACAGGACGGGCTCAACTCTGCCGCCCGGTCACAGGATTTAGTTTACAGGAGTGGGAGCTGATCAATCTGACCAGTGAGGAGGGACAGAGCCAGGAGAGCTGCTGCTCTCATGCACAGCGCTGGATCGGGAATGGGCTCAGGTAAGTATAAGGACGGTTGGGGGGGTTCCGTTACACAGGTTTTTTTTACCTTAATGCATGGTTGAGTAAAGAACTTTCGCTTTTATAACCATGTAAAGTCCTATTCTTGCTGCAATGACTGTCTAAATAACAATTTATAATGTCAGATGACTGCAATTTTCCTGAATACGAAAGAGGGGGGAGTTTGGGACTTTAAATGAGGCTCATATGTAGTGCACCTCCATCCCTGGTTCAATATTGAAAAAAGAGGGAAAGATTGGGACTTTGAATGAGGCTGTAGGCATGGTGTGGGTAATAAGGGAGGTACATATTTATTAATCATAAAGTTGCATAGCATGTCTCAAATTACAGAAACCACATAGAGGAAACAATCATTTTATATATATGTCATTTCATAATGCAAGTGCATAATAAGCAGTAAGGGTACAACAGTGCATGCCCTAACGCCATCTAGTGGCCAGAATAGATCGATGAATGCAGTATATACATTGTGTCAGCTGCTACATGTCAGATGGAAATCACTCGCTCAGCACTGTAGCGTCAATGTTGACGTCACGTGCTGGGCGGGATAGCGTGGCGCCGATGCGCTACAGGCGCAACCCCCGACATCCCCGCCCTCCTTGTATGGGGAAGAGACAGGGGACGGCATCTGACCTGTAGCAGCTGACACACAGGGGGTTGTCCGGGGGCGCCTACGTCAGCACTCCTCTCAGTCTGCTCCATCTTTGGTGCCATTGGGAGGAAGAGCGCCCCCATCTTTGGTGCCATTGGGAGGAAGAGCGCCCCCATCTTTGGTGCCATTGGGAGGAAGAGCGCCCCCATCTTTGGTGCCATTGGGAGGAAGAGCGCCCCCATCTTTGGTGCCATTGGGAGGAAGAGCGCCCCCATCTTTGGTGCCATTGGGAGGAAGAGCGCCCCCATCTTTGGTGCCATTGGGAGGAAGAGCGCCCCCATCTTTGGTGCCATTGGGAGGAAGAGCGCCCCCATCTTTGGTGCCATTGGGAGGAAGAGCGCCCCCATCTTTGGTGCCATTGGGAGGAAGAGCGCCCCCATCTTTGGTGCCATTGGGAGGAAGAGCGCCCCCATCTTTGGTGCCATTGGGAGGAAGAGCGCCCCCATCTTTGGTGCCATTGGGAGGAAGAGCGCCCCCATCTTTGGTGCCATTGGGAGGAAGAGCGCCCCCATCTTTGGTGCCATTGGGAGGAAGAGCGCCCCCATCTTTGGTGCCATTGGGAGGAACAGGTGAGTGTCTGATTATTAAAAGTCAGCAGCTACACTTTTTGTTACTGCCGACTTTTAAAAGGGTGGAACTTGGCTTTAAGGCTTTGTACGGTACCATGAAAGTCCATAAAAGCCTCAGTGCAGCATTTTCTCTAAACATTCAGCTTCCAGTGAGAACGGAGAGGGAGGGTCGTATTATATAGAGAGGGATATCATGAATAGATGGGGGGATGGGTACTCGCCATTCTTACCTGTAATCTGCTGATGCTCTGACTGGCCGACTTTGTGTCTTCTGTTAAACTCTGATTGGATTTCTCCGCTAGCGCTAATCTTTTAGCAAGCGCTCGGCACTGAAAGTCAAGCAGGGAAATGTAAAGAAGTTACTATTTACATCAATACCTTAATCAAAAGACAAGAATAAATGTAGAAAATGGCGGCTGCATCCCCCAACCATTACTGATCTAATGCCTGTGGATGTCTCCAGGAGAGTCTTCGCCATCCGACACTTCCAGGTATGTGAGAAGCCACATTCCCCCATGCACAATGTAGTTCCATCTGCTGGTCTCTAAGTCTCCATTCACATCTATGCAGTGCTTTTTCAGTTTTTCTACCGCGACTTTTCACTTTTTTATGCTCTTTTTGGGCAAATTTGTTGTTGGGCAGATTATAAAATGCAAATTGTGGAAAAATATGCACTGCATGCTTTTCTCTCAGCTTCTCAATTGAAGTCTATTGAACCAAAAAAAGCAACGATTTGCGTTAAAAAAAAAAGTCCCTGATCCTTTCCAAAAATGTAGAGGCGCAAAACTGCATTGATGTGAACAAGTTAAAAATAATGTCCTGCGTGTCTGCTAAAATTCATTGGTGTGAACGGAGTCTTAAAGCGGGGCTCACCCTAAAAACAAATTTCCAACATTACATCCAGCATACAAAGGACATTTACAGTATGCAGGTCTTTTTTTTTTCTCCGTACATACTGTTATATTGTGATTTGCTCCAGGGCTTCCGGGTTCTGATTACTGCGGGACTGGGCGTTCCTATCCCTGCTTCCGGGTTCTGGGTTCCTATCCCTGCTTCCGCGTTCTGATTATTGCGGGTCTGGGCGTTCCTATCCCTGCTTCCGCGTTCCGATTACTGCGGGTTTGGGCGTTCCTATCCCTGCTTCCGCGTTCTGATTACTGCGGGACTGGGCATCCTATCCCTGCTTCCGGGTTCCGATTACTGCGGGACTGGGCGTTCCTATCCCTGCTTCCGGGTTCCGATTACTGCGGGACTGGGCGTTCCTATCCCTGCTTCCGGGTTCCAAATACTGCGGGACTGGGCGTTCCTATCCCTGCCTCCGGGTTCTGATTACTGCGGGACTGGGCGTTCCTATCCCTGCTTCCGGGTTCCGATTACTGCGGGACTGGGCGTTCCTATCCCTGCTTCTGGGTTTCGATTACTGCGGGACTGGGCGTTGCTATCCCTGCTTCCGGGTTCCGATTACTGCGGGACTGGGCGTTGCTATCCCTGCTTCCGGGTTCCGATTACTGCGGGACTGGGCGTTCCTATCCCTGCTTCCGGGTTCCGATTACTGCGGGACTGGGCATCCTATCCCTGCTTCCGGGTTCCGATTACTGCGGGACTGGGCGTTCCTATCCCTGCTTCCGGGTTCCGATTACTGCGGGACTGGGCGTTCCTATCCCTGCTTCCGGGTTCCAAATACTGCGGGACTGGGCGTTCCTATCCCTGCTTCCGGGTTCCAAATACTGCGGGACTGGGCGTTCCTATCCCTGCTTCCGGGTTCCTGATTACTGCGGGACTGGGCGTTCCTATCCCTGCTTCCGGGTTCCGATTACTGCGGGACTGGGCGTTCCTATCCCTGCTTCCGGGTTCCGATTACTGCGGGACTGGGCGTTCCTATCCCTGCTTCCGGGTTCCGATTACTGCGGGACTGGGCGTTCCTATCCCTGCTTCCGGGTTCCGATTACTGCGGGACTGGGCGTTCCTATCCCTGCTTCCGGGTTCCGATTACTGCGGGACTGGGCGTTCCTATCCCTGCTTCCGGGTTCCGATTACTGCGGGACTGGGCGTTCCTATCCCTGCTTCCGGGTTCCGATTACTGCGGGACTGGGCGTTCCTATCCCTGCTTCCGGGTTCCGATTACTGCGGGACTGGGCGTTCCTATCCCTGCTTCCGGGTTCTGATTACTGCGGGACTGGGTGTTCCTATCCCTGCTTCCGGGTTCTGATTACTGCGGGACTGGGTGTTCCTATGCCTGCTTCCGGGTTCTGATTACTGCGGGACTGGGTGTTCCTATCCCTGCTTCCGGGTTCTGATTACTGCGGGACTGGGTGTTCCTATCCCTGCTTCCGGGTTCTGATTACTGCGGGACTGGGTGTTCCTATCCCTGCTTCCGGGTTCTGATTACTGCGGGACTGGGCGTTCCTATCCCTGCTTCCGGGTTCCGATTACTGCGGGACTGGGCGTTCCTATCCCTGCTTCCGGGTTCCGATTACTGCGGGACTGGGCGTTCCTATCCCTGCTTCCGGGTTCCGATTACTGCGGGACTGGGCGTTCCTATCCCTGCTTCCGGGTTCCGATTACTGCGGGACTGGGCGTTCCTATCCCTGCTTCCGGGTTCCGATTACTGCGGGACTGGGCGTTCCTATCCCTGCTTCCGGGTTCCGATTACTGCGGGACTGGGCGTTCCTATCCCTGCTTCCGGGTTCCGATTACTGCGGGACTGGGCGTTCCTATCCCTGCTTCCGGGTTCCGATTACTGCGGGACTGGGCGTTCCTATCCCTGCTTCCGGGTTCCGATTACTGCGGGACTGGGCGTTCCTATCCCTGCTTCCGGGTTCCGATTACTGCGGGACTGGGCGTTCCTATCCCTGCTTCCGGGTTCCGATTACTGCGGGACTGGGCGTTCCTATCCCTGCTTCCGGGTTCCGATTACTGCGGGACTGGGCGTTCCTATCCCTGCTTCCGGGTTCCGATTACTGCGGGACTGGGCGTTCCTATCCCTGCTTCCGCGTTCTGATTACTGCAGGACTGGGCGTTCCTATCCCTGCGGGACTGGGCGTTCCTATCCCTGCCTCCGGGTTCTGATTACTGCGGGACTGGGCGTTCCTATCCCTGCTTCCGGGTTCCGATTACTGCGGGACTGGGCGTTCCTATCCCTGCTTCCGCGTTCTGATTACTGCAGGACTGGGCGTTCCTATCCCTGCGGGACTGGGCGTTCCTATCCCTGCTTCCGCGTTCTGATTACTGCAGGACTGGGCGTTCCTATCCCTGCGGGACTGGATGTTTCTATCCCTGCCTCCGGGTTCCGATTACTGCGGGACTGGGCGTTCCTATCCCTGCCTCCGGGTTCCGATTACTGCGGGACTGGGCGTTCCTATCCCTGCTTCCGGGTTCCGATTACTGCGGGACTGGGCGTTCCTATCCCTGCTTCCGGGTTCCGATTACTGCGGGACTGGGCGTTCCTATCCCTGCTTCCGGGTTCCGATTACTGCGGGACTGGGCGTTGCTATCCCTGCTTCCGGGTTCCGATTACTGCGGGACTGGGCGTTCCTATCCCTGCTTCCGCGTTCTGATTACTGCAGGACTGGGCGTTCCTATCCCTGCGGGACTGGGCGTTCCTATCCCTGCCTCCGGGTTCTGATTACTGCGGGACTGGGCATTCCTATCCCTGCCTCCAGGTTCTGATTACTGCGGTACTGGACGTTCCTATCCCTGCTTCCGCGTTCTGATTACTGCAGGACTGGGCGTTCCTATCCCTGCCTCCGGGTTCTGATTACTGCGGGACTGGGCGTTCCTATCCCTGGGTTAGATGGTTGACGTCTGTTGAAACAGTTGCCATGTTGCACAACGCGCGTCACCAGATTTCCGTAAATAGCCGAGCTGCGAGTTGGCGGTATACGGCGCCTGCACCCGCCGTGTAGAGCTAACTGCGCAGGCGCCGTATATCGCCGACTCGCAGCTCGGCTATTTACGGAAATCTGGTGACGCGCGTTGTGCGACATGGCAACTGTTTCAACAGACGTCAACCATCTAACCCAGGGATAGGAACGCCCAGTCCCGCAGTAATCGGAACCCGGAGGCAGGGATAGGAACGCCCAGTCCCGCAGTAATCGGAACCCGGAAGCAGGGATAGGAACGCCCAGTCCCGCAGTAATCGGAACCCGGAGGCAGGGATAGGAACGCCCAGTCCCGCAGTAATCGGAACCCGGAAGCAGGGATAGGAACGCCCAGTCCCGCAGTAATCGGAACCCGGAGGCAGGGATAGGAACGCCCAGTCCCGCAGTAATCGGAACCCGGAGGCAGGGATAGGAACGCCCAGTCCCGCAGTAATCGGAACCCGGAAGCAGGGATAGGAACGCCCAGTCCCGCAGTAATCGGAACCCGGAGGCAGGGATAGGAACGCCCAGTCCCGCAGTAATCGGAACCCGGAGGCAGGGATAGGAACGCCCAGTCCCGCAGTAATCAGACCCCGGAAGCCCTGGAGAAAGTCACAATATAACGGTATGTACGGAAAAAATTCGGAATGCGAAAATTCGGAAAATGTGAAAAAGCAAAAAAAAAAAAACAACACGGAAAAAAATTATTTTCAGAATTTCCAAAAAAATATGAAAAGACGAAAAAAAAACGAATATTCGGAAATTCTACATTTTTTGCCTCCGGGCAATAGATTATGGGACCACACACAGTATACACATACAGTATGTATACACACACAGTATGTATACACAGTATACACACACAGAATACACATACAGTATGTATACACACACAGAATACACATACAGTATGTATACACACACAGAATACACATACAGTATGTATACACAGACAGAATACACATACAGTATACACATACAGTATACACACACACACACACACAGTCACACAGAATACACATACAGTATGTATACACACACACACAGAATACACATACAGTATGTATACACACACACACACAGAATACACACACACAGAATACACACACAGTATGTATACACAGTATGTATACACAGTATACAGACAAACACACAGTATACAGACACACACACAGTATACACGCACACACAGTATACACGCACACACAGTATACACGCACACACAGTATACACGCACACACAGTATACACGCACACACAGTATACACGCACACTGAAAAAGGTACTGGAGAGTTAGGGTAGCTATATTCTTAGGATTTTTAGACCAAAAGGATGTCTGTAAGGGACATTTCAGGGACAGATGTAAAAAACAAACAAAAAAAAGAAGATTTTTACATACTGTCCCTGGTTTTACCGAGACTGGCAACCTTGATGGGGCCCCCTAGTGGAATGGGGCCCTCGGGCAGTGCCCAAATGGTCATTCTGCCCCTGCACTGGGGTACATTTTCCAGAGGTGGTTAGTTTCTACAAAGCAGTTATGTCACGGAATGCCGAGTCCGATAACACCCCCCCCCCCCCAGGTGGATTGCGCACATACCTCTGCATGGAAATGGACAGACTTGCTGTCAGCCAGCTGCAGCTGTGTGGTGAGATCCGCTATTCTCGTCATGTAGTGGTTTTTTATCAGCGCTTCCCTGGAGTCCTGATCTGGGACCTGTTCATGACAGAGAGGGAATTACTTTTAGAATGACCAGCCGGTCTGAAAAGTGCTGATCGACATCTGAACTGTCAGTCATTCTCTTATCTAAATCAATACACAGCCAGCGAGGGGAGAGGGAGACTGCAGCGCTATTCTATTCTATCAGACGTCTTATTCAACAAAGCGCTGTATAGAGTGATGATAATATGCAACGTCCAAGAAAACCTCCACAATAAGATTTTAGCTTATACAAGTAGATGTAAACACAATCACTGAGCTCCGATAGAAGCTGTACCATGTTATTGTAATATTTAACCACTTGCCCCCTTCCTGCCCAGGCCAATCTTCAGCTTTCAGCGATGTTTAAAGGACAATTGCGCGGTCATGCACCACTGTACCCAAACAACATTTTTATAATTTTGTTCCCACAAATAGAGCTTTCTTTTGGTGGTATTTGATCACCTCTGGGATTTTTATTTTTTGTCAAACAGATAAAAAAAAATGTGTTCGTTATAAAAAGTTGTAAATAAATAGGTTTTCTCCTTCGCCGATGGGCAACGATGAGGCGACGCCGATGGGCAACGACGAGGCGACGCCGATGGGCAACGACGAGGCGACGCCGATGGGCAACGACGAGGCGACGCCGATGGGCAACGACGAGGCGACGCCGATGGGCAACGACCATGAGGCGGCGCCCACGGGCAACGACCATGAGGCGGCGCCCACGGGCAACGGCGAGGCGGCGCCCACGGGCAACGGCGAGGCGGCGCCCACGGGCAACGGCGAGGCGACGCCCACGGGCAACGGCGAGGCGACGCCCACGGGCAACGACGAGGCGACGCTGATAGACGGCACCAACAGGCATTAGTGATGGCCATGGGTGGCATACCTGGTGGTCATCAGTTTTGGCATCCCTTCAGGAAAGCAGCCGATCGGCTCTGCTCTATGGCGTTTGTTAGACACGAGTGAGAAAAAGCCAATACACACCTCTTCCTGTTCACGTCGCGATCAGCTGTGATTGGACACAACCGATCACCTGGTAAAGAGTCTCCGTCAGAGACTCTTCACCTAGATCGGAGTTGCGTGTGTCAGACTGACACGCCGCAAAACAATCGCTTTTTATCCTGACCACACCATATGACGTCCGGTCAGGATAACAGAACCACTTTGCAGACGTCATATTGCTATATGGAGGGCGACAAGGGGTTAAAGTTATTGTTGACCTTTTTTTTTTTTAAATGTGTAGCTTTCATTAAAACAATATTTTTGGGGTAGGGCTTATATTGCATCCATCCCTGAAAAACATGCAAGGTCTTATTTTCGGGGTAGGGCTTATTTTCGGGGAACCCAGGTAGTTGATTCTTTCATCTGTAGTGCCGACTCATGTCCCATACGGAGTGACAGAAAAGTGACTCGGCTAGCGGACTCCAGAGTGGTGCCAGCAGCAGAGAAGTAGAGGTCTCCAGGTCAGTGTGAAGCAAAACACCGGGCATAATAGTATAGGGCTGATTTCACACTGATGCACTGTTCAATATTGAGTTGGCCCGCCCTTTGCAGCTATAAGAGCTTCAACTCTTCTGGGAAGGCTGTTCACAAGGTTTAGGAGTGTGAAAGAAAATGAAAATCAGTTTTTCCTGTAGGTAGCTGGTGTCTCTGGTCTCCAGCATCATGGCAGAGGTGCCATTTTGCCGTGGATCATTGCAGCCAATGAATTTCCTGTGGATGTTATAAGACTCCGGTGTTGGGGCGGCCGCACCATTTTCCTGATGATGTGAGACACGCCAAATGCATAGAGATTTGACACAGCACGCTGATTGCAGCGATGCATACGCAGCGGGGATCCTCAGCTAAAGGCCCAGCAGCCGCCAGACCTAGCCAAAATAAAGTCAATCGCCGCTCCAGTCAATCACAGCGCTAGAGCGGCAATAACTGGAAGACACGCCGAGGCAAGATGACATCTCACTCGGCGTGGACCAGGTAAGTATTTCATAATAAAACTAGCATGCATACAGGTTTAAGAGATATTCTTTATACCTACAGGTAAGCCTTATTATGCGGTGCATACTAGCTCATTATGCCTTTTGCCTTTCAGGATTTCATGCCGCGCGCTCTCGTGGAGGCGCGCATCGCGGTGATCGGTGATGCGGGGTGTCAGTCTGACACCCTGCATCTCCGATCTCGGTAACGAGCCTCCAGCGGAGCCTCGTTACCACGTGATCAGCCGTGTCCAATCACAGCTGATCATGATGTCAACAGGAAGAGCCGTTGATCGGCTTCTTCCTCACTTGCGCCTGACAGACGCGAGTAGAGGAGAGCCGATCGGCGGCTCTCCTGACAGGGGGGGGGGGGGGTTCACGCCGATTATCATATGGGCACCGATCATATGGGCACCGATCATCAACATGGATCCATCAGTGCCACCCACCAGTGTCCACCAGTGCCACCCACCAGTGTCCACCAGTGCCACCCACCAGTGCCACCCACCAGTGTCCACCAGTGCCACCCACCAGTGTCCACCAGTGCCACCCACCAGTGCCCACCAGTGCCGCCTATGAGTGCCCACCAGTGCCGCCTATGAGTGCCCATAATTGAAAGAGAAAACTTATTTAGAAAAAAATTAACAGAAAAAAATAAAAACTATCAGGTCTTTTTTTAGTTGTTGCA
Organism: Rana kukunoris; assembly: GCA_029574335.1. Lineage (NCBI taxonomy): Eukaryota > Metazoa > Chordata > Amphibia > Anura > Ranidae > Rana > Rana kukunoris. The sequence continues at coordinate 533,914,569 of CM056052.1, read as the reverse complement.
CAAAAAAAAAAAGATCGCAGAGGTGATCGAATACCACCAAAAGAAAGCTCTGTTTGTGGGAAAAAAAGGATGTCAATTTTGTTTGGGTGCAGTGTAGCATGTCATTCAAAGTGCGACAGCGCTAAAAATTGGCTTGGGCGGGAAGGTGCGTAAGTGCCCGGTATGGAAGTGGTTAAAAGACAGCAGCTGCAGGATTTGTAGATGCTGACTTTAATTCTTTATTTTTTTTGGCGGAACTCCACTTTAAAGACAAATCTTCAGTATTGATTGCCATTTTTCTATCCCAGAGATGACAAATGCACTTCCAGAGACAAGGCAACAGTGTCTGTGCGCCCCCCTCCCCCGAGTATGCCCGCTCTCTATGGTACATATACTGTACCTGCTGGATGTCGACACTTGTGGTTAACATGCCGATCTGTAAGGAAAGCAATATAAGGACACATTATGTAAAGAGATAAGAATTTAGGAATAAATGAGTGAGATTTTTTAAATACATATTCAACCTTTTTGTAAAAAATAATAAGTACACCCATACTGCAAACCATGTAACTGTAATCAGAGCATTGGGGGTGGAACGCACAGGCTTCTCCAGCTGCACATCCATACAGAGGTACCGAAGCTAGAGATCAGAATAAATGGACTATGAATGAGGTGACATCCATGTGATCTACAAGTCCCTCTGCTGTGGTGGCAGATGAGACTTGTAGTCCTCTATTGTGGCCCAAGATTACGGCATTCTTGCCTAGGCAAAAATCAAGGAAGGAAGACCTGTCAATAACAAAAAAAAAAGGATGCTCGCTAGGGTCCTGTAGTTGATCAGAAGGGGTTAATGTGCCTATGTGTGTGGTGTCAGTGTAGTGTTTGTGCGACTTACTTGCGATGTCTTCTCGCCTCTCAGCGGATTGAAAATACCGCCGAGAGGAGAGCCGACATCACTTCCTCTGCCAGTGTTTACATTATACAGGCAGAGGAAGTGCAGGGCGGAGGCTCTGCGGATTGGCTGGGAGCGATCGCGAGGGGGAGGACAAAAACGAACAGCTGTCCCCCCTCATCCCGAATCGCTCCCACAGGTAAGGCGCCAGCCGCATGTAGCGGGGGGTGGGTCCCGATCGGACCCCCGACCCGCAAGAAGGCAGGGACGTACATGTACGCCCATCTGCCTGTACGTGCCATTCTGTGCAGCGTTCATATACATGCGGCGGGCGTTAAGTGATTAAAGCGGAGGTTCACCCTAAATATACTCTTTCCCAAGTGGTCGAGCATACTGGCGTCAGCGCCAGTATGCTGTTTTTTTTTTTTGTGGCTCCCAAACAAAATTGGCATCCTTTTTTTTCCCACAAATAGAGCTTTCTTTTGGTGGTATTTGATTACCTCTGCGGTTTTAATTTTTTGCGCTATAAACAAAAAAGAGAGACAATTTTGAAAAAAATGCACCGTTTTTTACTTTTTGCTATAATAAATATCCCCCAAAAATATATATAAAAATTATTGTTTTTCCTCAGTTTAGGCCGATACGTATTCTTCTACCTATTTTTGGTAAAAAAATAAAAATAAATCACAATAAGCGTTTATCGGTTGGTTTACGCAAAAAACTTATAGCGTTTACAAAATAGGGGATAGTTTTATTGCATTTTTATATTTTTTACTACTAATGGCGGCGATCAGCGTTTTTTTTCCGTGACTGCGACATTATGGAGGACACTTCGGACAATTTTGACACGTTTTTGGGACCATTGTAATTTTCACAGCAAAAAATGCATTTAAATTGCGTTGTTAATTGTGGAAAAGACAGTTGCAGTTTGGGAGTTAACCACAAGGGGGCGCTGTATGGGTTATGTGTGTGTATGAAGTGTGTTTACAACTGTAGGGGGGTGTGGCTGTAGGTGTGATGTCATCCATTGTGTCCCCCTATAACAGTGATGACACGATCGATGCTGCCATCACAGTGAAGCATGGGGAAGCCGTGTTCACATACGGCTCTCCCCGTTCTTCAGCTCCGGGGGACCGATCGCCGCACTCCAGCGGCGATCGGGTATGCGGGTACCGCGGTCACGGGCCCGTGACCCACGGCTGGGTACTAGTACAGGAAGTACCTGTACGTGGATTTGCCCAGCCGTGCCATTCTGCCGACGTATATGTGCAGGAGGCGGTCCTTAAGTGGTTAATGCATCCATTGCTGCACAAATACCATGCAACGTAAAAAGTCGCAACCACCGCCATTGTTTTCCCCTAGGGCCTCTGCTAAAAAAAAAAAAAGTTTGGAGGTTGAGTAATTTTCTAGCAAATAATAAATAAATGATTTTTACATGAAGGAGCGGAGAGTGCCAGAATTGGCCCGGATGGGAAGTGGTTAAAGCCCTCATATGCTGGTAGCACCAAAAATGTAGAATGATTGTACAGTGGAACCTCGGATTGCGAGCAACGCGGTTAGTGAGCGTTTCGCAATACGCACACTGTTTTTTTTTTTTCTATTCTAACTCGGTTTGTGACTATTTTGTTTGACAGCATGAACAGGATTCAAGCTAAAGCGGTGTGCAGTACCGCGTTTGGCCTGAAGTGTGTGTGTGTGTGTGGGGGGGGGGGGGGTGCCGGAGCCAATCCGAGCCGTTCGGAAATGCTTGGAAATTTCCGATTTCAGCCGAGATGTCTTCGGGCCTTTGCGATTGTTTCCAAGGCTCTCTGCCCCCCACCTCTGGTCACATGCGGTATTGCATGCCATTGAAGTCAATGCAGAACAAAATTATTTTCGTTTCCATTGTCTCGCTTTGATATGCGAGTGCTTTGGATTACAAGCATTCTTATGGACCGTAACCCAAGGTTCCACTGTATACTCAATAATTCATTTTTATATTTCTTACCATACTGGCAGCACTAACTTCACTGGAACTGTCCTTTCTGTGTATCAGGGAATTCTCCTGTTGCTGGTCCCCCTCCTGCCCCTTGCCGGGGTTCTTCACAAGGTCTGCTATCCTATAAGATTCTTTCTCCAGCTTGATCTTGGCCAACTGAGCTTCCAGCATCCAGTGCTCCTTCTCCTGTTCCAGCTTTCCCATCTTCTCCAGAATTTGCTGCACCTGTTTATACAGAGACATAAGGCGCATGAGTCAATGAAAGTGTATTCTGGAGCCCTTGAAAATGGCCAGTACTTTAAGGTATGGGGGAACGTGTGACCTTTTGCCAGAATATAGAGATCAGGACTGAGCGGCCAATAGCCAGCCAGGCCTGAAGACCACCACCTGGGATAGGGGAGGAAGCAATTTACCCTGTGTAAGCACACCAAAGACTGGCACAGCTTTACATACAGACATGGCAATGGGGGGGGGGGGGGCGCAAAGAGCTTACACAGGATTTTGACTTGGCATTCCCACAGGCCAACATGTCAGCACAGACGAAAATGGAGCTTGCACAGGGGGTTAGACTCCACTTTTCCACAGGCAAACATGGTGGCCAGGACAAAAATGCAGCTTACATTGAGGTTAGAGGTTAAATCTGCTTTTTTACAGGCAGACATTGAGCTTAGACTATTTCCACAGGCAAGCATGATGTCGGGGGCAAACATGGAGGTTAAATTCTACATTTACACAGGCAGACATGATGACCTTAGCAATCATGGAGCTTACACAGGGGTTAGACTCTGTATTCCCACGGGCAAGCATGACAGCTGGCACTGAGCATGGAGTTTAGACCACGTGTTTCGACAGTCAGACATGCAGAGTCTAACCCCTGTGTAAGCTCCATGTCTGGCTGTCGAAACGCGTAGTCTAAACTCCATGTTTGTGCCGGGTGTCATGCTTGCCCTGGTCAATATGTCTGCCTGTGGAAGCAGAGAGTCTAACCTCCATGTTTGCCCCGGCCACCATACTTGCATTTGGAAATGCAGAGTCTAACCCCTGTGTAAGCTCCATGCTTGCCCTGGTCACCATGTCTGCCTGTGGAAGCATAGAGTCTAACCTCCATGTTTGCCCCGGCCACCATACTTGCCTTTGGAAATGCAGAGTCTAACCCCTGTGTAAGCTCCATGCTTGCCCTGGTCACCATGTCTGCCTGTGGAAGCATAGAGTCTAACCTCTATGTTTTTCCCAGCCACCATGCTTGCCTTTGGAAATGCAGAGTCCAACCCCTGTATAAGCTTCATTTCCACAGGCAAACATGACAGCCAGGGCAAGTATGGAGGTTACACTCGGCTTTTCCACAGGCAAACATGGCAACCGAGGTGACCATAGAGCTTACACAGGGCTTAGACTCTGATTTTGACAAGCAAACATGACAGCCAAAGGAAGCATGGAGCTTACACAGGTGTTAGACCCCCACATTTATAAAAGGTAAACATGGCGGCCAAGGTGAGCATGCAGCTTACACAGGGGCCAGACTCCGCACTTCCACAGGCAAACATAATAGCAGGAGCACACAGATTAGAGGTCAGTGGGTGACCCACCAAGAGAACACATCATATCACCCTAATTGGACCGGATAGGGAACACAAGTCTCATGGTTGCACAGTGGACCACCCATTTCTGCTCTCATCTCCCCATTGGCTTTAACCTTGTACAAGCACCTGGAGCAGCCATTATACCACAAAACCCATGGCTGGTGCAGACGCCTTATTCCAGGGTAATGGCGCGGGTTTCATCCAGACGTACCTGTTGGGCCAGGCCTTCTCTGCTTTCCGTGGAGCTCAGCAGGACTCTGCGATTCATCAATGCCTCTTCATAAGGCACAGAGTCCGGGCAGGTCTGTAACACAGAAAGTTTCATCAGTGTCCCAGTAATTACACAATATTAGGATTAGATTGTAACCAAATACACAAAATGTTCACCGATCTTCTCCTTCGCAAGTCCCGAAAGTTGTATAGAGCTTTTGTTTATTAGTAGCCAACACATTTCAGGGGCTCAGCACTCCCCTTCATTGGGGCTAAAAAACGATAAATTGGAGGTGATGTAAGGGGGGGAGGGGGGGGCAGTGCTGGAGGGAAGGCGATGTGGAAGGGGGCGGCAGCGCTTGGGGGGGGGGGGGGGGCGATTGATGTGAAAAGGGCAGAACGGGCAGATGGGAGGAAGGTTGTGATGTGAAAGGAGGCAGCTATGTCGTGGGGGGGGGGGGGGGGGGTGGTTGGCCGGGTGGGCTTGGGGGGGGGAGCTGCTGTGACAAGGGCAAAGCAAACTATGGTGAGGGGAGGGTTGTGATATTGGAGGGAAGGCGATGTGGAAGGGGGCAGAGCAAACTACGGTGGGGCAAGGGTTGTGATGTGAGGGAGGGGGCAGTGCTGTAGGGAAGGTGATGTGGAAGGGGGCAGCAATGTTGGGGGGGGGGGGGGTTGATGTAAAGAGGGCTGAAAACTATAGTGGGTGAAGGGTTGGGATATGGGGGGCATTTCTGTAGCGAAGGTGATGTGAAAGGGGCAGCACTGTGGGGGGTGATGTGAAGAGGGCAGAGCAAACTATGTTGGGAGGAGGGTCGTGATATGAGAGGGGGGGCAATGCTGCAGAGTGGAGGGGTGATGTAAAGGGGGGGGGGGGTGCAGCACTGTGAAGAGGGAAGAGCACACTACTATGGGGATAAAAAAAAGCTGGCAGCTCAATCTTCGGCAATGAATAACCAGGCGTAGGACAAAATAATACACTATGGGGGCGGGGGGGGTGATAAGGGGGCAGTGCTATAGGGGGATGAGTTTGAATGGAGCAAAGAACAATACTGTGGGGGGGGGGGGGGGGGGGGGGGGGGGGGGAAAAAGGATATAAAAGGGATGATGTAATGGGGGATGTGCTCTGGGGGAGCACTGGCAGGGGGGTGATTTGAAAGGGGTCTGAGAACACTGCTGTGAATAGAGGGGGGATTTTATGTGAAGGAGTGGGGATGATGTGAAGGGGGCCTTAGAACACCACCCTGAAGGAAAGACTGCCATGTAGAAGTGGGGGGACAACGGCGTAAAGTGGGGGGACGGCGGCGTAAAGTGGGGGGACGGCGGCGTAAAGTGGGGGGACGGCGGCGTAAAGTGGGGGGACCGCACACTGATGCAAGAACAGGACTGTGATAGGAGGAGGAGAGGGCTACGATATGAAGGATCCGAGTCATCGCACCTCTGCTGATTAAAGATTTTACCGATTGGACCTCCGTGAAATTGAATTCAATAGCCCCGCGAAATGCCAAAAAACATTGGATTTTGCCCTATTTGCACCCAATGAATGTACCTGCAGTTTCGCTGAACGAATAGCCATTTTTTTTAAATGTGAAACGTATTACAGTTCTGTAAGAAAGCTGCAACAGCCAGAATGAAACATACTCTGCATTTGTGCAGACAAGGATCGCTGTGCTCTGTAAGGCGGCGTACACACAACCGAGGTTCTCGCTAGGAACCAGCGAGAACCTCGCTGGGAGCTGCATTCCAGCGAGAACCTCGGCCGTGTGTACGCTCCTGGCTCGCCCCGCCCGTCGGGAATCCCGTCGAGCGAATAGAGAGCAGGTTCTCTATTTGCTCGACGGCCCGCCTGGATGAATGGCTGGTTGCCATTCCCGACGGGCGGGTCGCCGATTTCGACGGCCGGCCGAGAGCCTCGACGGGCGGAACTATGTGTTCCGCCCGTCGAGGTTCTCGTACGTGTGTACGCCGCCTGAGAGAGCAGTGGTCACTCAGCAGCAATCTGACAATGCTGCAGTGATTTCATATGAGCACATATACTGCAACAGGGTGGCTCCTACAAGCACTGGTATGTTGTTGCCCGTTTCCAAGTTTCAGGCGCACGCCTGACCAATGGTTCATGGTCGGGACCTGCTGACCAGCTGTGCATAATCACAGCCCAGGAGTCCTCTGTTGACAATCACACACAGGGCTCTGAACAGAGGGAACGATCACTTTGTTTCTTTTCCCTGCAATGCAGGGAAAAAAACAAATCGATCTGTAGTAAATATAAACTTTAACCACTTAAGCACCGCCTCCTGCACATTTACATCGGCAGGATTGGCATGGCTGGGCACAGGCACGTACCTGTATGTCCCCTTTAAGTGCCTAGTCGGTATTATTATGTAAAATAAGAGTATTAGGAGGGCTAATTACGTCTAGAATTCCAATTAACTAGACAATAAAGGGATTTTTAAATACAGCTTACCTGTAAAATCCTTTTCTTGGAGTACATCACGGGACACAGAGCGGCATATTCATTACTATGTGGGTTATATGGAGTACCTTCAGGTGTGGACACTGGCAATCTTCAAACAGGAAGTCCCCTCCCTATATAACCCCCTCCCCTAGAGGGAGTCCCTCAGTTTTGTAGCAAGCAGTATGCCTCCCAAAAATGGTCACCCAAAAGAGGGTGGTGGGAGCTCTGTGTCCCGTGATGTACTCCAAGAAAAGGATTTTACAGGTAAGCTGTATTTAAAAATCCCTTTTTCTTTCTCGTACATCACGGGACACAGAGCGGCATATTCATTACTATGTGGGATGTCCGAAAGCAATGCTTTAATGAGGGGAGGGAGACATCTTCCAAAGAAGGATTCAATTTAGAGATAAACTCAAATCATAATAATAATAATTCCAACTTAGTCAAAAAAAAACTTTTTTTTTTTTTTTTTTTTTTCATAACCAAGGGTGTTTCTGATCCCGAGGATTTCAAACTGCAGCCTGTAGTACTGCCTGACCAAAGGCAGCATCCGCATTTCTTCTCACGTCTAGTTGATAAAACCTTGTAAACGTGTGGACTGATGCCCACGTTGCCGCCTTGCATATCTGAGCCATAGAGATCTGATGGTGTGCTGCCCAAGAGGCGCCCATGGCCCTGGTAGAATGGGCCTTTACCGACAACGGAGGAGGCAACTTCTTCAACCCGTAGGCTTGAATGATTAATTGTCTAATCCATCTCGAGATGGTGGATTTTGCAGCTGCCTGCCCCTTCTTGGGGCCATCTGGTAGAACGAATAACACATCTGTTTTCCGGATCTTTTCTGTAGCTTTAAGATAGGCCTTCATGGCCCGGACAATATCCAAGGTATGCAGCAACCCCTCCTTTCTAGATGTAGGTTTTGGAAAGAAGGATGGAAGTACCAAATCCTGGTTCAAGTGAAATTTGGATATAACCTTTGGTAGAAAGGAAGGATGGGGCCGGAGAACTGCCCTGTCCTTATGCAGAACGAGATATGGTTCCTTACACGATAAGGCTGCTAATTCTGACACTCTCCTGGCCGAAACTATGGCGACCAAGAAAACCAACTTTCTTGTCAGTAAGAGTAAAGGAATCTCAGCCAACGGCTCAAAAGGCTGTTTCTGTAGAGTGGACAGGACAAGATTTAAGTCCCATGGACAAATTGGTGACATGACAGGAGGATTAATACGCAAGACCCCCTGTAAGAAGGTCTTTACCAGCGAAGTGGGTGGCCAGCGGCCTCTGAAACCACACTGACAGAGCTGAGATCTGTCCCTTGATTGTGCTTAGTGCCAGGCCTTTATCCACTCCTAGCTGGAGAAAACTTAACACACCTATCAATAGTATATTTGCGGCAATTCCATCTTTTGGATTCACACCAGCCTATATAGTTCCTCCACACCCTGTAATAAATTACCCTGGAGACCGGCTTCCTAGCCCTAATCAGGGTAGGAATTACCTGCCTAGACAGGCTCTATCCCTGAGAATCAGGGATTCAGCCTCCAGGCCGTCAAATTTAGACGCTGTAATGTAGGGTGGAGGATCGGGCCTTGTGAGAGTAGGTCTGGTTGTAGAGGAAGAGTCCAAGGGTCTCCCACTGCCATCTTCAGGACTAGTGAGTAACAAGTCCTCCGGGCCAAGCCGGAGCTACTAGAATGACTGGCTAGTTCTCCACTCTGATCTTGCGCAACAGGCGCGGGAGTAACTGTAGTGGAGGGAATGCATATAGAAGTCTGAATTGATGCCAAGGGCAAACCAACGCGTCGGTTCCGCAGGCCATAGGATCCCTCGCTCGCGACACGAACCTGTCTAGTTTCTTGTTGAACCTGGATGCCATTATATCTACGTCTGGCGTTCCCCACCTCTGGCAGATTGTCTGAAAGACCTGGGGATGCAGAGACCACTCCCCTGGCAACAGACTCTGGCGACTTAAGAAGTCTGCCTGCAGGTTGTCCACTCCGGGAATGAATATCGCTGAAATGCAGGGTACATGAACCTCTGCCCATTGAAAAATCAAGTTCACTTCCCTTTGAGCGGCCTGGCTCCTGGTTCCCCCTTGGTGGTTTATGTATGCCACCGCCGTGGCATTGTCTGACTGGATTCTCACCGGGAACCCCTTTAATCTGGAGGTCCACGCCAACAGGGCTAGGCGAGCAGCTCTGATTTCCAAGATATTGATGGGGAGCTGCCTCTCTGCTTTCACCCAAGTTCCCTGGCGGGAGAACCCTCGAAGACCGCCCCCCCAGCCTGCCAGGCTGGTGTCTGTGGTAACTACCTTCCAGACAACAGGGCTGAAGGATCTTCCCTTTAGAAGGTTCTGAGGGTTCAACCACCAGGCCAGGCTTTGTCGGACCCTTGATGATAGCGTCAAAGGGGACTCTAAGGCATGTGCCCTCTTGCCCCAGGCTGCTAGAATGGCTGCCTGTAGGACGCGAGTGTGGATCTGAGCGTATGGTACTGCCTCGAATGTGGACCCTAGCTTGCCTAGTAATCGCATACACAGGCGAATAGTTGGTCTTTTCTTGTTTACAACCAACTGAACCAACCCCTTGATCGACTTGATCTTTACAAGGGGCAGGAACACCTTCTGATGTTCTGTGTCTAACCTCATGCCGAGGTATTCCAACTGCTTTGTAGGCTGGAATGCTGACTTTCCCTGGTTTAGGACCCAGCCGAATTCTTCGAGGTACCGAACCGTGAGGTTTACTGCCTTTTGCAGACCCCGTCCGCGAGTGATCTATGATTAAAAAGGTCGTCCAAGTATGCTAGGACTGTGACTCCTTGGATCCTTAAATTGGCCAGAACTGGGGCTAGAAATTCGTGAATACCCGGGGGGCCGTGGCCAGCCCGAAAGGGAGCGCCCTGAATTGGAAGTGTCGCTGCCCCACCGCGAAGCGTAAAAACCTTTGATGCGCCTGAAAGATTGGTACATGAAGGTAAGCATCTTTTATGTCTATGGGGGCCAGAAAATCGTCTTTCTGAAGCGCGGCGGCTGCTGACCGGATGGATTCCATCCGGAAGGAACGCACCCTAGATAGATAACCGTTTTAACCTCTTTAGGTCCAAGATTGGCCTGACATCGCCGTTGGCTTTGGTATGACAAAGGGATTGGAATAGAAACCTAGGCCTTGCTCTTGGGCTGGCACTTCTATAATTACGTCCTGGCAAAGCAGGTGATCCAAAGCTGCCAGCATTGAGGCCTTCCTTGCTGGATCCCTTGGTAGCCTTGATTCTTGAAAATGAGGCGGAGGATGTCTTAGAAACTCCAGTCTGTAACCTGTGGTTACAGATGCCCGGACCCAATTGTCGGGGATCTTGGCTTCCCAAACTTTTGAGAAGAGACGAAGCCTTCCCCCCACCCGTGAGAGTGGGGGCGCCCCTTCATAATGCAGACTTAGGGGCTGTCTTTGACGGCTTGCGATACCACGGCTTCTTACCCCAGGGGTCTGTCCTTGCGATCTACTGATAACGTTGGATCGTGCAGGCGGCGTCGATACTGCGGTCGAGAATGCCTGGAATTAGAGGGCCCCCGAGACAGGAAAAAACTGCCTCCTAAATGTAGGAGCCGGAATGTCTTTTTGACCGGTAAAAGGGTACTCTTGCCATTTGAAATAGTCTGAATATATTTATCCAGATCTTCTCCGAAGAGTGTCGTCCTCCATGGAAGGGAAATCCCTTTTTGCATGGGGGCTCGCTCCGCCCCAGTTCTTCAACCATAAGAGCCTTCTCATGTGCACCAACCATAGTGATAAACGAGAAGCCTGCTGGATGGAATCTTTTATAGCATCTACCGCGAAACACAGAGCTCTGGGAATGTCAGCAAACTCCTCTGCTTGTTGGGTAGGCATGTCCTTTAACATCTCTTTTGTCTGGTCTTTTAATGCCTGACAAACTCCAATTGCAGCTACGCTGGCTGCACACTGCTCCTGCCGTAGCAAAGGATGCTTTTAAAAGTGTCTCTAATCTTTTATCAACCGGATCTTTAAACATATGTATGTTTTCCACCGGGCAAGCTAGTGATTTATTCACAAATGAGATGGCTGCATCCACTATTGGGAGCCTCTACTTCTTGGAGAATTTTTCCTCCATGGGATAAATGACCGCAAATCTTTTCGGTGGCAGAAAAATCCTGTCCGGCCGTACCCAATCCCGAAAGATCAATTCCTCCAAGAGAGGATGGACCGGAAAAACTGCGTTGCTTAACGGGCTTTCAAGAGCCCAGAGAGGATACCGGAGGAACCTGAGGTTCTGGCAATGGTAAACTAAATGCCGAGTGGACCATGTCCGTCAAAGACTGTACCCACAGTCTCTCTGTCTGGGAGTCTGAAAATGGTTCCTCAGAGGTAGACCCCTCCATCCCTGAACCCTCTTGGTTCAGGTCCAGTTGATCCTCCTGTGATTCTAATTCCTCCGGAGAGAGAATCTCAGCATCTGAGGATACACCCCCTAGTGATGGGGATCTAACCCGTTTCTTACCAGGAATAGCTCTAGCGATCAATGCCGCTATTCTCTCTTCTAGCCCCCTAGGGATACGGCTAGCATCTCCTCTGTGATAAACACAGGGCTGGGCTGATCTGGGCCAGCCTCCGCACCAGATCCCCCTAATGGCTCATCCAAGGCGCTCCTTAAATTAATAAGCTGCGGGGAAAGAATCGGCATATCAGAATCAGAAAGGGAACCCTTTAGTTTTTTTGGTCTTTTTTGTACCCTTTGACCCCGAACCCTTGGAGGCCATAAAACAAAATCGAGGGACTCCGCCCGCACAACAGACTGTAGTGGGCAGGAGTACAAATTTCAGAGTTTAGGGGAGAATAGATCACTTAGTGTCCCCAAAAACTGATGGGCCCGTATGTTGGTTTTTTTTTTTTTTTTTTTTTTTTCTTTTTTAAATAATTATATATTATATATTATATATTTTCCTTGACAACATACAGTGACCCCTTTAAGTTTGCCAGCCTCCAACCTGCTGCAAAATAAGGGGGATTCTTGGCTTAACAATAAAGGCATTGGAACAAAGTCCACATGTACTACCCCTCTTCCGCCACCGGGAGTCACTGTTCTGCCGCTCTGCGTCCTCTCCTTGAAAGATCAGCCTCAGACTGAGCACTGAAAGAGCCTGCTGTCTATAACAGCAAAAAGGCGCGCCCCTGTATGACGCGCGCAGGCCCGCCCCCCCCGCCCTCCTGTCTGGACGGCGCGAAAAAAGTCAATAAGACGTGGCGCGCGCACGCGCGCGCGGCGGCGGTATGCCGGGGAAACAGGAGGAACATGGAGGAGCCGCGCTGCTGGAGATCCAGGCACGCAGAAACAGGCGGCAGATTCAAACCCCGGCCAGGTAGGACTCTCTCAAGGCCCCTAGGGATCCTTACTAGCCCTAGGAAGAAACAGCAGGTTAGCTAGCAACACATATTTAAACAGGGGGGCTAGTGATGGGGGGAGAAAGGGTGTCATCCTGCCTCTTTTAGACATAGTGATCACGGTTGCCCATGCAGAGCATACTTAGGCTATCCCCCCTTTTAGGTTACCCGGGGAGCCTGCTGTCGAACCAAGTCCCGCAGGCTCCCCCTTACCTGCTCCATGCTGCAGGATGTTTGACCAGCAAACTGATCCAATCTTCTCCCATCTCCGTGGGTAGCGTAGTAGACCTTCAGGCCCTGGGGTCCTATGAAGGTACCCACTGTCCTGGACCTATATAGCACCCTGGCAAACAGGAACTTTATGGTTTTGCAAACTCCAAGTCCTGGGCCCAGGGTCCAGCCCTCCAAAGAGGAGCATTATAGGCAAAACCCCACGGTTTGGGGCCCGGGTACTGTCCACTTTGGCACTGAGGCTCCTTGGACAGATCCGGTTAGCCCGCCCTTAATCCCAAGGATGTGGAGCAAAGCTATTCCGTGACCAACACCTAAGACACTGGCGAAAAAACTGAGGGACTCCCTCTAGGGGAGGGGGTTATATAGGGAGGGGACTTCCTGTTTGAAGATTGCCAGTGTCCACACCTGAAGGTACTCCATATAACCCACATAGTAATGAATATGCCGCTCTGTGTCCCGTGATGTACGAGAAAGAAAAATACATTTGTTGTCATCAAATTTCCATCGCCATCCAGATGCCTCGCACTTTTTCTTCCCTCTTTCTTCGCTGGCCAGGGCAGACTCCCTCCCGGAAACCGGCAGGGCAGACTCCCTCCCGGAAACCGGCAGGGCAGACTCCCTCCCGGAAACCGGCAGGGCAGACTCCCTCCCGGAAACCGGCAGGGCAGACTCCCTCCGGAAACCGGCAGGGCAGACTCCCTCCCGGAAACCGGCAGGGCAGACTCCCTCCCGGAAACCGGCAGGGCAGACTCCCTCCCGGAAACCGGCAGGGCAGACTCCCTCCCGGAAACCGGCAGGGCAGACTCCCTCCCGGAAACCGGCAGGGCAGACTCCCTCCCGGAAACCGGCAGGACAGACTCCCTCCCGGAAACCGGCAGGACAGACTCCCTCCCGGAAACCGGCAGGACAGACTCCCTCCCGGAACCGGCAGGACAGACTCCCTCCCGGAACCGGCAGGACAGACTCCCTCCCGGAACCGGCAGGACAGACTCCCTCCCGGAACCGGCAGGACAGACTCCCTACCGGAACCGGCAGGACAGACTCCCTACCGGAACCGGCAGGACAGACTCCCTCCCGGAACCGGCAGGACAGACTCCCTCCCGGAACCGGCAGGACAGACTCCCTCCCGGAACCGGCAGGACAGACTCCCTCCCGAACTGTTTTTTACAGAGAGGTTGTTAGGCGAATCAAGTCTGTCTGAACCTTCTGTAACTTGCACAAGAGCGATTAAAGGATAGAATGCTTCTAAAGGGACACATCTCGTAATAAAAAATAAAAAAAACTACCGATCGCTGCAATGCAAATTCAAAAACTTGTCGGAGAAACCAGAAAACGTTCCCGCGCCCATTAGACAAACAGCCAAAATCTTAGCAACTTCTTTCCCATCAATCATTTACTTTTCCACACAAATGCAGAATAAAAACCAGCGAAGCCTAGACGAGAAGTAGCAGATCTGCGCAGAGCGAGTGACATTACCGTGGGTTAATCTACTCTTTGCTAACGCGTTGCGGCGTCTGAACCCCCGCATAATATCTCAGATACTGCAGAATGGGAGGGAAGAAAAAGTGCGAGGCATCTGGATGGCGACGGAAATTTCAAGACAACGAATTTATTTATTGTCGAGTTAATTGGAAGTATAGACGTAATTAGCCCTCCTAGTACTCTTATTTTACATAATAATACCGACTATAACTCAGAGTAGGCAACGGGGAGAAACCACTGCAAAGGAAGAGCAATAAGGAGATGAAAAGCAAATGAGTTGAGGGATCAGGTGCGACACGGAGGACGGGGGGAGGGGAAAAGGTTGGACGGAGGACATAAAAAGGGGAAGTGAGAAAAGGCATATAAAGGAAGAAAGAAAAACTCACATATATTTACTAAGAAACGACATTATCCGTTCACAAACTTTTACTGTGTATATTATAGGAGGCACCCTGATGTTGCACAATAGTTTTCATAAATATGTATTTATTTCTTAACGACATACGGTATGTAGATCTACTTTCCGATTTGGCATGGCCCATCTCTTTAGGGAACAGATCTATTATTACTGGTCAAAAATGTTTAACTGGTTAACAACGAACTCACGACTATATACACGTCGGCAGAATGGCATTGCTGGGCTTCTGTGACCATTCCCACGGGACCTGCGGACTCGATGTCCACCGACGTCCCGCGATCAGGTCACAGAGCTGCAGAACGGGGAGAGGCAAGTGTAAACAAGCATCTCCCCGTCCTGCCTAGTGACACGGTCCCTGATCGTCTGTTCCCTCTCACCGGGAGCAGCGATCAGTGACGTGACACTCGTAGCTACGACCCCTAACAGTTAAAATCACTCCCAAGGACACACTTATCCCCTTCCTAGCCCCCTAGTGGTTAATCCCTTCACAGAGAGAGAGAGAGAGAGAGAGAGAGAGAGAGAGAGAGAGAGAGAGAGAGAGAGAGAGAGAGAGAGAGAGAGAGAGAGAGAGAGAGAGAGAGAGAGAGAGAGAGAGAGAGAGAGATATCTCTAAATCTATCTCTAAATCTATCTCTAAATCTATCTCTAAATCTATCTCTAAATCTATCTCTAAATCTATCTCTAAATCTATCTCTAAATCTATCTCTAAATCTATCTCTAAATCTATATAGAGATAGAGATATATAGAGATAGAGATATATAGAGATAGAGATATATAGAGATAGAGATATATAGAGATAGAGATATATAGAGATAGAGATATATAGAGATAGAGATATATAGAGATAGAGATATATAGAGATAGAGATATATAGAGATAGAGATATATAGAGATAGAGATATATAGAGATAGAGATATATAGAGATAGAGATATATAGAGATAGAGATATATAGAGATAGAGATATATAGAGATAGAGATATATAGAGATAGAGATATATAGAGATAGAGATAGAGATATAGATATAGGGCCAGATTCAGGTAGATGGGAGCATCTTTGCTCTGGAGTAACGCTTCTCATTTATGTTACTCTGCCGAAATTTTAGGAGCAAGTGCTGTTATTCATGAAGCACTTGCTCCTAAAGTTGCGGCAGCGCATCGCAAATGAGCCGGCGGAATTCAAATTGGGCGGGTACGGGGCGTGTATTATTTAAACTAAGCTCGATCCCGCGGCGAACGTACTGCGCATGCGTCGAGTGTCAATACATCCCTGTGCGCATGCTCCAAATTCTGTCAGTGAACGTCAATGACGTCACATCCCCATTCATGAACGTTTTACGCAAGCGACGCAAATTTTTACTCCACTAGGGGGCTGCTTTATCTTTACGTCGCGTATCGCTTACGGAAACGTCGGAAAGTCACTGCGTCGCGCCCGAAAACGATCGTGAATTTCCGATTCCCGCTGATTAACATATTTTTTCAGCGTTAATCAGCGGGAACGCCCCCCCGG